>CM021100.1:137558476-138028858 GCA_007115665.2 Sequoiadendron giganteum
TTGATTGTGGTGAAGGGAGGTGTTGCAAAACCTTAAGCCCACACTACAATGGCTTGCTTCATACTTTCTTTATGGATTTGACGAAGTGTTGATGAAATGGAGTGTTGAAGTGTTGTAGCTTGTGAAAATATTTGAATTGATGAGAGAGATTATGAAGAGATGAAATGAATGAAGGAAGAATGTTTTTGAAGATGGGATGGGAATAATCTACCATTTTTGGGGTCGATTGGTCGAAGAGGGAAATTAAAAATTGACCCCAATAAAAAATGTAATGCCTTTTCCAACTTCAAACACAAGAATCTATTAGGGACGTAAGTTTGTTGCATGGATGTCTGCATGCTACACACATGTCCCCGAAAAATATTCTTCTACTGACATAAAGAACAAATGGCAAGTGGAAGGAAGGTAGCTTGCTAATGTGGAATTTCACCTTCAAATTTAATTTTCTAAGGTGAGGATATATAAAGGGGAATTTGTGTGAGGGGTAAAAATTCACTCCTATACATTTCTCCCCCACTTTAACGAGCACGAATATTGATGAGTTCTTTAGTAAAGTAGATCAAAGAGTGATTAGGGTTAGAAATCTATACCTAAACTATTGAGGAAGTAGACCACGATTTGGAAAGCTCGAAAGTGCAAGACAAAACAAAAGACTTTGTAGCCCCATGGGACTATGAAGCTGCACAAAGCACACCAAAGGCCCTCAAACCAATGATGGACAAATCTTGTAGGATGAAAGAATCTTATAGGATCATAGACCTATAAGAAGGTGCCCCTCAAGATCTCTCACATGAAGGAAACAAAAAGAAGTAAGCATCTCATAGGCCCACATACCTACAAGGACGTAGCCCCCAAGATATATCACATGAAGGAAGCCTTGTGAAGTATGCACCTTATAGGCCTACAAACCTACAAGAAGGTATCCTCCAAGATCTCTCACATGAAGGAAACCTAAATGAAAGTTCCTTATAGGCCTGCAGACCTACAAGGAGGTGTCCCCCAAGATCTCTTGCATGGAGGAAACCAAAAGGAAAGAGCACCATATAGATCCATAGACCTACAAGGAGGTGCCCCCAAGATCTCTCACATGGAGGAAACCCAAAGGAAAGGGACTCTGTAGAGTTGAATTGGAAAGTGACTTTATAGGTGCACCTACAAAGCGACGTGTTTACCTATAGATAAAGCATGTAGAGAACAAAGCAACCACATATGTAGTCAAGAAGAAATTTGTGTAGACTGTTGGATAATTATGAAGCTTTCAAAGGGGTCCCTCAGGAACCTGGTGTGAAGAGGGGGACCACTCAAGCGATGAACTATTTAAAAGTGCAAGAAATATGTTCCTTCTCAAATCAATTCATCATCAAGGAATTGAAAAGGAAGAAAGTCCACCCTCACAAGGGGAAGGTAAAGGCTACTTCCACCTTGGAGGAAAGCTCTCAAGTTCTTTCTTTATGAACCCATGATGAAGGAAACACATTCTGTTAGGGGTCCAAGACGAGAAAGGGATTTTCAAAAAGGTTTGCATAGATTCATAAGAAAAAAATTGTTGGAAATGAATACATTTTTTGAAAATCAAGGTGTTATAGAAAATACATTGTCATGCATGAGAGGGATAACTCAAGCAAAGAAGAGAGAAAGATCAGAAAAGAGCGAAAGATAGATAAACATAAACATAGGGCATAGGGGTGATCTGATATTTCAGGGTTAAAATTTCTCATAAATATATATAAGTATAATAGTAGTATATAAATGAATTTTTATCAACCCCCTATTATATCAGACCATGTGAAGAATGCATGAGAAGACAAAGTAAAAATAAAAAACTTGGGTCAACATGGAAGGGGAGCCTAAATGCTCCCAGTGCTTTGCATTGTCCCCATTTTTTGTCAAAATTTAAACACAAACATGGAAGAATGATGATATAGATAGTGGAAGGTTTACGACACAAAAAATCACTCTTGTACCCAAGCACTAATAAGGGTGACAAGGGTCATCTAGGAACACATCACAGCACACACATCTAATCTAAAGATAAAAGAAAGGCCTCCCCCTAACATTGATCGACCAAGAGGTTGTCCACTTCCCACTCTAGATCATCATAAGGGGAAGGAGGATGAGCTTTCAATGGTCGCATATTTAGGGGAGGAGTTTTTGAACCTCTCACAACAAGGGGTAAGAAAGAATCCCTCACAATTTCTTCTCAGCCAAGCTCTGATGGAGATAGGGTCAACAATTTTGTGAAGATCATTGACAAGGCCAAAATTTCATCCAAGGAGTTCAACATGAACTATACTGGAGTGCCATATTGTACCTCGATGGATGGAGAGGGTTGTGCCCAAGATTCACTGCTAGGCTCACTGAGTGATTTGGGAGTGATGTTGAACTCAAGGGAAGCCAAGGAAGGTTCTATTACTAAGATGGAATGAGCCAACGTAGGACCACCTTTCAGGGAAGGTGCACTCATCTTACACCCTCCATTGCTAGAAGGACCAACCTCTACCTTTCTCTCTATCAGGGGGTGTGAAATCCCCATAGACAAGGTGAGCTGTGTAGAGGAAGAGGAGGAGGAGAAAACCATAGTGGATATCACCAAAGTATTCGACATATCTAGAGGTTTCAGAAAAGGAGGTACGTTTGGAAGGGACATCAACAAGAGTGACTCAACTAAAGGAGCGATGAACACCTGTACCCTTTTGAGGTTGAGTGCAGTCATAGTAAGATACAAAAGTGATGTAGAGTTAAATTGAATGGGAGAAAAGGGGATGAGAGAGGAGGACACATGAGGAGGTCTTGAACAAGGGTGGTCATCTCCTTAGCCTTTCTCTGCAAGGTAGCCTACTGAGCCACGAGAGCCTTTCATTGACGCTTTCACTCATGTACAAAGAAATTTATTAGAGTCTTCGAGCTAGAGGTTGGAAGCTGTGAGGGGATAGAAAGATCCTTCCTAGCCATGGGAGTGTCTACCATAGTTGTTTCCAACTAAGGGATAGACTCCTAGATGGGAGTAGGAGGAGAAAGTTGAGAAACAACGAGGGAATCAGCTCTAGTGCCTCGGTAGTTGGCCTCTTCCCATTTACTACCTTAGGAGCAGAGGTGGTGGGAGGTTGCAGAGGCCGAGACATAGAAGATTCCCCTTGGGGGAGTTTATTCCTACCATATAGGTAGCACCAATGTCTAAGGGGTTTGGTAGGTAGGTCTGATATATGAACCTTGGGTTTTCACCAAGCTAGTATCATCAGATTCAGAGGGTGAAAACTAAGAATATTCATCCAAAACTGTTCTTTAGAAAGTGGAGTAGGAGATCCATCCTAGGAATGGGGTAGCTTCTCTTTTCCCTTTTGACCAAAGGAGGCAACTTACTACTGTGCTACTAGAAGGGTCAAATTTTCTTTCATTTTCCCTAGGTTTTATACTTTAGATAACTTTTATAGAGTAGGTTTGTCCTCAGGGGGTTATTCATTGGATCGCTTTTGGCCTAGACTGAATGAGGTAGGCCAAAAGTGATCCAATGAATAACCCCCATGGGATACCAAAGATCAATATCTAGTATCATACACTACGTGCACGACACCTTCATGGGAAAAATTTAAACATTTGTGGATGATGGAGGTGATTCCATTCATGGAAGCTAGTAAGGGTTTGCCTAACTTCACTCTAAACAAATCTGACTCTAGAATAACATCAAAAACTATATCTATGGTCCTAGGTCCAACTAGGATGGATAGAGTTATTGAACCATAAGGTTTAAGAGTAAGGTCATCATGTGTATAGATGATGCAATTTTTTTGTTTGTACTCCTCTCTATACAATGAATTGAGCCACAATGTCTCTTTTGTAATGACATTCACGCGGCTTGAAGGGTCAACTAGGACCCCTGTCACAATGTCCCCATTGAGATAAGTTGGAATGTAAAGGGGAGAGGGCTTGTTGTTCAAGGTAAAATCCTATATTTTGAATGGTGTATCTGGTGAGTCAGTTGTAGGATACATAGAGGGAGTAATGGTAACCATGCTAACATATACCTCGGGCTAAGTGATAGAATTCGAAGGATTGATAGTCATATTTGTAGAATGTGATAGAAACGGGTCCATGTATGTCTGCAACTCACTATTCAATTTCTCCACTAATTTGTTTGCATTTTATTTTCTTCCATCAAGATGGATAGTACCATCCTTGATGCGGTCCTATATTTCATGACATTGGCACATACAACGTTTGATGTCATGTCTATTAACTCGATGGTATTGAAAAAAGCTATTTGAATCATACCAAATAGGGTAAGGTTCCTTGAGAGGCCTAGGGTTCTCCAAGGTTATGATTTTGTCCTCAAACAACATTTGTAGGATGGAAGAATAGGATTCTACCAACTTGGTGAACTTTCTATTGCGTTAGAGGTCATTATCATTTGTAGCACCTACTACATTCATAACAACCTTACCTTTTCTAGAGATTGATACAATGGACTTCCCTTTTGAATGGGAGTGCGAGGAGGATCCCTCGAGTTGGACTACCATCTATTGAGATTCTTGTAATGCCACACAGATATGAAAAAAAAGGGTATTTCATAAGGGTGAACTTCTCTTGCCAAGGCCTTTGTAAGTTCCCTATGAATACATTTTGTACATCAGAATTAGGCAATAGATACGGGATTTGTGAAAAGAGCGCTTGGTACCGCACTATTAAATTATTAATCTTTTCATTATCCCCTTGCTTGTATTGGACGATATCCAAAAAGGTCATCTTCCACCTGATGTTAGCTTGGAACTGTCATAAGAATTGGTTCACAAGTTGATCAAATGAAAAAATAGAGCTATCAAGACAGGAACAGTACCACTCGAGTGTTGTATTCTTTAGAGATCGATGGAATAGATTCACCATAAATGCATCATGATGGAAGAAATCTATACATAGGGCGTTAAAGGACACATGCATTTGTGGGTCCCCTTTGCCACCATATTTTTCAAATTTGAATATTGTGATTCCTTATAGGGAAGGAGTATTTAGAATTGCTACTAACAATGGGCTATGCCAGAAGAAGGGATGAAAGATAGGTTGGGTAGAGGCTTGGGAGAGACTTTCTAGCTAGCTTTGCATCTTTCCCATATTCTAAAGAAGGGTGTTCAGAGTAGGGTCATTAGATGATGTAGGACTAGTGGAACCTCCTCTTGAACCACCACCAGAGCCACCTCTAGAACTGCCAATGTGGCCACCGTCAGAGCCATTACTGAGGCCACTACCATTGATGGGGCCTCTAGCGAGACCACCACCACTTCCAAAGCCACCAAAATGACCTGCACCAAAACCACCCCCACCAGCTTTGCCCCTACTACCAAAGTGACAACCATTACCAAAGCTCCCACCACTCAGCCCACCAAAACCTCCACCGCTAGAGGTGACAGGAGGGGTGAAACTGAAACCTAAGGGTATTATGTTTACTTTGATAGTTTTAGATCTCTCAAAAGTAGGGGGAAACTGATCAAAGGGATTGTTTCCACCATGTACATAGATGTGGGAGGAATCAACACTCCTAACTATCTCTCATGTTCCTTGAAAGTGGTCCCTTGTACAAAGTTAGCATTGTTTGAAGGGGCACAAGCTTCAGTCAGACTAGAGATGCTAGCTAGGAGATCTATACCTATTCGGTCTCTTCCCACCATATACTTGATTTCGCTAATAACCTTAGCAGCTCTTGCTAGCTTTGAGTCATTTTTTAGGTGATTCTCTAAGTTGCCCAACCCTTTGCTAATGGTGGTGATATATTCTAAAGGAATGTGAACAACTTCATGCTCATCTACTAACGATAGTGTAGTAGATGTAGGAGGAGTGGGGATGTGGTAATTCTCATTGAAGAATCCTACCTCACCCCATGATAATTTCTATTGGGTGGAAAGACCAATCGTAGGTCTGAAAAGGAGATCAGTAGAGAAACTAGAAGTGACCCTTGTTTTATCCATTGGAAGATTTTTATAAACTTATCCTAAAAATATACCCAGAGGTCATGGACAAGGTTGTGATCCTCACAAAAATTCAGAACACTCAAGGGCACAATGGCCATAAGGTACAAGGGAAAACTCCAACACTAAAGAATGGGAAGACATTGGTTCACGTCAGGTTCACCAAAAATGTAAGAGAGGGGGACCAACCACGTCAAGGCCCTAGGTCATAAAGAGTAGAGAGAATAAGGCTGCCCTAACTTACGCCACTCTAAAGGAATAATATGAAATAAGGGATGAGAATGATGATGACTATAAGGCCCTTCTAACACTCTACAAACTTGAAGTCTAAATTAGGGCTAGGTGAGCTCGTTTTTTAGTTCAATAGTATACCTCAAGTAGCTCTCTACCCAAGGATGAAAGTGCAATTCTGGGATGACAGTGCATCGTGCTAGTGTCTCTCAAGCGCATTGGCATCTGTACAACCAAAGGACCAAAAATACAATACAAACCATCAGAAAAAAAGTTAATGACCTAGCTAGCAACTTCTAAAGGAACAAAACATAATTACAATGTAGGTGTTGATGGTTTTTTTATGCACTTTACAACACAGGTAATACGCAGGTGCATTACCTCTCTTGAAAGACAATCTTCCACAATCAAATTGCAGAACACTATCCCAAGGTCTCTCGGATGTCATGTCTTGACAGTGCTTGGAATATTTCAGTTGTTTGTGTGATTTGCTGGAATCACAAGGTGGCCTTACGTGGTTGAAGCTATAGGGGAATTGAGTCAATAAATGGAGTTCTATAGGTCTGGAATTGATATGCTTTGCTGCAGGTTCAAATAGTAGTCTGAGACTCCATTATTTCATTGGATTTGGCTTTATAATGTGCAACGAACCTCGGCACAAGTTGATTATAAAAAAAGGAAAAAAGAAAAGGTGAGGAAGAAAGATGTTTCTTGGACCTATAACTACCAATGAACAGTGATCATGGAGGTTCCTGCTGTGGACAATTTCCTTAAACGGGATTTCACTTAACCAGAATTCTCACAATATCATGAAATCAGTGCTATCTTCTAGGGACTGCAAATTTTCATCATTCACTCATTATGGAAACATGAATAAAAGATGAAGTTCAATGAGCAGCAATGGAATCAAAGTCCAGACTAACTTTGCATAGTCATCTACCTTCAGCAAATGACCAAAAGTATGGACAAGGAAAGCATACACACAATAACTATCTCCAAAACCAGAAATAACATACTAAATCTACCAAGTTGAAACTGAAGGTGCTAGAACAACAAAATAACTTAAAGCAAAGCTACAACTAAAAGGGAGAGGAATCATGAAACATATTGAGAAACCCAGAAAATACACCAAAATTGACTATATTTGCCATTTATAATTTCTTTAGCATGCCTTTACAACAACTCAACTCTCTTCGAATGAGAGGAGAAGAGCCTTATTTATAGTTTTCACAAAAAAAAATGAGTGGCCAAGATTTGATTCCATTATGTGGCCAAGATTCATTTTACATTAGGGTTTCACCTACCCCCCAATATATTACATTTACAAAATACTTTCTTGTCTCTTCCCTATCTCGTCATCTAGTGACAACACTGTAACAAATTTCTCTTTTAGTGATTTGCCCTTTGCTATATCTATTCTTCAAGGAACTATTCATCGATGACTGGGTTGCCCTCTCATTTCTTCAATGCGGCATACTCCATAAAATTTAGGATCAGAGACTGGAACTTTTCTACCTCCAAGATATCATCCTTCAAGATCTGATAACTCCACTCCTGGGAATTGCTGCCAAGCTTCTTCCAATCTGCCTCATATTTGACATCATTTTCTTGGTAGGCTTCTGAATGTGCAAAGGCTCAGGCTATGAAGCACATGAAATCAGTGGTGATTTCGGTGGACATCCCATCTTCCATAGCCTTGAAGAAGTGGGGCTTGATGTTCTTAGAGTTCATCTCGACTACGGGAACTTCGTACCCCATCATCAATTGGAGGTACTACGTACACTCCTCTCTGGATTCCCTTGCCCATTCAATATCGGGCGCTATCCACTCCAAAACTTGCTCCAGCCGCCTCTTTTTGTGGTCATAGTCTCTCTTCCAAGTATCCACTAGCCAGTGGTCATCGTCTTTGAAGGCAAGGTCCCTCTCCTAGATATCACTCGGCAAAGCGAGAATAGGCTCAATCTTTGGGTAGGTTGCATTGTATTTTGCGGGGAACCTCTCACAGATTTTCCTTGTGTCCTCTAGAGTTTTCTGGACCTCCAGGAATCTATCCGTTGCTCAGATAGCCATGTTGATACCCATGCTTCCTAGGTCCAAAACCTACCAGAACCAATTTTCCATAGTTCTACCCAGGTTCCGTCTCTTTTCTAGTTTATCAATTTTCTCCCTAGACAACAACTGAGGCGGGGCCGATGATGTCGTGGGCTGATCATCCGGAGATGACCATTGCTGAATATATGTGGTTAAGTCAGCCACCTACTCCTTTAACTCTTCCTTGGAGATCTTATCTTGCTAGATAAGGTGCACTACAGTGGCGACCGACTCCTGGAGATGCTCAACCTTCTGCTCCCTCATGGCTACCCCCAAATCGATGGTGGAGATGTTGTAAGTGATACCTTGTTCCCCAACCATCGACGTTGCTAATTGGATGGCCCTTGATCCCAAGGTGTCCATGGTTATCCTTGATCTGATCTTTGGCTTCTTCTCTTTTCTGGTGCCTATTCATGCTCTGGCCATGATGGCTTCCAACCTTGCCTTGGGATCCTTTGTCACGGGAGTCTTTTGTTTGAGCTGCATTTGCAACCAATCAGGCGTTTGAAGTTCTTTGTCTGGTACTTCATTCTAAGTCCCACTGTCCTCCTTCTCAAGCTCAATATCTTTGATGATGAGTGCTTTATCACTCATTCCTGCATCCTCTTTTCCTTCATCAGAAATGTGCTCAAATGTTTCATGCCCGGTGGGGGACTCAGTTTGTAGCTGCTGCTTGGGTGAATCTACTTTCTCAGCATCCTTCTCCACGTTTAGAGTATCTTGATGCTTCTTGGGGATTTCTGTTTGCTTTCTCTCCTGGAGGAAAGTTTCCTCACCATGCTCTAGGGTCCAGCCATGTTCCTCAATGGGAGACCTGTTACCTTCCATTTCTGGAGCAGTAGTCTCCTCTTCCTGTGCAAGCTAATCCTCGGCCTCCTTGTCCTCAATTTCCTTAAGCTGTTTACCCCATTCTTCATTGAGCCCAGGATCATTTGAATATCTGATTAGTTCAGCATTACGGTCCTCACTGCCCGAAATGGACTCACTACCCTCACTTGAAGATTCATAGGCTACCTTATCAATTTTTCGATGCTCGAACAAGGGGTGTTCGTGATATTCAAACTCTTCATCTTCTGGTGCCTTCTCAGCCTCAAGCTACTGTCATTCATGCTCGTCTGATATCTACATGGTTGCCCTCATCTTTGGTGATTTGGTAGAGGGGGATGTCGTTGGGGTGGAGGCCATAGCCTGAGCTATCGTAGCTTGGACTATCGGATTGGTGAGCATCCCCGAAAGCTCAGAAGGCACATTCTACATATACTTTACAGAAGATTCTGGAAGGCTTGGGGCTGGCATTGTGGCAGTGAAAATGGAAGGAAGGGGAGGAGACATGGAGGGAGAGGTCATAGGCGAGGTGGCGGTAGATGATGAATCCACTGGAATGACCTGCGATACTGGAGGAGATTGCACAAGGTGGACGGAGATATCCACTGCATGTGGGGAGGAAGCAGAAGTTGGAATTGAGGCAAGTGGGGTGGCGGCTGTGATTATAATGGGCGGAGATCCAAATGAGCCAGATCTTTTGCTTGCGATCCCGAGGGGCAAACCCTTTGGCATCAGCATTGTCTCCATGCCTCCTGTTGATTTTCTTTTCTTCTTAGAGGGCTCTAGCTTGGAAGACTTACGGGTGTAGACCTTTGGTTTGGGCAGCTATTGGCTAGCCTCCTTTCTTTTCTTGGTCTTCAAAGGTGGTGGGGCTTTAGATGTTTCCTCGGTTGCATTGGTAGCTTCCCCACCTTCGGAGCCACTTGGCTCACTCACATACTCACTTGCTAGCCCAGTGTATGTCAGGATGACCCCTTGTTGTTTCAATTGGGCCATCTTTTTCTTCGATCCATGCCCTCATTCGGGCTTCAACAGACCTGGTGAGCACACCAATATCATTAAGCTCCAGTGTATCCCAGTTGATAGTGGGCAGTGGTAGGTTGGAAACTCTATCGTAAACTGGATCCATAATTGCTTCTTCATCCTCTTCCAGCTGATCAGGGATCGGGCATAAGTTCACCCTTCGTGCATGGATAATGGTCATGCGCATATAATATCACAACCGTACCTCAAGATCATCCCTGTAGTTGGCCCAGAAGTCCTCAATGTTGTGGAGGTGGGCATATCTACACCCCAGTGCCTTCCTGACATGGCCATAGGGATCCATCTGAGGCCTTGCTGTATATTGTTCAAAATTATATTCCACCAACTCCCTTTCTGAATATCCCACATACTGGGAAGTGTCGACCTTATACATCCCCTATCCAAGGTTCATGGGGTAGACGGGGCCTGCTAGATGCTTCTCACTCAAGACACTGTGAATGTGTCACAGCTACCGAGTTAGCTCTAAGAGAACAATCTGGTCATTTGGGTACTGGGGGAGCTTGTTTGGTTTATCTGAGAAGCCTTCGGTGCGGATGTATGTGAACCTTGGGAACTAGATGTACCAGAAAGCATATTGTTTGAGGAGAACCCTGGCACTGTGGGATGTCCTCCTATGAAAATCTCCTCCCGCTGACCGGATTACATGGGCAATGAATGCATCATTCACCCTGCAGTAGTTCGTTTTGAAGTTTCTGAATTGCAATTAAGGTTACTTGTCATACGGTTTGAGCTCCGGTCCTGATGGATCACTTGGCATTACTGTCAAACCTTGATAGTGTCGCCGATTAGTGAGGGAGTACACTAAGTATGATGTCATGAAGAACTTGTTAGTCTTCTTCACGGTGGTAAACTACTTGTGGAAACAGTCGCTAATGATTTCGCCCTAATAGAAGGTAGTACCCTTACCTCGGAGGATGTGTTCTATGAAATAGAACATCCATTCTTGAAAGAAAACCGTGCCAGGAAGGCCCCTGACTCGACTGAGCAGCATTACCAGATCATGGTAGTCCTCATGGAAGTCACTATGGTAGAGATCTTGAGGAAGCTTCCCAGAACTAGCCCGTTTGTCCTTCAACCAACATAGGTTGATGAGCCTTTTACAATCCAACGGGTCCTATTCCCATACCCCCTGATAGTCTTCCAAGGTGGGGACCTCCATGCTCTCGAAGGTTGGAATGTGGAAGGTATTCGTAATGCCTGACGGAGACATATCTGCAAGGATATTCCCCTCATGATCCACAATTGTTCTGGTGTCAGATTGGTATGCCTCAACACACACCATCACCAGTTCTAGGGCCACTAGGGCCATTGCGAAACCTACAACTTTAGCCAGTCCACTGCTCTTTATTAACTTGGCATTCACAATTTTTGGGTTCATTCTAACCCTCTATGTAAATTCATCGACATCGACCTATCCGATGTTGGTATCTGAAACATCCCTCCAAAAGGTAGTGACTCTGGACTAGATAGGGACCCCTTGGAACTTGTACTTCATCAATTCCTTGTCTTCCTTGCCCCTTGGTGGCTTGGCTGTTCCTTTTCCTTTTCTGGAAGCACCGGAAGTCTCTGGGCTAGATTCCATAAATCCTACACAACAGACGAGAATTAGTAACAACGAACTTGAAAAAATGGCTAACGCCGAATACCTGCATGTCAAGATTAGTCCAGCAATCATAATTAATATTTTAACAATCTCAAAGGAAAGGTATTTCATCATTAGAGGGCAGTGCCAACAATCTGGAGTTCCTAGGCCGGAAATCCCTCGGCAAAATGCCGCTCGAAAGGGCAAAATGAGAATGGAATTCCCATATGCACTTCCCGAAGTGGGATTTGAAAATTTGAAGTTGGAAATGGAAGAACACCAAATTTTAGCAAGTGGGTCGAAATCCATTTTGGATTTGGAGGTCAGTTGATGCCCCATTCGGAGGTTCGGGGATCATCTATAGGGAAGTCGTTTGAAACGACGCAGAGGAGATGGAATTCCGAGCGACGGAATCCACGGTCTCGGATTGCCGTAGCCGGGAAGCCACAAGGTGGATGGTCATGTGGAATGGTGAAACGCAGGAGAAAACCCAGGAGGGAAACCTGGAAGAGGAAATTCAGAAGCAGCCGAATGGTTCGGGAGAAACGAACGGCAAACGGGACACCAGGACCCGGAGGTCGGGTAGAGGCTCTGTGCCTGGCGTTTAGAATGGCGCAGTGGGAAAGGAATTCTAGAAGACGAATTCTGGGAGAGGAACTTCGAAAGAGGAATGTCAGCACCCAGAATTCGGAGGTAGATCAAAGAAAAAGACCAAAGCCTAGGAGTTCCGACGGACAGCGGACTGGGGTTCAGGATCCGGGAAGCCACAAGATGGATGCCATTTGAAACGGCGAGATGAGGAAGGAATTCTAAGAAGGGAATTCTGGGAGAGGAATTCTGAGGAAGGAATACTGGGAATGAATTCGAAGAAAATCATGAAGTTTGGTGGTAAAAGGAAATCGACGGTTCGGGATCCGAGGGTCGGGAAGACACTCGAACAGTGCCCTTAGGAACAGCGGGGGCACAAAGGAATCCCGAGAAGGGAATTCCGGAGGGAGGAACCTGAAAGGAAGAAAAAAGGTTGAAAATTTGGAAGATGATGGTACGGACGACCGCGGGAAGACCCGAGCCCGGAAGATGCCCACCCCATTCCGAAGAATAGCCGCGACGTAGGAAGGTTCTGGATCGATTTTTTGGGCATTTAAAGGGTTGATTTTAGATTCCAAGATATGGGTTTTGAGCGCAGGGGGGGAAATCTAGCTAGTTCAGGTCTCATTTTACAATTTAACCTCAAGAAAATCCCAAAAACCACAAAAGAGAAACTAGGGTGCGCAGATAGAAAACCTACCTCGAAAATCCAAAGAACAGGCTGCCAGATGCGGGGATGTCGTTGGGAAAACACCTCGAAAATCGATAGGACGAAAGCCAAATTCGCTAGGAGCTCTTCAATCTTATCTCTCACTCGAACCTTTGATAATGATAGCTGACAAAACCATTTTTATAGCAAAAGGCAGCCATTAATGCAGCAATAATGACTCCGTACGGTTGCAGGTTCGGTTGGTGAACTACGAAAAACGCAAAGGCGATGGGAGGTCTAGGATTCGGGGTCCGGGAAGCCATCCCGGAACAACCGTTTGAAATAGCAAAGCCTGAGGGGAAACCCGGCCAAGGAAACCTGGCAGAGGCAATCCGGCAGAGGAAGTCCGACAGGGGAAACCCGATAGGGGAAACCCAAGAGGGGAAACTCGGCAAGGGAAATCCGGAAGGGGAAACCCAGAAATTGCCACAGATGCCAGAATTTTGACAAGGAAAACCCGGAAAGCCTGAAACTTAAAATATAACATTGGGGAACATGCCACCACCCGACTCCAGGACACACAAAAAAAGGGGGATACAAAACGAGGTGAAACGAAAGGGACCAAAAAAGCAAAAAAGGTAGGGAAAAGAGGGTCCCCATTCCAAACAGGGCGTGTGTGCAAAAAGGGCACAACAATAGGAAAGGTATAAATGAATATGATAAAGTAAATATATGAGAGCTAAGATAATGAAGAGGATCTCACCAAGATGCCAATTTTGTAGCTAGCTCCAAAAAGCACATCCACTTGCACACAAGAAAGAGGGGAAAATTGTTGGGGCTCTATAGGGGCCTGCCTTAGTCAAACCCTTGTTTTGGTGTTTCCACTTCCATAGACATATAGATAGAAATGAGGGATAAATGTATGATAAATAAGTAAAGAAAAAAAGTACACAAATAACATTACAAAATAGTAAATAACTACTCAACCAAACTGTAAAGGAGAGGAGCGAAATTTTACCACCTCCACCAAGAGATCGCTATCTAATGGAGAAGAAAGAAATCTTGAACAATCACCAGAGCCTTGACTATGATGAAGGGAGGTATTGCAAAAGCTCAAGACCACATTACAATTGCTTGCTTCATGCTTGCTTTATGGAGTTGACAAAGTTCTTTTGCTACAATGAAGTGTTGAAGTGTTGTAGCTTTTGAAGAGATTAAAATTGCTGAGAGAGATCATGAAGAGATGAAATGAATGAAGGAAAAATGTTTTTGAAGGTGGGATGGGAAGAATCTACCATTTTCAGGGTCAGTTGGTCAAAGAGGGACGTTACAAATCAACTCAAATTGAAAGTGTGATGCCTCTACCAACCTTAGATGTAGGAATCTATCAGGGACGTAAGTTTTCCATGTGGAATTTTTTGCACCACTTGCGTGTCCCCAAAAAAATTTCTTCTACTAACACAAAGGATAGATGCTAAGTGGAAGGAAGGCAACTTGTTGATGTGGAAGTTTGCCTTCAAATTTGGTTTTCTAAGGTGAGGATATGTAAAAGGGGAATTTTTGTGAGGGGTGCACATTCTCTCCTATACATTTGTTATGAAACTCTGTCATGGTGTTGTAGTGAATTCTTTCGATGTTCAAAAGTAAAATCAAAGGCCAAATTTGAAATTAGTTTTTTGAGAGCTTCTCAAAAATGTGATGAGTAGGTGCAGGGATGTATAATGTGCTTAGAAATGAATTATGTTTCCTCTCATTCAAAATAAGGGTTTACTAGTTAAACCTTAGGTTTGCAATCATGGTGCCTTAACAAATTTTCTATTTTGATTTTTACTTGTTCTTGCAGGCTGCTAATTTGTTAAGTTATTACTTAAGCCTATGGTGTCATGGGGGTCACCGACCCTTTCCTAGATATTAACGACCAATTAAATATTTTCTACGTTTAATATTTTCTAAGTACCATGCAAATATTTCTCTTTGGCGAGATCAATGGTGTTGGTTGTGGCATAAATATCTAATAGTCTCCTCATGTACCTTTTGAGTCAATGGTGGGTCTCAACTAAGTCCCCTAGGGTAGTGGGGAATGGTGGAGATTAATCCACGGTCAATGAATGATGATAGTTCATTAAGTTGTGGGACCAAATAATGTTGAAGGTAGAAAATATGTACAATGGTGTATGATCAATGACTATGATCAAGAAGATTTGTTAGTTCTTGCTAGCCTATGATAGTTCAATGAAGGATCTATGGTATGTTGGTATGTAACCCACAAACCTACGATAGTCCATGAAGGGGATTTGTGGAATGGAGGTTTAGAACCTGGAACCCCATGATAGTCCATGAGGTGGGTTTGTGTTATGGAAGTTAAGAGCCTACAACCCCATAATAGTCCATGAGGGGGGTCTGTGCTATGGCATTTTAGAACCTACAACCACATGACAACCTACGAGGGGGTTTGTGGTATGGTGGTATAGAACCCGATATCCTATGATAGTCTGTGAAGGGGTCTACAACTTAGTGGAAACCTATAACATCGTGATGGTTATTTGGATGGAATATAGTAGAGTGGTATTGTGTGGTACAAAGGTATCTGGTAGAGTGATGAAGGTTAATTGTAATACCACGACTATTCAAGTTGGTGTCAATGGTATTACGGTAAATAATTTAGCCTAGCCAAGTGTCAACATATGATTTCATAGCTTATGTGCTTCACATCATTATTGTGAAGTGATAAGAAGGAATGATTTGAGTGAGGAATGATGAATGGCTAAAATTAAATGAAAAGACATCCAATGGTTGACATTACATTGCAAGACTCTAGTTAATCATGATTATGAATTCAAAGGAAGTCAAGCTTTGGGTGATTAGTGATGAATGACAGGAGTTAAGTGGAGTATGTCATCAGCTAGGACAAGTGGAAATTAGAGGTTGCATAAGAAAGAAAATGGTGAGAGTTGAGTATAGCTCAACAATGTGTGATGGGTGAGATATATGATAGAGATTCAATGGAGGTGATCGTATGGTGATCACTAAGGTTCTTCACATCATGGAAATGAATGATGATGCTCAAAGCAAAGAAATTGTATGCGATGGGTATGTATACAAAGGAATCCAAATAAAAATGCGGGTTTAAAGGAAAATATTCTAATGGTGATGATTTAAAAATGCCTAGATGAAAAATTTTCATAGGATCGTGGTGCAAAGAATAGAGATCGATGGTCAACATTTGAAGGTGAAGACTTCAAATGGCTAAGTCCATGTAAATAAGGTTTCGATTGGTAACTGACATAGAGGAAAGAATTTAATGGTGTAACTACACCTATGACCATTTTCAGTTAAGATTTGATTTGCTAAGTGGTGACAAAAAAGTGCTAAGACGAGGAAGATTAGATCAAAGCGAATAATCAAAAGGATGTATTAAATGCATATAAAATCCTAAGGTTTGAAAGAGAGATAGTAAGATAAAATTATTTTCACCAAACTTTAATATTTTGTGGCTCGATGTAGAGGTATGGAGCTAAGTATAATATCTGGTAAACCCTAACAAGTGTTTCTAGATGTGTTGGATAGTGGTGCAAGGCTCGAGATGTACTGATAGCTTATTGGTGAAGATAGAAAGAGTAGGAAACCCTAATAGTGGATTTGAGATCATGTGATCATGTGTGAGAATCTTGAAGTAGTAATTGCAGATCAATTGAGTCAAGAAAAATAAGACAATGAAGTAATTTTTAATGTAGTTGCATCTATGGTAAGTGAAAAACATGAATAGTTTGTAAGGGCAAAGAGCGTTGTATAGAATCGTGTATTGTTGAGTATGTAACAGAGGGAGAATGTGAATATAGAGAATGTATATGTGTAAATAAAAGTCCTAGAATGTAATGTAGATTAACTTCTAGGCATTTTCATTCAATGTGTAGAGGTATAGGGAATTATACATTGTATGCACATTCTGTATGAATAGAACCCAAACAAAAAATATCTTATCTAGGTTAATATTCAAGTGCAGAGGTGCAGTTGTAACGAGGAAGAATAGTGATTATTCTAAGTGCAGAAGAGAAAGATAGTGGATGTAAAGAAGACAGGATGTGTTGTTGAGATTGTAGCATCAACAACAAAGTGTGAGTTGTAGAAAGTGTAACAATGTATTGTGCAGTTGCAACGAGGAAGAATAGTGATTATTCTAAGCGCAAAAGAGAATGAAGTGGTGAAGAGAAAGATAGTGGATGCAAAGAAGAGAGGATGTGTTGTTGAGAGTGTAGCATCAACAACAAAGTGTGAGTTGTAGAAAGTGTAACAATGTATTGTACAGTTACAAAGTAAGTTGCAACATTGAATTGTAATCAATTTGTGACATTTTTTTGGTAGATTTGATTGGATAACTAATTTGGTGCTCAATGTAGGGGATTTGTGTCTCCTTGGAGTTGGTACTCCTGAAATATTGTAACAAAATATTTCTTTATGAGGTTGGATTAGGATAATAGAACCTAGTAGCATTTCTCACTATGGTTTTTTCCATTTTCCACATATATCTGGTGTTATGGGCTTTTATGTGTTGATTGTATGATTTTATGTTTATTTTTCTACATATTAAGTCTTCAATATGCACATTAAGGATTTAAGGAATTAATCTGCATAAAGCGTTTAAGGAGTTAGTCTTCACAAAAGGTTATTAGTGCCAAGTGTTAAGATCTACTAAGTCACCCCCCTCTGAGTAGATTATTATGCTACAAAAATTGGTATTAGAGCCCTAGGTTCCCTAGGAGAAGCTTAATCAGCTTGAGTAGATCTTGGTAAAGTGAACACAAAAATGGGTTATCAAGAAGACTTGTTTACACATGGTGAATCTCTCTTTGATGGATCAGACTATAAGTGTTGGAGCAGAAAAATGAAGACACATTTTGAATTATTAGGGTTTGATGTGTGGATGTTGTTTGAGAAGTGATATAAAGCCCATGCCACTCCTCCTAATACTAACATTAGAAAGAAGGATTTTGAAGATAATGCTAAGGCAATATTTTCAATTCTGAGTGGGATGTCAAGATCAGTGGTTGTCAAAATCGTCCACTATCAAAATGCACATGATACATGGAATGAGTTAAGGAGGATGTATGAAGGTGATGATTGCAAAGTGCAAGCCAAGATTTAGACACATGGAGGCAAGTCTGAAAATCTAGAGATAATTTTAGATTAGAATATTGCAAACACATCCATATGTTGTAGCTAGAAGGGAAGAGGAAGAAGCATCTACATCTGGATCTGAGAAAGTTGATACAAAGGAAGTTGATTTCATTAGAAGACTAAAGAAAGGCTCTAGAAAGCATTGAGGTAAGATACCCCTTAACATATTTAATTTTGGTAGAATAAGTCTTATTTCTGCTAAATGACCTCATGATGCAAAGGATAACTCTAAAAAAGAAAAATAAGAAGAATCTTCCCACAAAAGGAGAAAATAGGTTATCAAATAGTTTTGGCAGCTCAAATGATGAACATGAGAGTACTTGTGAGATTGAGGGGAATGAATCCCTATCCATGGATTTTGGTATAAATTCTAATGAAGAAGTTGAAAGGTCTGGTGAAGAAGAAGAAGTGAACTTAGAAGGTAAACCCAGTTGTTCACTAGATGAGATAAAAAAATTTGAAAAAGGAGAATGAAGAAACAAAAATATGTGCTTAGAAAGAGATAGAGATATTAACTAAAAACCTTGAAGAATATAATCAAATGGTAGTAATTTTGAATACACAAGTGGAAGAAGAAAAGAGAGTAGAAGATGTAATTATATCTGAACTACAATTTAAATCTGAGGAGTGCATGAAGTTGGAAGCAAAAATAGTGGCCTTGAAAAAAGATTTAGCAAAGGCAAAGGAGCAGATTGATAAAGGTTTGAAGTTGAAAGGTGGCTCTAAGATGTTAGATGAGTTGATCAGATCAAAAAATCCACCAAGAACAAGAGTGAATATTGACCTTGGTTGTGAGAAAGGGAAGAGTCCTTCTACTTCTACAAGATTATTTGATAGATTTAGAGAAAAAGAAAGAGTTTGCATAAAGAATAAGAATTTTTGCACGAGTTGTTCCAAGGAAAAAGTCTCAGTAGATGGAAAATCAGAAAAAGGCATTGCTAAGGTGAAGACAACAAAAGATAAAAATAAGCCAAGTGTTGATATGAAGAAAGTTGATGAAGAAAAGAAACCTTCTATAGATAATATGAAGAATAATCCCGCAACAAATAAGGTGGAAAAATCAATCACTGAACAACTCAAGAGAAAGCAACATATAAAGGGAGGTGAAGCAAAAATATTCTCAAGGATGAGATACATGAAGAGGTCAAAGAAAATAAGACTACCTCATCCTACATAAATAAATGATATGACTAGATATTCCTTATTTTTCTATGGTTATTGTTATTCATGTAATCACTTTGGTCACAGGGTGTGTGGATGAAGAGATAAACCTAGGAGTACAAAGTATATGAATAGAAAATCATTTACTCCTATAATATGTATGAATCTAATGTTCTTTAAGTACAAAATTTTTGGTCACATAACTAAATATTGTAGAACAAGTCATGTGAGACAAAAAGGACAAAGAAAAAAAATGAATGTCTCCCAAAGTAAACAATGGTTCACATGTTCTTGAGAAGAAAGATGATAAGACAAAGACGAAGCACAAGAAGGTGTGGAGAGTGAAAGGTGGGTAGGTAGCACTCTATGTGGTGGCTTCTTTCTTACATCACTAAGTTGTAGTGATAGGGCATGTGTCTAGGGAGAGCTTAATTGGTATCTTATTCATCCCTAAAAATGGAAGCATAGATCAAGTTTGGTAACATAATTTTTAAAAATTTCTAACGTCTTGATGATTGCAGATTTATGGTTACACTTTTTTTTTCATTGTACAACTTATTAAAAGGAAAAATATTTATAGTTGAAGGAGAAGGTAGTTGTGCATGTACTCTGCTAAGGAAATATAAAATGTATAGATGTTATTTTTCTGTGAGTAGAGGATATATCTAAGGAGGAGTTGTTTTTCATATACACTCAAAATTTATTCTGTTACAATTGGTATAGAGTGGTTTCAAGTGGTATTAGACCATTGTAAACTAGTACAAAATAGTTTAGTTGGTGCAGAGCCTAAAGTGAAGAAAATTATCAGGTATACAGGAAGAGATAATGGATCAAGGTCTAAGGGGGAGTTGTTGTTGGTATCAAATTAATGCCATACTTGGTACAATGCAGTTCTGAATGTCAATTGATACAGAGCACAAAGAATGTAGTTGAAGAAGAAAGTCTACACTCTTGGTATGAGGGCATGATATGAAAACATGGTGTCAGGAATATGGTTCAATTCGTATAGAGAAAAAATAGAGAGTAATGCAATTGGTATCAGATTTAATTGGTATAAAGAAAAAATTAGAGCATCTACAGGGTGATCCCACAATGCTAGTTTACAATTTCTGGGCGATTCTGATTTTTGCTGAAATCACATGTTTTTACGAAATATAATGATTTAAGCCTTAAAAAGTTCCATTTAAATCATTCCAATTGAAGAGGGTGTGATAAAACTACCTTAGATCAAACCCCCTTGGATAGAACCCCGCTATTTTTAAACCATACCTATAATGGAGTCTCCTTTACACCTATCAAAATGCTAATAAAAAACCACTTTATATTTACCTTTTGGGGGATCAAATGAATTCATTTAAAATTTATTTTTTGTAAGTATGTAGTCCTTATTATAAGCTTCCCAAAAAGTATAATTTTAAATAAATTTAATTTTATTAGTATTATTTTTTATTTCTAGTGAATGTAGGTTTCTCACCGAAAATCAAGCTTTTTGTTTTTCACATTTGAAAAATAGCAGATTATCAATTTTTTTTTTAAATATCACTACACTAGATATTGAAATCATTGATCCAATAAAAAAAATTGAGTTTTGATACATATGAAAAAAATATATGTTGTATATGGTGTGCCTATGTCTGAATTGTAATTGGTTTGACTTCAAAACTTGATTAAGGAGAAAATATTCAATAAAACACTATGAAACCAAATGAAAGCACTAGATATTGTAGTTACAAATCTAAATTATATATATATAAAAAAAAAATATCCTTCATGGAAAAAAACTTATGTTGTATATGGTGAGCATCACTCCTTAAAAATGGTGTTTACTGAAAAAATTAGTTTTTGAAGGAGATGGAAAAAAATGTGCAATCTGATTCCAAATATTTTGAAAAATATATATTTAAAATCTATAGAAAAAATGTCACAAATCACTAGTTTTCATCATTTTCAAAATTCCTCACGATGTAGCCGCTATAGGTGCCCAAAAGTGAAGATTTAGTTAGAAAAAATCAATTCAGTTTCCAATTTGGCCAAAAATTATAAACCAGTATTGTGGGATCACCCTACAATTGGTATCATATCCTAGTTTGTTCAAAGCATGAATGCCACTTCAACTGGCATCAAATATTGTTAACTAGTATAAAATAGTTGGAGCATATGGTTTTTCCATTGTAGTCAAAAAATGAGAGCAACATTTGGTATGGTAACATAAATTAGTATCAGTTGGTATTAGTTAAAGGGTGAGAAAAAATCCCTTTTTCCATTACTAAGGAGAAGTGAAGGCCGCAGTAGCATGGTGACTTGAGACAAGACATTCAAGAGTGTGACCCTTTGTGATTGATGTGAAAGGGGGAGAAATTCATGAAAATGCTCAAATGCTCATAATGGGAGCATGGGAGAAATATGTACAAAATACAGATGAGAAGAGATGCATGCCAAAGGGAGAGTGAATTTCTTGAATGGTTCAACTGGTATCAAACCATAAATTGAAGGATGAGCATTTAGTTGTGCCATGAATAACAAAGAGGGAGATTGTTGGCATATAGTTGTCATTTATGTCAAAAGCGGGATTGGAAGTGAGATGGAGTTGATCCTATAAAGGAGAATCTTGGCATTAATGTCAAAGGTATATTAGAAGCAAGATGAAATTGATCATGCAAGGGATATGTTGGCATGATGATAGATTGGTTGTGTTCTCAGTGGTGTACTTGAATGACATAGAGATTAGAGGACATTGTGAGATCTGTGAATTTGGTTATATAAGATGGAGTGTAAGTTGCAAAAGTTACTTAGGATGTTGCATTGTTATCATGCAACTTTGTCATGGTGTTGCAGTGAATTCTTCCAATGTTAAAAATTAAAATCAAAGGCTAGATTTGATATAGGTTTTCTAAGAGCTTCTAAAAAATGTGATGAGAACGTCCAATTATGTATAATGTGCTAAGAAATGAATTATATTTCCTCTCGGTTAGAATTAGGGTTTAGTGGTTAAACCTTAAGTTTGTAGTCATGGTGCTTTAATAGATTTTATATTCTAATGTTGACTTGTTATTGCAGGTTGTTGGTTGCATAAGTTATTACTTAAGCCTATGGTTTCCTGAGGGTCATTAGCCCCTTTCCTAGCAATTATCAGCCAAAAAAATATTTGTTGTGTTTAATTTTTTCTAAGTCCCATGTGAATATTATTCTTTGGAAAGATCGACAGTGTTGGTTGTGGTAGCAAGATCTAATAGCCTCCTCACCTACCCATTAAGTCTATGGTGGGTCTTGGCTAAGTCCCACATGGTAGTGGATAATGGTGGAGATTAATCCATGATGACTGTTGATGAATTTGTGGGACCAGACAGTGTGGAAGTTAGAGAATATGTGTGATGGTGTATGATCAATAACTGTGATCAAGAAGATTAGATGGTGATTGCTAGCTCATGATATTTCTATTAAGGATCTATAGTATGGAAGTATGTAACTTGTAATGACATGATAGTTCATGAGGTGGGTATGTGGTATGGTGGTATAGAGCTTGCAACCCCATGACAGTTAGTGAGGGTGGTTTGCATTATGGTAGTTTAGAACTTGCAACCCCACGATAGTCCATGAGGGGGCTCTATGGTATGGTGGTTTGGAACCCTCAACCCCATGACAGTCCATGAGGGGGTCTATGGTATATTGGTATAGAATCCACAATCCCACGATAGTCCATGAATGGTATATACACATAGCAGTAACCTACGAAAAACTATGATGGTTATTTGGATGGACTATGGTGGAGTGGTATCATGTGGTATGGATGTAGCTAGAAAAGTGATGAAGATAAAGTGTAACACCATGATTGTTCAAGTTGGTGTCAATGGTACTGTGGTAAATAAGTCAGCCTAGCTAGGTGTCAACATATGATTGCATAACTTTTGTGCTTCACATCTTTGTTGTGAAGTGATAAGGAGGAATTATTTGAGCGATACAATATGAATGATAAAGATTAAATGAAAATATATCCAATGGTAGACATTATATTGCAAGACTATAGTTCATCATGATTATGAATTCAAAGGAAGTCAAGCTTTGGGCGATGAGCAATGAATGATAAGAGTTAAGTGGAGTATGTTGTCAGCTAGGATAGGTGTTAATTGAAGGTTTCATCACAAAGAAAATGGTGGGACCCAAGTATAGCTCAACGATGTGTGATGGGTGACAGAGATTCAATGGAGGCAATTGGACGTTGATCACTAAGATGCTTCACATTGCGAAAATGAATGATGATACTTGAAGCAAAGAAATGATATCTTATGGGTATGTATACAAAGTAATCTAGATCAATGGTGTGGGTCTAAAGGAAAATAATCTGATGGTGATGATTTTAAAATGTCGAGATGAGAAAAGTTCATAGGATCATGGCACAAAGAACAAAGATCGATGGTCAAAATTTTATGGTGAAGGATTCAAATGGCTAATTCCATGTAAATATGGTTTCAATTGGTAAATGACACATAGGAAAGAATTTATTCATCCAACTACACATATGACCATTTTTGGTTAAGATTTGATTTGCTAAGCGAAAAAATATCTAATGGTAAGATGATGAAGATCAGATTAGAGAAAATAATCAGAAGGATGTATTAAATGCATATACAATCCTAGGGTTTGATAGAGAGATAGTAAAGGAAAATTATATACAAAAAAATTTAATATTGTGTGGCTCGATGCATGGGTATGGAGCTGAGGGTTTTTCTAGATGTGTTGGATGGTGGTGCAAGGCTCGAGATGTACTAATAGCTTTTTGGTGAAGATAACAAGTGTCTAGGAACCCATAGTCGTGGATTTGAGATGATCTAATCATGTGTGAGAATCTTGAGGCAACAATTTCAGATTGGTGGAGACAAGTAAAAACAAGACAATTATGTAATTTTTGATGTAGTTGCATCTGGAGTAAGTGAAAAATGTGAATAGTCTACCAGGGCAGAGAGTGTTGTATAGAGTCATGTATTGTTGAGTATGCATCAAAGGTAGAGTGTGAAGATATAGAGGAAAGAAGAATAGAGAATGCATGTATAAAGAAAATTCCTATACTATCATGTAGATTAACTTCTACGCATTTTAATTCAATGTGTAGAGGTGTAGGACAATAGATAGTGTATGCACATTTTGTATGAGTAGAACCTAAACAAAAGAAGATCTTATCTGGGTTAATATTCAAGCACAAAGGTGAATTTGCAGAAAGGAAGAAGAGTGATTGTTCTAAGTGTTGAAGAGAAAGAGAGTGAGTGTAGAGCATAGAGGATGTGTTGTTGAGATTGCAACATCAACAGTAGAGTGTGAGTTGCAGAAAGTGCAACAATGTATTGTGCAGTTGCAAAATTATTCAAACTATAACTAATTTGTGATATGTTTTGTTGTAGATCTGATTGGTTGGTGCCATCATATAACTGATTTGGTTCTCATAAATCAAGGAGGTGGTGCTTCCTTGGATTTGGTGCTCCTAAGACATTATACAACAAAAGATTTATTTGTGAGGATGGATTAGGATAATAGATCCTAGTAGCATTTCCCATCGTTGTTTTCCTCATCTTCAGTTTTCCACATATGTCTGGTGTTATGGGATTTTATGTGTTGATTGTACATGATTGCATGTTTATGTTGCTTCATCTTAATTCTTTAATTTGCATGTTAAGGATTTAAGGAATTAATTTACATAAAGAGTTTAAGGAGTTAGTCTGCAATTTTTTTTATTAATGCCAAGTTGTAAGATCTATTGATTCACCCCCCCCCTCTTAGTAGATTGTTGTATTCCAACACATATTTTTTGACATAAGGTTTCTTAACAAGCTCTCATAACCAATCATTATATAAATATCATTTTATTCGACTTTAATGGAAGTTTCTCTCGATTTTTGTTAGCAATTACTTTAAGGTGGGGGAACACATTCCATTATTTTCTTCACTTTGTTCACATAATACAAAATTAGTGATACTTTCATGCATCTCCACATCCTTCATTCACTTCCCACCCACTTGGTAGTTTTTTCCTATGTTGGTGGAGGATATTCTAGCTAGGATGCTAGTGTGGTGTGTGAATGTCTACATGGTGTGTTGCCATCTTGACAGGATTTCTACCTCTAGAATTTGTAGAGGCATTACAATTCTCCATTGGTGATGAAGCATAATGTCTCTGCTCCCTTGACCAACATCGAGTGACTCGTTTACCTGCAATTTCACCCTTCAAATTATGATCTCTTCCATTCTTTTGACTCTTCTTGATCTGATTTCAGTTTAAGAAACTATCTTTGCTCTTTTCACAACATTTTCAAGCTCTATCACCTCTCTTGAAGCTACAAGTTGGTATTTTGTTTGCTCACTCTCTTCATTGTTGTGGCAAAATTAATCTTTGATAACTTGCAAGCTTGCTCCTTCTCCCATTTTCCTTGAGTGCACATGGTTGAAGGTGATATCAGTCCATCTTCATTTTACTTCGCATTATCATTTCAATAATGCAGCATATTGTTGTTCATTATATTGCTTAGTACTTTCATTTCAATATATTTATTTATCATATTTCTCCTTTCGTTGCTATATTGGTTGTCCATGGAGGTGGAAACACCAAAGTGGGGGATTGATTGCGTCAATCCTTTATACATAGCCCCAACATTTTTATGTTCTTGTGTGTGTAGGTTGTTCGTCAAGTGAAGAACTTGAAGATATCAACTCATGGGTAAGAAGGTGCACTTTTATCACCCTCTTTTGTCAATTCATAGATTAGATCAAGTTAAAGTATTATTCTTGTTATTCTCTTATTTATTTTCTTTCTATTTTTTTTATTGCATCAAACTATATTTGTTGTTTTATTTGTAGGTTTTTCTTGGGTTTTGACTATACTTTACACTTTTTGTCTGTACGGATGCTAGCACCCCCACTAAGATGCCAACATGCTTGTTGGTGTTCATGTCCTATGTTGAATTCCTCTGACAGTGAGCTGCCTAAGTTACAATCTAGACTCTAGATACTTGCTCACCTAACTTCTTGAAAGATTTGGGCTTGTTGAAGGATAGCAACAACCTGGTTGTTTTTCCTTTCAGCCTTTAAACTCTAAACACTCTTGAAACTATTGTATTAGCTTAAGGTAGATCAGGGTAGCTTATTGTTCTAGGCACTCTCATGACCTATATCTTGGCATATGGCTTGTAAGTGTTGTCATTGATGGCAACCCAAGTCATACATCCAGTCTACAGTATAGTTCTGGTTTACACCATCAGAATAGAGTGAAGAATAGGATGTCCAGTGAAAGGCATAAAAGTCAATCTAAATACTTCACTGGACTATTATTTTGGGTTATGGATCTCAAAGAAAGTTTTTTTGATGTTTGTAATACCTTACTCGAGAAGTATATCGATGCACATTCACTGGTGATCGATTTAGGAGATCCGGTACACAAATATTTTGGTTACTTGTGCTAGCTGGCTGACTTGTCAAATATAGTAATTGCGGATGTATAAGGAGTAATTAATTAAATATTTTTGTGCCCGATTATGTTTGTTTGGGTCCTCTCTATGTCTTAATTGACTTTATAGGATGTGCATAAAGATTTAATTAAGGATCTAGCTAACAGTTGAAAAGCACTTAATGTTTTATGAAGCTGACATATGAATGATCAAATCCTTGATAGTGGATATATATATGAGATCAGTTTTATCATTTTGATATAGACAAGATATCGAGCATAGCGATTGTGTGGAATACGAAGTATATTAGTGTGTAGTGCAAAATTTAGTAGAGTAATAGTGTGAATTTATCTGTGTATGATGAGAAGAGTTGAAAAGGGTAGAGCAGAGCAAAGAGAAGTACAAAATGTGACAGAGGATCCAAAATATAATCTATGAGATTCACTAAAACTGTAACCTGGCATGAATAGATGCTACTATCTCAGTTCATCCTTTAGATGGTTTTAATCTAAACTTTTGTAAGGTAGTGAGCCTTCCCTTTTGAGCAGTGAGCTCTAGGCAGTGTTCTTGAATGCAAGTGCATTCTCTTTTGTAAAATTTTTATTTGAATACTCAAATTGTGGATTAACCTCCACTGTTTGTTTTCCCCTAACAGGGTTTCCACACAAAAATCCTTGTGTTATGGTGTTGTGCATGATTTCTTTAAGTGTTTGTATCTTTCCTTTTGTTGAATGTTGAAATGGTTTTAATATCAGATAAATGAAGTTAAGATTTGTTGAATGCTGATTCACCCCCCCTCCGCCCCCCCTCTCAGTGTTCCTTTGAGTCCAACACTATGGTCCTGAGTAGTTGGTCCTACTCCTCTACACTTTGAATACTCAACTAATTATTCATGCAATGGTTTGACAATACTTGGTATTTGTGGAGGAGTCAATTATGGGACACATGATACTTCTGGCATTTAGTTTGATTTATGGGTTGTTCCACCTCTTCTTCCCTTGGTCTTTCCTCTTCCTTAATTGACCTCTAAGGTAATGTGGGAAGCCTAAGAGGAATATTAGCCACATTGTTAAGCATGATTTGTACTTTAGCAATCGGATCTCTTGGAATTTTATGGCCTCTTTATTACACGTCAGTTATAACTGATCTTATAGATCTTATCTAGGCCATATTGTATAATTGTATGCTTTTGATTATAATCTTCCTTTCCCTTGCCTTATTCAATTACCCAATTTCAAACATCTCAAAATTGGTTGTGTTAGGACTTCTCAGATTTACATCTTGTAAATAAACAAAATGGGTATCCCGAGTTAACATTTGACAAAATTTAGTTTTAATTTGAGCAAGTTATACAATTACAAAAAAAATAGTCCTATCTAGATGCAATGGAGATTTCAAGAACATCTAAATCGTTACCAAATCATGTGACAAGACTATTGGGTCATTTTGTTGGCCTTCTACAATCTAAAGTGGGTGGACACTAGTAATATCATGCCTTTGCCTCTTTATTAGGAGTTGCTTGTGCTTCTCATCATCCAAGACTCTTAAGATAGGTGTGTGGTCGTTGATCCTTCATTTTATAAACCCTATGAATGAATTGTTGCTCACCACTAAAATGTTCCCCATCTCCTTTTTTAATGACAACATATAGATGATTAAACTAAAAATTGTATTTTTTTTTTTAAACTTCAAATGATACATTCCAACCAACAATATTCTATCGTAAACTTTCATAGTTTTGCTTTAACTCTATTTTCTTATTAATATGTAAATATATGAAATATTTCCAGAAAGAAAGCTACCTTGAAAAGAGCCTAATGTGTGGGGTCGTACGCCCAAATAATGTTGTTATCTCATTTTCATTTTTCTCTAATTTGTTTTTCATCTTGATGATAGATCATGAAGTAAGATCCAAAATATTGATGTAAAAATCTTAAACACTAACCTTCATTTATGTTAATACAAGTTTCTGAATTCTACTTCGATCTCAAATATCTCAAGATATGAGAACCTTGAGATTGGCTTATTAAGGAGTCCATGCTTCAAAGTCTCTAGAAGAGCATGGAAAGCAAATGAGCATGAGATTCGAGGTAGCTGAAACTCTAGAAGCTATTATCCCTAGTAGAAGTCTTCCTATTTGAGAAAGCATGCCCACTTCATTAACTGAACAATAGCACTGATAAAAAGCAAGACCAAGAAAATCCAGCATGAGATGATATGAAATGATATTGAAAAGTAGAAATGAAGTGGAGTGTGGACCATACTTACAAGACCAGGCACATGGAAGCACATGTATCCCAGTACACCGTTATTATTATTATCTTCATCATTAATTCCAGTACTACTAATCTTCCAACCACTACTCGCACATAACGACTCCCTTCTGCTTACCACTTCATTACCATACAAATTTACTTAGTTTTTAGTTATGTTGCCTTCATCATACCATCACCATCACCGGCACCAGTATATTCGAATGTCAACTCCTGTTTTAAGCAACGTTTCTCTGTAGGCAACATATTTTTTATCATATCGTCGGCAAGTCATATTCGTTGGAGTTTTGCTTTAAGTGGTATGCGTTCTCCTTGTCTCTCTTTGTTTATAGCAGAAGGATGACCCACCATGACTTGACTTTATTTTAAGTACAAATCACCACTCTTTTATATTGTTCTACTGTAGGAGCTCACAAATTGATTTAAAGTTTCCATTGGCAATGGAGTTGGGTTTTGTAACAGCTATGATGAGGCAATGCATGACATCATTAGATGCTTCGATGG
Organism: Sequoiadendron giganteum; assembly: GCA_007115665.2. Classification (NCBI taxonomy): domain Eukaryota; kingdom Viridiplantae; phylum Streptophyta; class Pinopsida; order Cupressales; family Cupressaceae; genus Sequoiadendron; species Sequoiadendron giganteum. The sequence goes on from CM021100.1 coordinate 137,587,984, forward strand.
CTGCACTTTTACGTAGTGCCTTGGAGAGTTGTAATTTATATTTCCCTGGTCCCAAATGTCCCTGAAAGTAGATGGCATCACAAGTCATCTAGCAGTTTCCCATCATCGATACGATTGCTTGTCATGGTTTGGTCTGTAGTTGGAAGTCTAGGGAATACAAATTTCTAGTCTTGTGCATAGTTTATTTTATTTCAATCATTACTCTATCTTATAGTTTATTATTAGAATTGTAATAACTCAACCCAACACTAGGTTGCACTATCGAGGTGGTCCTTTTATAAATGAAGTATAGGGATAGAAAAAGGTTCTATTATTATCTATGTGATTAATGGTGAAAAGTGTTTTTTTTTTAATTATTATGTTTTAGATCTATTGTGAGTGGTTAACTTTATATATTGATTATTACAAAAGATGTATTTTGTGTGGAAGTTGAGAACTAATTTTATTTTAGTTCAATTTTACTACCACATCTTCAAGATTTGGATCTAATTCTACATCTCTACTATTTATTGCCCTAGTTTAGATCCACTAATGTAAAATTAGCCTAGATCAGTTTTGGGGGTATAAATATGAGTCCTAAGATTTTAAATTTGAATTATTTTAATTGGACCCACATTTCCCTCTAGTGATTGTGAAGTGACTAAAGTTCAACTTATCTTGAATTACATGCTATGGTGGTTTTTTAAAGGACTAACCTATAATCTATTCAAATCATGTAGGATTATCATGGGAGCATCATATCAACATACTAAAATATATTAATTATATCAAATTAATATAAGCATGTTGCAATTTTGCTTATTATGTTTGATCATTTTTGAAAAAGAAACAATGTAGCATATGTTTCTTATGCCAAAATTTGAGGAAAGGTATGTGCAAAAGAAATTTACATAATCTTGAATGGATTGACTTATATAAAACTAAAAATTTGATCCAAACCTTTTACAAAAAATAGAAGAAAAATGCATTCTTAAAGATAAACAAATTGTGTCATGGGACAATTATTTTTGTGGGGAAGACCCTTTCCGGAAAAATCATCACTATAAAAATAAACAATGTATTATCAAATCTAAAAAGGATTACAATACACTTACAATGTAAGCCTTTATAGAAGTATTCACCAACAATAAACTTAGAATCATTCCAATAGCATTCCAATAGAAAATATACACCTACAAATTCACTTATAAAATATCTTCTTCAAGTACCAATTTGTAGACAAAAAAGAAAGCTAGAAAACCACAAATGGTTAAATTAGTAAGAATATTACAAAACTACCCCATGTAGCACCCAATTTTGGCACAATTCCTCATGGCACCCATGAAGATTCCTTCTCATCTAATAAAAATGGTAAATCATTAATTCACCTATAACCTCTAATTTAACCCTCAACATGGACCCCCACCTACCATGTAATTTTCTATATGAGGAATAGACACCATATGACAACTAACAAATCTTGTCATAGCTAATCATGACTCCAAAGAATCTCTATCATTTTTTGATCTTACATGTCATAAGATATCATCATAACTTGGCATAGAATCCTACAAAATAATGGCACTCCAAATCTACTATATGTATCCACCTTATGATGACTTCCAACTTATCAATAACATACTGACACATGAAATTATATGCCTTACATAAGTTTTGATTCCCATATGAATTACCGCATAAATATTTAATATTTAATATGATTAAAACATAATGTGTAATTACAAGAAAGTGCTTAATAGTAAAATAATTAAATTAGGTACTTATTGTAATATGAAAATTATATCTTGCAATTTCACAATATATTTTGTCATCACTTTGGCATCTTGGTAAGAAGGCACTAATCTTACTATGAGTGTAGAAAATGTTGTTGATTCTTTTATATTTAAACTTTTGAGGAAGAATGTCTCATTGAATGTCAAACCGGCCTTTGTTTTAAGAATACGAAAATAAAGAGGCAAGAAGAATAAAAAGTAGCATGAAAAATAATGATCCAAGTCCAAGTAGAGATCTAAATTTTGATGAAAATTTTAAAACTATTTACTAGAACTATGGAAAAAGTTGGAAACTTTTGTAAGGAGTGTAAAGAAGAAAGGAAAAATAATAAGAAGAAGAAGTTTGATTTGTTTGAGTCTAGGAAAAAATATGGTGATTCATTTATTGTAGAATGGGACACTCATGGAGGTGAGAATGGATGGTTAATTGGGTCAACTGCATCCTTTCCTGTGACCTAAAGTAGAAACTAGTTTTATAAGCATAATATTATGAAGGAGGTAAATTATACTTGGGTGATAACTCTTATTTATCTATTTTTTGTCATGGTATAATATAGGAAAATTATAATGCTATATCTATGTGATTTGATGGTTTCTTGCATATCCTAGTATTAGCATGTAATCTATTATTTATGAGGAAAATAATAGATATCGATGTATAGGGGATGCTTTCCAAAGTAGGCTTTAAAATGGAAATATGTTCTATTGTGATTGTTAGAGGTAGTAGACTCAAATATTTGGTTCAACTTGATACAAACACTATTGAGTGCAATAGTACTTTTGTGAAAATTAAACCCATGGATACCTTAATTGGAAAAGAGATGGCATCCTCTTCAATGGATGTTCATGGTTTTTAGGTTCCTAAGGGTGATATTTCCATTGATTCAAATATTTTTGTAGAAAATATTATTTTATTAATTTAAATATTAGGCCACATATGAGAGAAGGGGCTACACACCTTGAAAAATTAAAACCTTGTTGATATTGTTGGCTTTCAATTGTTTATGTGTTATTTTGTCCTTGATGCCAAAACTAATTAATGAGGTTTATGACATCGCTGGTTCTATTCGGTTTATGACATCATTGGTCACTAGTTCTATTCCTTGGATTTTTAGTCTAATGAATGCATGATATGCAGTTCTAATTTCAGGTTGTTACATGAAACAAGTTGATGTTGACTTCATGATACAAGTTGATGTTGACATCTTATAACTTTGATAGGATCTTGATACATAAGTGAGCTAATACTCGATTCATGGTGTCATAAAGCATAGAAAGTCACTTAACTTTGGGCAACTTGTATTTCATTGTATATGTAACATGGATGAAGTCACTTTGTGGTTCAAATAAAGTCACATTATGGACATGTGATATCGATATCATAAATATTCCTATTCTGGCAATAAAGTTTACAAGTGCAAGTATGACTTTGTTTGATTTCAACTATTGTGACATATGATTGTTGATTTGGCATCGACAGTCTTTGTGAATTAATTATGTATGTTGGCATTCGTGGTAAAATATTTTGACATTGGACTCAAAAGAATTATGATATTTTGTTCAATCATGTGCAATATAGTGTTTTTTGTTTACCGGACTTCAAAGCATTATTACTTTAGATAAAGTCTTCGAAAGACTTGAAGGAAAGGAAAAATTAGGGCAAAGTCATTTTTGTTTCAATGTGCAAACTTCTGGAACCCTAGCCGCCACCATGGGTATTCTATGAATGCAATTTTCTAGTAAAATATTCTCAGTCGAAGATTGTAAAATAAGCTCACTGTATGAGCTAAGATGAGAATGGTCTTTTAGTTTGTCGACTTTCAATGGTTAAGAGATCGAGTGTGGAAGTTAGTGGGAGGAGACTCAGTGGCATCTCTTTAGTTGGATAGTTATGGATTTCATAAACTAGTTCTTCTGGTATTTGTTTGATTATCTTTGTACATAGAAAATTATTAAAGTAAAATCTCTTTTTTATGGGCTTTAAGACATTTGGCCTTAAGACATTTTGTTAAGGCAATAATTTTGCAGATTCAGAGGTTAATGACATTGTTTTACTTTGAAACCCTTGTCTACTTTTCTGCAAATGGGTAAAGAGTTAATATGCTTTTATGAGTAGTCCACCTATCATTGCATTCAGGTATCTTGAAATAAAATAGTTATTACAATCAGTTTCACCTAAAATTTTGATGAAGATACATGACACCATATGTGTATTTTTGTATAAATATAAAAATAGTGGTTGATCATTGTTTTGGGTGGATATTTTTAAAAGGGTTAGTGCACAAAATTATGTAATTGAAATATTCCAAATATGATGCAGAGTATATAACTAAAATGTCTGGTATTTTAGAGATTCCAGAATGAATCTTTAGGATATTAGATGTATTAGAATGAAAGGAATATTTGAGTTGAATTGAAATAGAGTAACCCTCTGATATATTATTGTTTTGAGTTTTTGTATAAGGGATTGGTGCTCCTTGGAATGGGTGCTCCTAGAGTGGGTGCTCTAACTTATGCTAGTGAGGCATTATGAACAGTGAGTTTTTGAGTTTAAGCCAGTGAGACATCATTTCTGGAGTGGTTTTCCTACCCCTAGAGGGTTTTTCACTCATCAAATTCTTTGTTTTATGGTCTCATTTATTTGATGTGATAATGTGTTATGTGATGATTCCTTGTGTGATTATTTTTCATGTCTATTTGATTTTCATAAGTTATCAGATGCATTAATGTCTATTATCAGCTCTTATTTCTGTAATGTTAATGTGATATGTTGTTACAATGCTATAAGTACTTTCACAGTCATATGTTGCAAATTGGTTTAAAAGTTTTGTTTAACCAAACATGATTTGCATGTTGTGATGAAAAGGATTTAGTCTATCACATCACATGTTCATTCATAGATTCATAGTTCAATATTGTTATGTTTCAATCTGTCATAATATGCTAAAGCTTTTTTTTGTCTAAATACTTACCATGTGTCATTCAGTTGCACAGTTGTTTCACTGTCTCATAAAGTTGCATTGTAATCTAATGGTCTTAAAGTGATTCAATGATGTCGGTCTTCATGATTTGCACCTGTACTGTCGTCATGCTTTGATTGTTAAACAATGCCAGTCACAGTTGGTTTGGCAAGTGCAAGATATCTCACACAAATCATATTGACATAAGTTGTCTAATGAACTGAGTTAATGTTGTCATATCTTTGTTTACCTCTTTTCATGAATTCTCTCAAAGTTATTACTCTGCTCTGTTATCAATAGAAAGGTTATCTAAACTAGAATTATTTGTCAAAGTTTAAAAAGGTTTGATTTTTTGGTCTAGCTATCAGACATTGATTCACCCCCCCCCCCTCTCAGTGTCTATCCATACTCCAACAATTGGTATTAGAGCCATACCCATGCATAAGTCTAACCAACTTAGGGTTTCCTGTTCATGGTGTATTCATTATGGCTAAGTGCAAAAGAAACAAAGGTCAAAAGAAAACCCCTAGTGTCAAGCAAAAAGTTGATCAACGAACTCCTGTCAAGTCTAGTGAAGTTTTGTCTCAAGAAATACCCCTGGTAGTTGATACTAAAAGTGATCATGTAGTTGGAGAAGAAAGAGATCACTTAGTAGGTGACTTTGAACAATATTTTGGTGAAACGGAATGTGAAGGTGATGAGTCTGAGGTTGATTTGGAAGGAGAATTGCTTTTTGCCTTAGATGAACTTAAAAGGCTTAAACGGGAAAATCAGGATCTTAAGGTACACTTACAAGAAAGTTTTGATGTAAATAAAGTTGTAATACAAAATCATAATGATGATAAAATGATTATTGAAATTCTGAAAACTCAAATGATTGATAGAAAAATAACTAAAGAGGGAGTGTAAGTCAAGTAAAAATACAAGGGTGAATTGTGTAATAAACTAGAAAATGAGGTTGCTTCATTGAAGAAAAGTTCAAATAATGATTCCTTGTCAAAAGAACTAACTCTTAAAGACAACACGATTATAAGTCAAAAAATTGAAATTGAAGAATGTAAGAGGGTAGAAAATGGTGTAAGGTCTGATTTGGAGGTTAAAAATATTGAATGTCTAAAACTTGAAGGAGAAGTAGTTTAATTAAGAAAAGAGCTTGAAAGTGTCAAGGTTCAATCAAATAAAAATCAGAAATTTGATCGTAGTACTAATCTATTGAATGAGATGTTGGGAAGACAAAAGAATTTTAAGGATCCTACAGGAGTGGGATATGAGGTTGGACAAATTTTTGCAGAAGAATCTAAACATGATACATTGTTTGCTACTATAGATGGAAAATGGTTTATAGTCAAGCAAACACCAATAATGAAGGTTGATATTGGTCATCGTATTATTGTTGCTCAGACAAAAGATAAATGTGTCAATGAAAGGACAAAAAGACCATCAAGACCTTCATTTATCAGGTATAACTACTCTCAATTTCATGGCTATTGCTATTGTTGTCATTCTTATGGTCATAGAGCAAGAAATTCTAGAAGGTATGGAAGATATCATCATAGAAGTTTTGAAATGTCAAGAAAGTATGATTCCTTTACTCCTCAATTTTTTTATAATATCACATGCTTTAAGTGTCATAAACTTGGGCATAAGGCACAACAGTGTAGGAGTAAGTTGAAGTAATCATTTAAAAATAACAATGTAGATGCATTGACCAAGAAATAGAAAGGGCCCATACAGGTTTGGAGAAGAAAATAAGACCTAGGAAATGAAAAAGTGCATACTGCACAAAAGGAATCAACTGTTGCTTGAAAGGTCAGCATGAGGTAAGGGGAAGTTGGTTATTATATTACTCTTCAACTCCTTAGATAAATTTTGAAGGTGTGCAAAATAATGCTTGCATTAAAGTGACAGTTCTCTATGATGTTGCAAATGTTGCTAACTTTAATGATGGAGTAAGTTGATTTGCAATAATAGAACTTTTTGTTTTATAGAGAACAAGTGAGAAATTTTATGCATATGGAAACCTTCGAGTGTTGGTGTAATATTTATGGGTGAATGATTGTTTGAGCAAAGAATTCATCTCTTTGCATTTTTTTTTAGTGATCAAGGAGTGAGCTATATGTTTTATGGATTTGATAGCTTGAAGTGAGCTTTATATCTGAAACAGTGTGGAGACTATAATATTATTGTGCATCTATGATCTTGAACATTTCACAAGTTATTGTAACAGTGATGGAAACATGTGTTCTAGACTATCATGTGATCTCTATGTTATTGTTTTACAATGAGAGCATTTGTTTCTCTTGACAGTATACATCTTGTACACATGGTATCTTGAACTAAGGATGATGGAAATGGTCACAGTGAACAAACGAGGACTATGAGGTCTTGAAAGAAAGCATATGATAACAAGTAATGATGGTACAGGGTATTTGTTTGAGTGATATTAATTAAATTTTTCCTGGATTTTAAACATTAGATGTATAAGCACTATGATTTCTTGATATGCATACTATTCTATCTCTATTATAATATCTTCACTTTCAATGAATACATAATACATCAAGCTTCATTACATGGGTGTTTGACAAATACCATTGTTTGGACAAACCATGATACATCTATAAATGTTACTGATTCTAGAATTTTGTTTTTGTAGTCATTTGGTTAACAGGTTTTTGAATGACAGTAACTCTTCTTTGACAGAGCCTCTACTTAATAATAGTGGAATAGATTGAAAGAGTCCTCAGTCACATGAGACAGTGACTCATATTAGCATCTTGACACTAGTGCTGAAATTGTTATTGACAAAAGAAGTAGCATTAGTGATGATCCTATGTTGTCAAGATAATGATCAACTTGTTTATGATTATGATATCTATGCCAAGTAAGTAATAAATGGGGAGCAAGGCTAATTGGTAAGAGTATCTTGAGATTTACAATTCTCACAAGTGTGATTTAAGCTTGTGTAGATTCTTATGATATTATGACAAATGTTGAATTTAATATCATGTTTTTTTGAAAATCATGTGCTTGAAAAAGATTTGCAGTGAGATTCTTGAGAATCTCGTTTGCTTTGTTATCTCAAATAGGGGGAGAAGCTCATATTTTGTAGATGCTATCTTGTAGGTGATAGCACTTCTTGAGAAGTGCATAGTTGATGCCTTGGTATATGGTCACTCATGTTGGTAACATTTTTTATACAGTCGGTTTTTGGGGCAGACTAGTTCATGGTTGTTTGTATGATTGGTCATAGTGTGGTAATATTTATTGATAGTATCTTTATGCTTTCCTTGGTTCATGCATATTTAGTTTGCTTCTCTATTGCTCTACTTGTAGCTGGTTATTGTACTGCATAATTGGTTGGCTTCTCAATTGTTTATCTCCATGACATCTTGCATTCTCTTCTTTCATTATTTTTCATTGAGGCAAAAAGGGGGAGAGATGATATGTGTTTTTCCATCAAGGACAAAGGGGGATTTTGTTGGCTTTCAATTGTTTATACATGTTAGATTTTCCTTGATGCCAAAACTATTTTATGGGGTTTATGACATCACTGGTTCTATTTGGTTCATGACATCAATGGTCACTAGTTCTATTCCTTGGATTCTTAGTCTTATGAATGAATGATATGCAATTCTAGTTTCTGGTTGTTACATGATACAAGTTGATACTGACATCTTATCACTTTGACAGGATCTTGATACATAAGTGAGCTAATACTCGATTCATGGTGTCATAAAGCATAGAAAGTTACTTAACTTCAGGCAACTTGTATTTCATTGTATATGTAACATGGATGAAGTCACTTTGTGGTTCGAATAAAGTAACATTGTGGACATGTGATATCAACATCATAAATATTCTTGTCTTGGCAATAAAGTTTACAAGTGCAAGGGATTATGACTTTGTTTGATTTCAACTATTGTGACATATGATTTTTGATTTGGCATCGATAGTCTTTGTGAACTAATGATGTATGTCAGCATTCATGGTAAAATATTTTGACATTAGACTCAAAAGCATTATGATGTTTTGTTCAGTCATGTGCATTATAGTGTTTTTTGTTTACCAGACTTCAAAGCATTATTAATTTTGATAAAGTCTTCAAAAGACTTGAAGGAAAGGAAAAACTAGGGAAAAGCCATATTTATTTTAATGTGCAAACTTCTGGAACCCTAGTCGCCACTAGGGGTATTTTGTGAATGTAATTTTCTAGTAAAATCTTCTCAGTCGAAGATATATAAATAAACTCACTGTATGAGATAAGATGAGAATGGTCTTTTAGTTTTGTTGACTTTCAATGGTTAAGAGCTTGAATGTGGAAGTCAATGGGAGGATATTCAGTGCAATCTCTTCAACTGGGTAGTTATGGATTTCATAAACCATTTCTTCTGGTGTTTATTTGATTATCTTCCTCCATAAATAGGTATTAAATTAAAATCTCTTTTTTATGAGCTTTGAGACATTTGGCCTTAAGATATTTTTTTAAGGCAATAATTTTGCAGATTTAGAGGTTAGTGACATTATTTTACTTCAAAACCCTTGTCTACTTTTCCGCAGATGGGTAAAGAGTTAATATGCTTTTATGAGTAGTCCAACTATCATTGCATTCAAGTATCTTGAAATAAAATAGTTATTGCAATGAGTTTGATCTAAAATTTTGATGAAGATACATCACAACATATGTGTATTTTTGTATACATATACAAACAGTGGTTGATCACTATTTTGGGTTGGTATATTTAAAAGGGATAGTGCACAAAATTATGTAATTGAAATCTTGCAAATATGATGTTGAGTATATAACTGATATTTTTGGTATTTTAGAGAAGATAAAAATAATAAATACCATAACTAATTAGTTATATACCAAACATGTTAGTTATACCATAGGCGGATCATTAACCATAGGCTCTCAATCTAAAGTGTTAACTGATATGAATCTGATATGTGTCAAGCTAAGACAAAATATGGCCAAAAGAAAATAAGAAACTAGATTACAACCCATGTGAGTTGTCATCAGAACAAAGATAAAGATCAAATTTCATGCACACTCTAATCAAATTATTATGCAAGAAACCCCCCTGATGGAACTTTATATCAGTTCATTTATTACAATATCTAATGATTGCAAAAGGAGAGAATTCCTAAACATGCATAAATAGAAAATAAAAATAGACCTCAGATCTTTGTAGACGACTGAACCAGCTTTCCAATGCCGCAAGAATGGCAAAAAATGGATCACCGAGTCAAAAGATATGCCCTTTGGAGTGAAAAAAACAACATCTGAGTTCAAGGACCTTAAACATAAAAATTGAGAATAATCAGGAAAAATAACCCACACCAACAGAACGGTCTCAAAAATAGCTTTCCAATGATATCTCATTTGCAAAAAACCGACTCCGTACGCAAATGTTACGCCCGTTTTAGTGAAAGGTGCTCCAAAATGGCGAATATGGCCTACAAGCAGCCCAGGGGGCTTAAAAACAATAAGCCCCTAGTCCTGTGTGCGACAACATATGTGTATTTTTGTATAAATATAAAAATAGTGGTTGATCATTGTTTTGGGTGGATATTTTTAAAAGAGTTAGTGCACAAAATTATGTAATTGAAATCTTCCAAATATGATGCAGAGTATATAACTGATATGTCTAGTATTTTAGAGATTCCAGAATGAAAGGAATATGTGAGTTGAATTGAAACAGTGTAACCCTCTAATATATTATTGTTCTGAGTTTTTGTATAAAGGGATGGTGCTCCTTGGAATGAGTGTTCCTAAATGTATAGGGGTTGGTGCTACTAGAGTGGGTTCTCTAAATTATGCTTGTGAGGCATTGTAAACAATGAGTTTTTGAGTTTAAGCCAATGAGGCATCATTTCTGGAGTGGTTTTCCACTCGTCAAATTCTTTGTTTTATGGTCTCATTTCTTTGATGTGATAATTTTTTATGTGATGAGACCTTGTGTGATTGTTTTTCATGTCTATCTAATTTTCATAAGTTATCAAATGCATTAATGTCTATTATTAGTTCTTATTTCTGCAATGTTAATGTGATATGTTGTTACAATGCTATAAGTACTTTCACAGTCATATGTTGCAAACTGGTTTAAAAGTTTTGTTTAACCAAACATTTTTTGCATGTTGTGATGAAAAGGATTTAGTATATCACATCACATGTTAATTCATGGATTCATAGTTCAAGATTGTTTTGTTTCAATATGTCATAATGTGCTAAAGCTTTTTGTTGCCTCAATACTTATCATGTGTCATTTAGTTGCACAATTTTTGTAATGTCTCATAAAGCTGCATTGAGATCTGATGGTCTTAAAGTAATTCAATTATGTTGGTCTCCATGAGTTGCACTTGTACTATCATCATGCTTTGATTGTTAAACAATGTCAGTCAAAGTTGTTTTTGCAAGTGCAAGATATCTCACACAAATCATATTGAGATAAGTTGTATAATGGACTGAGTTAATGTTGTCATATCTTTGTTTACCTCTTTTCATGAATGCTCTCAAAGTGATTACTCTACTCTGTTATCAGTCAAAATGTTATCTGAACTAAAATTCTTTGTCAAATTTTAAAAAGGTTTGATTTTTAGGTCTGTCTATCATACATTGATTCACCCCCCCTCCCAATGTTTGTCCATACTCCAACAAATATTTTGATAGATTTTAATCTTGAGTTTGATGTTTATGACTATTTATTTATGGAAAATAAAATTACATAAATTTTTACTCAATTTCTCATAAATATTATGGTATTTTTTGTTCTAATGTGTTTGGTCTTGCTGATATTAATTTAATTGCAAAACCAAGATATAATGTTTTATTTATTGATGAATATAGTAGAAAAACATAAGATTTATTTTATAAAGAATGAATCTATTTTAATTTTTTTGATGTTTTTTATTAGGTAAGTAGGGATTTTGAAAGGGCCCTAATCCCTTTTACATCATGAAATATTTAGCAATAAGTACAACAAGACAAGACAACAACAAAAAATTGCACTCGAACCCAACAAAACCACAAAAAGTAGGACAAGCAACAATGCTATTAGAATAGGCCATCAAGCCACAACAAAGCAACAAAATAGCAAGAAAAAATTAACAACCACCCCAGGGGTGGAAAAACTAGACAGTCCTCAAACCTTTACAAGCAGGAATAAATGGGTCCAAAACCCAATCATCCATCAAAATAGGCATTAAAGGTAGTAAAATAGGCCTACAAGGACTTGAACCCCAAAATTTCTTCAAATCAAGCTTCAAAACTAGCATATCAGGCCAACAAACCACCCTCCATGCTGCGAAAATAACATCGTGTAACAACAACCACCCCAAAGGTGGATAAGACAAACCATACTTCAAACCCTTATAAGTAGGATTTTGTAGATCTTGAAACCCAAATCACCAAAAAATAAATAAGCATATCAAAATTCCTTGAGAGAACCTAGGGCTAAGAACACAACCAACATAACAAGTCTACAAGCCATCCATCAGGTTGTAAAAACAACAACCCTTAATAGAATCCACCCCAATGGTGGCCAAACAACCTAAAATTCAAGGCATCTATGAAGTAGCACCTTCCAAACAACAACACCTTTAAAACAATAGCTCCTGTAAAGACATTAGTCCAACACAGTAAGGGATTCAACAAGCATAACACAACATAGAGGAGCAACAATCAGCTTGAAGCACCACTCCACCCATCACACCAACTCCAACTCTACCTCAATAGGAGAGAGCTCCCCTCTATAGGAGAGAATAAAATGAGAATCAAAACTACGAGATCTAACAATATCCTGCACTAATAGGCTCTACCTCAAAAGGAACCAACAAAAATAAAGGGGAAAACTCACTACAACTACAACAACCAACTCCACCTCAATAGGAGAAATCTCAACCTCCATAGGAGATGCTAATTGTAGAACCTAGTAGGAAGTTGACACTATGGTAGAATGAAAAAACACCTCATCCCTTGGAAACATGAGCTTCAGGTACCAAAATAAAATCGTATGAGATAATTCAATCAGTCAAAAATATTGAACAAATGCACCCTCCAAAGGAAATTGTAGAGCCAAGATAACTACACACACTCTTGTGAAGAGAGAACTCATGTCCACAATGGGTAACTGAAGCATGGTAGCTTTCAAAATAAACTTTGAATACAACCCCATCAAGAACAAAAGGTACAAAAATTGAGTTTGCAACATCCTTGCAGGTTACTAGCTTGTTAGCAACAAGAGGAGCAAGTAGACTAGCAAAGATCAACTTATCCAAATGAGTTTCAGAAATAGCACCAATAGGAGATAAAAAAAACCACTAACATTGAAAGAGAAGCCCAAAATAATGTAGGACCCCAATCCTCCAGAGCCAAAGAAGTAGAAAAACTCATAAAATCAATGTAAAACACTAAACCCACTAGAAGGCCAAGGAGGAAAACACCTAAGAAAAACGTAAACCATTTTGAAATAGGTCAAGATCACCCCCACCCCCTTAGTACCTTGCATAAAAATCCCATTAACACTAAGGAAAAAAAACCACACCAGAGACAATAGGAAAACCAAGGCACCATCAACCGAGTCCAAACACCAAAAGGAATAAGGCCAAAAGTGAAAGTCTACTCCAAAGGGGAGAAGTAGGAAAATAAGCCACCCCACTCAAACAAAGAAGAGTAGAGCACCCAAAAACTGCAAACCTTGACTTTACCAAAGTCCCCAACCAAACTTTAGAGAACATGAAAGAGGGGAAGTGGAATGAAATAGGGGATCAACCTCTCAACCCAAGAACAAACCCACATAGAGGCACACCAAGGATATGTGGACTTGGTAGCAGACAAAATCCCCAAGCATTACAAAGGCCACAAAACCAAAACCAACCTACCAACAACAGAGCACTCAACCATAGCATAGGATAGGAAGGAAGAATACTACAACACCATCACAGGGGAAAAAACACTCCCCCCATGCCCAAAATAGAGAAAAAATGAAAAGCAAACAAAGAGGCCAAGAACAAGAAAGACAAGCATTGACTTGCCCGGGAAAAAAAGAAAGAGGTCCTCTAAACAAACTAGTACCAAACCGAAACCCTCCAAACACACAATAAATTTGGAGTAGAGTCGGGGATAGAGAAAGACGACGAAAGGGGTCCTAGAAACAACCACACTACCAAGAAAGTTGTAACTAAGGGTAAAATTTAGGTTAGCATGATTAGATCATAGACAAAATCAAACCCAAAGTAAGTAATGAAACACAAAGGAGAAAACATGAAAATAAAAGGAAAGAGTTTACCCAAGATCTTCAAACTCCATGATTGACCTCCATTACACCTTCTCTATTTGCTGCAATATGATATGTGCCCTCATATTTTGTGTGAGCAACTATAGCTATGACAAGGCCTAAGCAAATGTTGAAGGATTCTTATGCTAAATGCAAGTAAAAACTAAGCTCTACATGCAATACAAAAATATGCAAAATAACAAGGTTAAAAATGACAAGTGTGCAAGTATGCCAAAAGCTTGAGAGATTAGGAGATGCAAGAGATTCAGAGGTTAGATAGTAGATGAAGAAGAAGAAGTGACAAAATGAGATTAAAATTTTCTTTTTATAGAAAAGCCAATTTTAGGTGAATGGCCAAGATTGAAAGTTGAGAGATACCCTAAGATCAAAAGTTGGAATTAAATGTGACAACCCACATTTAGGGTTAGGGAAATATTTGGGTGAATTCAAAATAAGTGGACAAGATTTGATTTGAGAAAATCAAATCAAGGGATAAGATTGCATGTGGTAAGAAGATGTGGCACAAAAAAAGAGGAAAGTGGAGAATTAAAATAGAAATTTAAAATTAATTCCCTCAAGGGGTGATGTGGACCTTTTGAATTAAAAACCAATTTAATTCAAAAGTGGTGGGGTCATGTGACAGTAAATAATGATTTTAAATTATTTACTTGGAGAGAAATTAGAAAGTGGATAATTTTAAATAAATTATTTTATTTAAAATTAGAAAAAGACAAAGTAGATAATAATTAAAGAAATCAAAGAAATTTATTTAATTATAGAAAGACATGGGAAATTAATGACGTATTTAGATAAATAAATAAAGTTTCTTTATTTAAATAATCAATTAGAAATAGAAAGTAGATGATTTTATTTAAAATTAGATAAAGCCAAAGTGAGAAATAATTAAATAAATTAAGGAATTTATTTAATTATAAGAAGACCTGAGGAATTAATGACGTATTTAGATAAATAAATAAAGTTTATTTATGTAAATAATCAAGAGGAATAAAAGACAAAGAATAATTAAATAAATTTAAGAATTTATTTAATTATAGAGTGACATAGGAAATTAGTGACGTATTTAAATAATGAAAGTCATTTATTTATTTAAATAGGGAGGAGGAATAAAAGACATGAATTAATTAATTTTTTTTTTTAATTAATAGTTGACATTGGACTATAGGACATAGTTAAATATTTTAATTATGTTTAGAAGAAACATGAGAAGACATAAAAAAAATGTGGTTTGCGGGTCTAGGCCATTTTTATGTGTCTACATTTGCCCCTCTTTGTCATAATGCAGTTTATCACATTGTGACAAAGAAAACAAGTCAAAAATATGCCCTAGTGAAAAATAGGATGAGGAAGAATGATGAGGAGGTAGCGGTATGCCCCCTCAAGAGGATGGTTGAGTTCAGAGAACACGAGTGTGCTCTTAAAATGGATGAGAAGACTAGAGAATAAAGGAATAGAAGAAACATTAGCATGGAAGATGGGGATGTTAGTGTGGAGAAGGAAATGCAAGTCAGTGTAGAAAACGAAATGCATGTAAGAATCTTTTAATATTTTCCAAGGTACTAATAGGTGTTGCTCGAATCATCATTTGGCAGTAAAAATGACACAAATGGACAAAAAATACCAAGGTATGATGTAGACCAAGGTGTGCAAGGTCATCCACTTGCAAAACAGACAGTCGTAGACAAAGATTGTCCTAACTCACACTAAGGGCCAAGTTGCCCTAGTCTTTTTGTCAAGACAATCCATAGATAGCAGTAAAAACAAACAAAATAGGTCTTGAGACATCATTGCACCTCTAAATCCTTCGTGGGATATCCTCAAGGTAGCTAGTAACATGACCCAAAGACAAAGCAATAAAAATATAAGACAAAATAGACCAGCAAAATTAACAACCATTTTAAATGTGTTTGCTAATGTTTGATTTGCCAAAGATTGAGTGCATGATAGTTTGAAATTATGATAATTTGGACAGTTTTGACAGGTTTCCACTTCGATGATGTTGATGGTTGGACAGTGCTTATCATCAGGAAGGACACATCCTGAGAAGGCAAATGGCATTTTTATGAGGTCCAAGTCCAAGAAGGACACATCTTAGAGGGGACCAAAGAGTGATGAGTCTAACATTCCCTTGACAAATTGATTGATTGTGACTGTATGACCGATTATAATGTGTTATCTAATTTGGACTTAATGGTCGATTGGACTATGTTGTCTATTGTCTTACATCTGAGTTTGAATGTGTCTGACTTATTTGACGAGACGAGATGA
Source organism: Sequoiadendron giganteum (assembly GCA_007115665.2). NCBI lineage: Eukaryota > Viridiplantae > Streptophyta > Pinopsida > Cupressales > Cupressaceae > Sequoiadendron > Sequoiadendron giganteum. The sequence continues at coordinate 137,604,280 of CM021100.1, forward strand.
ATCATAACAGACTGACCTAATGTGACCTCAGGGGTACATCAAATGATTACCTTGCCTACGTAGCAAATACGCAAAGGCAACGTAGTTCAACGATGACATGGACTGACTGACATGACTGACTTTGACTCTATTTTGATATTTTTGAGTGTTATTTGGATGTTTTTGGGTTTTGACATGTTTCAATTTTTTGGGATGTTTTCTAGACTTTTTCTGATTTTTAGGACTTTCTTGAGGACATTTTATGATTTTTATGACATTTTAATGTTTTATGAGGATCGAGACAAATGCATGTGAATGATTCCTACACCCATGAATGCAAGGACAACCATGATCTTGCCGCTAGTCAAGCTAGAAACCAATTGACATGTGATGATGATGATGATGACAACGTTGTTTAACATGGGAAGGACATATCCCAAAACAACGCGAAGATGATAATGATGTGACAAGAGAATCGAGGTTTGTAGCAGGGCTAGGAACAAAGCCAAGGAAAGTTTTGGATGATGCATTAGGTTGTGAGATTGTTGCATTTGGAATGACTTCGTTAAGGCCAGAGGGGATGATGGAGGATATTTGGACCATTGACAAGGGAAACCAAGATAGACGATGGATGGCCTTGGTAAAAGATAGGAGACATGAGGATTATGTCACATAAGGATAAAGTATGGTTTCCAAGGACTACGTCACATAGGGGATAATGAGGCTATGAAGATAATGACATGATAATTTATGACTAGTGTATGACCAAAGGATGGACATGTAAAAAATTTTCCAAAGCATGATTTGTGTTTGTACCTTAGTTCTTTGTCAAGATCAAAGTAGGTGGGAAAATGATAGGGCCTAGGGGGATAGATGGAAATGTCATAAGAAGTATCATGCAAAGGGTAATGGAGATGAGAAAACTTGCACCCAAGTGCAATGGTCCATATAGATGATTTATTCTACACATGACACCTGTTTGCCAGGTTTTCATCATGGTACTTATCCAAAGTGCCTTTTTGCCAGGTTTTCACCGTTGGACAAAAAGTTTCTCTTTGATATATATTTTTTTTTTATGTCACCATGATGCGTGTTTGCCAGGTTTTCACTAAGGTGATGATTTTTTTGTATTTCTCTAATAGCCTTGATGCTTTAGATGATCATTGATTGTGTCAAATCCATTGATGGTGTTGATGTAGAGACTAGTGCCATGATATGCCAATAATTACCTCTATGAAGTAGTTGCCTTGTCAAGATCATAACGCTTGCATACAACTGATTGATGTAATTGTGATCATTTTTTATATTAGAGTTGGCCTTATCTGAATAAGAACATCGTGATAGAGCTCCATGAGAGTCCTTATGATAAAGAGTTGCTACCAAGATGCGATGGATTTTTGGCATGGTATTTGTGGACTTTAAGTGAGATGTAGGATTATGATGGATGATAGTAGACATGGAAGGGTTGTTTGGATGTTTGGATAAATCACTTTTGATTTTCCAAACCTGGGATATTGGATGACGAGACTTGGAATTTTGATTGGGATGGTGTTTGGAACCAGCAGTTTAAGATTCCTTGCTTGATGACCATTTTGAAGGAGGTGGACATTTATGATATGTGGGAGTCCTCTTGTCTTGTGGCTCCACATTTTGATTGACTTTTTGATTTTCTTTGCTTGTTTCATTCTTTGCTTGACTTGATCCATTTTTCTTTGGGATCCATTTAAAATTTATTTGTCCACTTGACTTTTTGTTTGATTCCATGACCTTTGACATTCGATTTTGAATTTTGGATTTGTAATTTTCTTTTTGCTAGTTCCAAATGGAAGTTTTATGTATGTTGGAATGTCGGTTTATGGTGTGGATGGAAGGGGTGTTGACAACAATCTTATGAAAAGGACTATTCACGACACCCATTTTGATATTTGTATTAGATAATTTGTCCCCCAATATCGAGGAGGGACCACTAAAATTATTAGATTCTCCGACTGAGGAATAGCCAAGACCTTGATGTCTATAATCTGTCTGAACTTGTATAGGCTCTATAATTCCTTGCTGATGTAGGCCTAGTCCTTTTCCTTGATAATGCATGTTTTAAAAAATTATGTTTGTGATGGGGTACTTTCTATTTTGGAAGCAAGATGCTAACCCATCCTTACTATAGAAATTAATGCTCAGAATCTTCTCATCTGTAAGAAAGCCTGCTCTGGAAAACATAGATGACCCTAATTGATAAGATGTTGTAGCTTCACTGACATGTTGGAAATTTTTTTATTAATATCTTTAGTCTGATTTGGTGACATGTCAGACTCCTGTGATTCTACTAGTGCTTCCAAGTCGATGTTGAAACCATCTTGATGGTCGGTGTCATAGAGCCCACTAAATTTAGTTATAGATTGATCGTTTGCAAATATGTTCATAGTATAAGTCTCTTGTTCTAAAGTAAGATCATCTATGTGTCCCATAGAGGCAAGTGTTTCATTTTGGAAAGTTTCGATATTCAAATTTTGGATGGGATTGTCTTCAAGTGTTTGATCATGATTGTTATGAGGTCAAGGAGTGGATCATTTTGGACTTCTTGATCAAAGATAGTGTATTGGTCAAAGATGGGGTTGTCTTGAATGACATGATTGGGACGGGCATCTTGACCAAGGATAGGTTTGTCTTGGATAACATGGTTATGAATGGAATTTTGACCAAGGATGGGTGGATTTTGTATTTCATGATTGTCTAGGAGGAATTCTTGAATGGATTTAAGGATGGGTTCATGGGATGGACTACCTTGATCTTGACATGAAGGTAGTTTTATGATGGCATGCCTTGGGTTTTCATTTTGACATGTATCCTCAAATGTAGAAAATGGAATGTGACCTTGGAGCAAGATAGAATTTGCATGACTAGATGTATGTTGAGATGGAGAATCTTGGAATGAATTGGTATATGATGGACTAGGATTGGATGTGGGTAAAGGACTAGGATAGGATGTAGATAAAAAACTAGTATAGGATGAAGGACTAGGATAGGATATGGAGGCTTGGACTAGATTGATAAGTGAAGGACTTTGATAGGATGTGGAAACTTGTAAGGGGTAAACACATGGTTGGCTAGGATGGTATAGGGAGACTTGTAAGGAATGAGTGGATGAAGGACTAGGATAGGACGAGGAGACTTGGAAGGGATGAGTTAATTAAGGACTAGGATTGATGGATGGTTGATTTCCCTTGTCAAGATTAGGGTAGGTAATGAAAGTTTTTTGCATACAAATGTCATGGATTGTGCTAAGGGATTCGTGATAGGGAGGGGGAATGGATAGAGGACTAGGACTTATGGGTTGTTGGTAAGATGGATAGATGGATGGAGGACTAGGGGTTGTAAATTTGGACTTGGATTGGAGGTACAATGTTTTGAAGTCCCTAGCTAGTTGTGCTTGACCATTACTGATAAATTAGCATTCAATTCGACTAGCAAGCATATCAAAGTGGCTTAAAGACATGATGGTGGATGGCAAGAGACTAATACTATGTTTTGGGATTTTTGGAATAAGGAGTGACAATGCAACATGATAAAAGGGAAAGCCTTATATCAAATGAATTCTAGGAAAGATTCACTTAGCCATTCAAAGTTTGGCCAATGGGTCAATTTGGATTGTCAAAGGACTTTTTTGGAGGATTAAGTGACAAGCTGGAAAATTGACAAGGATGACAATGACTAAAAGATTGATTTTTGACTTGGTCCAATGACAATATACTTTTGAAGGAATTCTTTTTGACAAAGTATGGCAAGTTTTCCTATCCTAAAATGAGGACCTATGCTAAAAATGATTGTGAAGTCTAGTAAATGTCAATGCAAAGGTATGACAACCTATAGGTGTAATGGTTGATTTTCTAAGAAAATCTATCTGGTTTGAAGTAGAAACTGTTGAGGGAAGATGTCCAAAAGCAGATTGACGATGTTTGGTCTCAGGTTTTAACAGAGACAATGATTTTTCTCAATGATAGGGAATTGCGTTGCTTCAGATGACAAATGTGTATGAGGATCAAATGCATTGTTTAAGAAGGAAATTGCATTGTAGAAAGGCTGATGCATTACAAAGTAGTCAAATGCATCTCAGAGTATAAAAAATGTAGTGCACAAAGGCAAATGCATTGTAGGATTTAACAAATATTATGCCATATGGTAAATGTGGTGTTACAGATAGAAAAAGCATTGTAGAAGATCAAATGTGTCATTTTGGCAAGTGAATGTGTTTCAAATGACATATGTGATGCAGGTTTTAGTAGATGCATTTCATAGAGTGTCAAATGTGTTATAGAGTCTGGTTTCTTGCAAGTTTGGTAGATTTGTGGATTGTTTCAGTTTGAAGGTGTTTTTCAAGATTTGCAAAAGGCATTGATTTGTTTGTTGTTTCAGAAAACACTTGGCAAACACATTGTCTTTGAAAATGTTTTAAAATCAAGCACATAGAAAACAAGCACAATCCTATGGTTGCAAAGACTATATTCTTTGGATTCCACATGGATTTTACTCCAACCACACTTATTCTTAGCGGGTGATTTAGAAGTTTGGCCACACATGCTCCTCCTTACATTGCACTCACTTCTCGGGTCAAACAAGCTTCAATCCCCCATGAATCTCCCATGACAAAATTTTCACCTCTACTAAGAACTACGAAAAATGTGGATGCCTTGGCAATGACCATTGCTGCACCAAAGAATAGATAAAGGTTTTTGGTCTACTATAACAAGGGTTCTAGTATGGGAATTTCTTTCATGGGGGATCATCCATGCAGAAATAAACCATTGTTACCCTTCTTTTCAGAACAATCCTCATGATACTTGAACTTTCCTCAAGTACCCACACTTATATACCGGTTGGAAGTCGCTTGGATTTAGCATGTTGTCGGTTGGGTTATTCTCTGGGGTGATTACTTTTTCCCACTAGGGAAGCCCTCTAAGGATAAAACAATAACAAGTAAGTACATCCATAGTTCAATCAATCTTTGCTTGGGTAAACAAAGAGAGACCACACATGATATACTTAACTCACACTAGCAAGAGTTGTTCATTATGAAATGTGAGGGGTGATAAAGTAACAATTTCTTGGTGTTTTTGTTTCTCAATATTGCACAAAGTGCAAGACAATTGCATACACTCTAAAGAGAATATCACTATATCACAAGACAGAAAAGACACTTGTTCATTTAAAACCCAATTGTGTGTGAGACAATCAATGTTTCTTTTAAGCCAATGCCATGAAAAAATGCAAGTTCATTTTAATCCAATGAGTTGTAATGCATGATTGTGTTCTTTTTAGTCCCATTAATGTGCATGCATATTCATTTTAACTCATGAAATGTAAATGCAAAGTTATTCATTTTAAGCCCATGAATGAAATATGCAATTTTTTGTAAATTTTAAGACCAAATGAGTGACATATGCAAATTGTGGTTCATTTTATCCTCATGAGTGTAAATGCAATTTGCTGTAAATTTTAAAACTAATGAATGAAATGCAATTTTAGCTCTTCAAAAATTCTGTTGAAAAACACACAAAATATTTCTTATCCAAAACAAGCCAAAAATCTTGCAAAACCACAAGTTAGATCTTCTTGATGAAAGTCACACGCTGAAAAAAAAAAACATTAGTAAACCAAAAAAAACAAAAAAACCTTGAATAAAAACAACAAACTAAACTAGTGATAACTTAAATAAAATTTTAAACTATAAAAATATATGGAAAGCTAAGACATAGACCTTCAAAACTGAGAAATTTTTTTGGCAAAATCCTGCACAACAAAAGTGTTATAAACAATAGAAAATTTGGATCTTAACAACTAAATCTTAAAAAGTTGTGAGCACTAAAATGATCATAACTTTCTCAAAATATATCAAAATTTCAAACCGTTTGAAGTTCCAAAAAGTTAAAAACGAGACCTACAAAACCCATATAATCCTGTTTTAATATTTTATGTACCCATTTTTTTGTGCTCAAACTAAGATGACAAGATTTTGTGCAAATTCTTGGTTCTAACTTGCAAAACAACAAAAACAAACAAATTTCTCTATAAAATTGTAAAATTATCGAGTTCACCAATGTAACTAAGGGTAAAATTTAGTTTAGCATGATTAGATAATAAACAAAATCAAACCCAAAATAAGTAATGAAGCACAAGGGAGAAAACATGAAAATAAAAGGAAAGAGTTTACCCAAGATCTTCAAACTCCATGATTGACCTCCATTACAACTTCTCTATTTGTTGCAATATGATATGTGCCTTTAGATTTTGTGTGAGAAACTATAACTATGAAAAAACCTAAGCAAATGTTGAAGGATTCTTATGCTAAATGCAACTAAAAACTAATCTCTACATGCAATACAAAAATATACAAAATAACAAGGTTAGCAAAAATGACAAGAAGTGTGCAAGTATGCCAAAAGCTTGAGAGATTAAGAGATGCAAGAGATTCAGAGGTTATATAGTAGATGAAGAAGAAGAAGTGACAAAATGAGATTAAAATTTTCTTTTTATAGAAAATCCAATTTTAGGTGAATGGCCAAGATTGAAAATTGAGAGATACCCTAAGATCAAAGGTTGGAATTAAATGTGACAACCCACAATTAGGGTTAGGGAAATATTTGGGTGAATTCAAAATAAGTGGACAAGATTTGATTTGAGAAAATCAAATCAAGGGATAAGATTGCATGTGACAAGAAGATGTGGCACAAAAAAAGAGGAAAGTGGAGAATTAAAATAGAAATTTAAAATTAATTCCCTCAAGGGGTGATGTGAACCTTTTGAATTAAAAACCAATTTAATTCAAAAGTGATGGGGTCATGTGACAGTGAATAATGATTTTAAATTATTTACTTGGAGAGAAATTAGAAAGTGGATAATTTTAAATAAATTATTTTATTTAAAATTAGAAAAAGATAAAGTAGATAATAATTAAACAAATCAAAGAGATTTATTTAATTATAGAAAGACATGGGAAATTAATGACGTATTTAGATAAATAAATAAATTTTATTTATTTAAATAATCAAGAAGAAATAGAAAGTGGATGGTTTTAAATAAATGATTTTATTTAAAATTAGAAAACGTCAAAGTGGGAAATAATTAAATAAATTAAGGAATTTATTTAATTATAAGAAGACCTCAGGAATTAATGATGTATTTAGATAAATAAATAAAGTTTATTTATGTAAATAATCAAGAGGAATAAAAGACAAAAAATAATTAAATAAATTTAAGAATTTATTTAATTATAGAGTGACCTAGGGAATTAGTGACGTATTTAAATAATGAACGTAATTTATTTATTTAAATAACCAAATGGAATAAAAGACATGAATTAATTAAATAATTTATTTAATTAATAGTTGACATTGGACTATAGGACATAATTAAATATTTTAATTATGGTGAGAAGAAACATGATAAGACATAGAAAATGTGGTTTGCGAATCTAGGCCATTTTTATGTGTCTATAAAAGCCAATCGAAATACTCACATAAATAGAAGAGGAAAAGGTAGAAGTCCATGTAGCCGACCTAACAACATGTAGTACACCCTCCAATAGAAAGACCCCAACAGGGCCAAAGGTGACTATTTCAAGAGAAAATGACCTAGAAAAGATAGGAAAAATCCAAACAGGGCAAAGGAAAGGTGTGAAAACCCTCCCGCAAGCACCCAACTACCAATAGTCATCATCCTTAAAAGCCTCTCTAGACAAACGAAAGTTAAAACAACAACAATCATCCAGTAGCCACCAGATCTTATAGAAAGCATCGTCTTCCTCTTCAAATTTATACTCGCCATCCACTGGAACACCAAAGAAATTCAAATTTCCTCACCTGTTACTTCTCCTGCTTGTAGCCATACCCTGTAATTGCTAATGTTATATTACTTTTGTATACACCTAAAATCGGTCTAGATAATCTAATTAATTAAATATGAGTTATTTAATTAATAAGCCTTATAATTCCTATACTTATAAAAAAATTCTAAATTTATTTATATAGTTCACGTATTCTAACTCTTCTTATGTAAAATCATATTCCTCTACTCTTAATAAATAAATAAATTCAAATAGTTTGTTTTATTTATTTAATATCTTCTTACTAAATTTGAAAAATTCCAAATTTGAATTTAGTCACATGTCTACAACTTTTCCTCTTGCCACCTCATCAAGTATCTCATGAAATTTAAATATCCTTAATATTTAAGTTGGAATTATCCTCAACAAATTTTGAAACAACCTTGGACACTTGGCTCTTCCATTCCATTTATTCATCTAAACACTTGGGAAAGTGATCTATTAAAGGGAACACTCTCCATGATTCCCTCTAACTTCTTCATCCTCCACCCTCGATATCTCCAACTAAAATCCAGACTATCGGTTGCTGCCACATCATTTTATGCCTTGGAAATATTATAAATACAACCTCATTCTATAGAAAATGGATCACCACTTTGAACAAACTTACTCTGTAGAGATTCTATTTGAGCATTTGAGAATTTAGTAATTAGCAATTAGAAGCATATAGTTTAGAATCATGGGTTTAGTGTTAGCTACATCCTGATTACCGTAGTTTTCTTCATATAATTTTCATAGCATACGTTTCATTTTCATACAACAACACCATTATCATATAGCTTATCAATCATCATGCAAGAATAGGTTTACTATATTTCTAGCATCTCGTTCTTTACATTGTCATTCTAACCATCATAGTGCATACACAATCTGAGAGCCATCATGATTTAATGAATCCTTGAGGATAGAGAACAATGGTATGGTTTTAGGGAACTTGTTCTGTTTCAATTTAAGTAGATTTGTGATTTGAATTCTCAAATATAATATCTTTCTTTGATTGTGTGTTGTTTTATTACTCATTTATACATATTTGACAAATTCACATGATACATTTTGGCATCCATCGTGGGGCCTAGCCCCATTTTTAACAATTTTTGGAAAGTTATTTATAGATTTGGACATGAACTTCTATGTAGCCAATTTGTGAATTCTTTCAGCACATACAAAACATCTTTTGGTGCATCCAAGCCCTATTACGATGCATCCAACCTATCTTTCAGTGCACCTGGCTTATATTTTAGCACATTTAGGGGTTCTTTTAGCGTATTTGGAATTTATTTTGGTGCATTCAGTAGTTTCTCTAGCACATGCAATAGTTTTTTTAGCGCATTTTTGTGATATTTTAGTGAATTTGGTCTTTGTTATGGAACATCTAGTTTATTTTGTAGAAATTCAAAATTCTGAGAACTAATCAATATTTTATGTGTTGTAGGTGTTTAATACGCTCGTCAAAGACTAATATCTGAAACTACTAATAGTGTTTGCAGGGGCTGGAGTTGTTTTATTGTCTTCTTTTGATTAAGTTAGGCACCTAGCTTAATTAGAAGGTTAATGAACCCCTTGCCTATTGTGCTTGTAAAGTGATAGGCCTATGCTCTCCCCTTCACTAGGTGACCAGAATGCCAGAATCACTCTTTTATGCTTTGTTAACACCTTTAAAAGCCCTGTCATAGTGGGAAAAAGTACTCACCCTACAAGAATGACCTAAGCAGGAACAACTAAACCCAAGTTTTCTGAACCACTATAATCAAAAGTGAATTTGGGGAAACCCATAATTCAACGGTAGTGTAGAAGATAACCATCCCCAAAGCCTTTGTTCTAAAGGTTGGGAGGTCTCCTGAGGGAGTTTATCATTTGTTGCACTGAATGGAAACCCTTCCTATGAACCTTAAGTGTAGAAGTTAGCCGAGTCAGTCTCTGGACATTTTCTATATCACAGTGCAAAGGGAGGGAAGAATCTTCCCCCAAGATACTCACCATATAACTATCAGGGATTACTAGTCAAAAGTGGAGGATTCAACTTTTGTTTAAGACCCAAGAAAGACAAAAACATGGGCACCCTTTAGGGGGTGACACGGTTGTGTGAGCTGACATAGTTTCAAGATGTGGGTTGTGATATTTTAAATGACCTTTTGAAATTAGAAAAATATTTGATTTGTTTTCTCTTGTGATATACCTGTGGAAATCAAAGGAATCGGACTAGATTCTTAAACACACACTTAATGTTTTAGTTCCTAGGCTAGAAATAATTGTTTTACAACTTGCTATTATGTTTGAAGTCATAATTCAAGAGATCATCCATTTAAGAGAACTTAATTTAAAAATATTCACAGAAAAGAAAACCAAACAAATAATCATTGATCATAAAATTACTCCCTAGAAACATCCATTTCACTAATTAAAAAGAAAAATAACTAGACAGATTGTCAAAACAATGAAAATTTTCTAGATTAGTGCATGCATTCCCTATTTTAGTGCATTTGAGTCATTTTCTAGCACATATAGTCCATTTTTTAGTGCATCTAGGGCATTTTCTAGCACATCTGTTCCACCTTCCAACGCATTTACAAATCCTTTTAGTGCATTCACCTATAGAGTACCAAGTTGAATCACATTTAGGGGCAATATAGTGCATCATTGGCTTTCTTTGGCACATATAGCCCATTTTCTGACACATCTGAGTCATTTTGCAGTGCATTGAGTCCATCTTTTAGCACATTGAGTCACTCTTCTAGCGCATTTGATCCTTATTTCGACACATTGAGTCCATTTTTTGGCGCATCTAGGGGATAGTCTAGTGCATCCAGGCCATATTTTAGCACATCCATTTCATCTTTTAGTGCATCTATACCTTGTTTTGGTGCATCCAGTTAATCCAAAAATAGAGAGAAATTTTCACTCTCTATCCAAAAATTAAACTCACATTTCAAGGTCCCTTTCAAAATAGAACCATTCCTCAGTTAGAACAGTGTCTTGAACTTGGTAAAACTGGTCTTTACTAGTGAAATTTTCTTAATTAAACTAAAGATCTACCATTTTAAAGTGTCTAAATCATCAAACACGTCTAATTGTTAAGCTAAGTTTCATCATCAGGATTTATCATCCTCCATCACAAAACAAAGTTGTATAATTAGACTTAACTTAGTCTTATCAATAGAATTGTTCATTCTATTTGACTTAGTTATTATCCTTGACACTCTTTCAAACAAAGATCCAAGTTTAGTGAAAATTATAACACTTGTATGCTCGTTTTAACAAGATAAAAAACTTAAGGAAAAGGAAATTTAAATTCAAAACACCATGGCTGAAGGTGAAGAAAATCCATTTCATAGATTCCACCAACTTGAAGGTGAGGAAATAACTGAGGAAGACATCCAAACTACACAACAAGATCATGACTTCCACAAATTCATGGAGAAAGTTTTAGAAAAAGATGGAGAAAAATACTTATTAATGTTGGCTAAACAAGGTGTCAAATTTCCTAATGACTTTGATGTTACTCAATTGAAAGGAGCACCCAAAAGGACTAAAACTGATTCAGCAAACACAAATCCAGTAGCCGCTTTGACTAATCAAATGAAAAATCTCCAACAACAAGTTCAAGACATGCAAAGAGGAACCACAAAAAGATACTTGATACAAGACATTTTTCCATATCATTTTGATCCAGCTGTGAACATGATACCCTTTCCTAAGCATTGTGAATTCCCAAAGTATGATAAATATAATGGTAAAATTGATCCTATAGATCATGTGAGGGAATTTCAAACAATGATCCTAGAGTTTGCACATGAGGAGACTTACTTGATGAGATTGTTCCCACGAACCTTGGGTGGCTAATGTATGCAATTGTTTTCACAACTTCCACCCAAAATAAGGTCCTTTGAAGAGTTGGTTAAAAAATTCATCAGTCAATAATCTTACAACATCCAACACAAAATTACCATGAAGGACCTTTGTAATACAAAACAAAAAAGGGTGAATCATTTCTCATATTTTTACAAACATGGATAAAATTGTTTGCAAGATATGCTCATCCCATACCTAAAAAGGAAAAGATGGAAATCTTCATTGATAATCTAAATAATGATATGAGCTATAGACTTGATTTGGAATGCCCAACCACCTTTGAGAAAATGATTGAAAATGGAATTAAATTGAAGAAGTCTTGGTCAAGAGAGGAGTTTTAAAAATCTACAGTGAAGGATCAAATACCACAAAATCTTCCAATCATTAAAATAATATGTTGGATGTTGTGGTTGTCATGTCAAAACTATTAGCATTGATTATTTTGAAGGTTGTATATGTCGAGGATATTGAGAAAATTGTAATAAATATATTGCAGGCAACTAGTGAAGCTAAGAAGGTCTGAGTGATGAAAAGTTTTGTACGTTGATGATCATAAGGCGCACACTAAAGGGTTTTCTACTAAGCTTATCTTGTATGTTGTCCAAAATTTTTAGTGGTAAGCATCAAGAATTGAGGAAGTTATGAAGTTCTATGTTCCTACAAATATTCAATTACTGTAGCAGCTATTTCTAGAAGATGAGATTGCAATTCAGGTGAATTGAGTTGTTGCATATGTTTTTATGATGTTCAGTGATGTTTCTAGATCATGCTCTATCAGTGTGGTACATCCGTGTTGATCGATGTGCTCGTGATTGAATATTTTTCCTTGTGTGTTTAAGGTTTTCATGTTCTTGGCCGACATGATGATGGTAGCATGTTTCAAATCCTTATGGATTAATCTTGTATTTTTTGGTGTGTTCGAGGATATTGATTTAGGTCCTCACTATGTTGTGACCAACTTAGGTTGGTGTGCATTAAGATTTATTCATGTATTGAGACCGATAGAGTTGTTGATGTAAATCCATGTAGCAGATATATAAGAGATATTTTATATTAATTTTGTAGTATGCTAAGATTATGTTTGATGAATGTATATAAAGTATATGTGTGAATAAAGATCAAATCATTTGAGTGTAGAGCAGAGTGTGAATAATATTGAGAAAAGTGTGAAGAAGTGTTTTGGTGCCTAATCAAAACTGTAATCAAACTTTTGTAGAAGCTAATTTCTCAGTTCAATCTCATCAGATGGATTTAATCTTATTTTCTTATGTAAGGTAGTGAGCCTTCCCTTTGAGTAGTGAGCTCTAGGTAGTGTACCTAAATGTATGTGCATTCCCTATTCATTTTCTTTCATTATACTTCTAATAGGGTATAATCTTGTGGACTAACATCCACTATGGTTTTTCCCCTAACAGGGTTTCCACGTATCAAAATCTTGGTGTTCATGTGTCTCTGATGTGTTATTGATTCATGCTTTCATTGGTAATTGTCAGATATGAGATTATAAGTTGTTTAAGGTTGAATAAGCTTAATTTATGTAAAAATTTATTCACCCCCCCCTCTTAGTTGTCTATCATTGATTTTCCAACAATTGGTATTAGAGATAGTTCCTCTGAAGAAGTCTAATAGCTTGAGGTGATCTGAGATGGCATCATACAAGAAGGATAGTCCTAGATTTGATGGTACAAACTACTCTTTGTGGAAAGTCAGAATGGAGTGTCATTTGAAGTGCATTGGTGAGCCTTTATGGAAGATTACAAAGAATTCATATACAATTCCTCAGAATGGTCCCTCTACTATTGATGAGATCAAAGAAGCAGAAACTAATACCAGAGCTATAGAAGCATTGCTAAGTGCTTTGACAGATTCAAAGATGACAAATTTAATAGGTCTAAATACTGCACATGAGATCTGGATAAAGTTGGAAATATTGTATGAATGAGATGCACTAGTGAAAGTTGCTAAGTTGCAAAGTCTAAAAGGAAAGTGGGAGAACATGAAGATGTGTAAAGATGAAAACATCTTTTCCTTCTTGCAAAATTTAAATGAATTAGTGATGGACATTAGATGTGCCAATGGAACCTTGGAAGAAGATGAGATTGTGGCTAAGATATTTAGATCTATGCCTACTTCTTACAAAATGAAAGCTCATGCTATTGAAGAGATCAAGACAGTAACAAATGTGAAAAGAGACATTCTGATTGGAAAACTTGCTACCTTTGAGTTGAGTGAATTTTGTGAATCCTTTCCTAAGATAAAGTCTGCATTCAAAGCTAATGTATCCAGAAAAAATCCAACAAAGATATGATCTGGGAGAGAGTTCCAGAAAAACATTCAAGTATGAAGAAGAGATGAAACTGATTGAAGATGAAGAAAGAGAGCTAGAAGAACTGGAAGAACTGATTGTGAAAAGAGAACCCAGAGGACAAGGTAAGTACAAATGAAAGTTTCCTATTAAATGTTTCTCTTGTAGTAAGATAGGTCATTTTGCATCCAGATGTCCTGAAAGAGTCTCTAAGTATAAACCTGATAAGACTAGATTTCAAAAGAAATGTTATTATGCTGAAGAAGGAGTTACTGATGATGAATCTGATAAAGAAACTAGAAATGAAGATGAATGGGTATTCATTTCTATCAAGGAAAATGGTCTGGTGTCCACTGAATCAGCTAGTAATCAGAATATTGAGAAATCTCTTGCAGCCATAATTGATGAGAAGGATGAGTGGGTGATCGATAGTGGATGCTCACATCATATGACTAGTGATAAAAGAAAATTTCTAAGCTTGGAAAAGTATGATGGAGGTGTTGTAATATTTGGAGATAACAATGCTGGTGTGATTTGTGGCAGAGGCACTATTTCTCTTGGTGGAAAATGCAATACTGATGATGTTCTTTATGTTGAAGGATTGAAGCATAATCTGTTGAGTGTTGGAAAAATGGTTGACAAAGGTTACAATCTTTAGTTCAAAGATGGTAAGTGAAATATATTGGGAAGCTTAGGAAATGTGATTGCTTTAGGTACAAAGACAAGAGGTAATATTTTTCACTTAAATGTTGCTAGTGAAAGTTTTTTGATTGCTCAAGTTGATGTAAGTTCGTTATGGCATAGAAGGCTATGTCATGTGAACTTTGATAACATTTTCAAAATAATCTCCATACAAGCAGTGAGAGATCTACCTAAGTTAGTGAAGCCTACTAACACTATATACAAGAAATGTCAGATGGGAAAACATACAACAATTTCATTTTAGAGCAAACAACATCATTCCAATGGAGTAATAGATTTGGTACATACTAATCTATGTGGTCCATCTAGAATCAGAAGGCTACAAGGAGAAAGGTACTTTATGTTGCTTATTGATGATTATTCTAGAATGGTTTGGCTTTCTTTCTTAAGAGAAAAACATGAGACATTAGAGAAATTCGAAAGCTTCAAATCTTTGGCAGAAACTGAGATAGGTTCAAAGATCAAATGTTTAAGATTAGAAAGAGGTGGTGAATTCACTTCCTGGGAGTTTGATTCATTTTGTGAAGATCATGGAATAAAAAGATAGTTATCTGCTCCCCAGACCCCACAATAGAACGAAGTTGTTGAGAGAAAGAATAGAACAATCTTAGATGCTGCCAAAATGATGATGTTGGAAGGTAATGTTCCTCATTTGTACTGGAGAGAAGCTATAAGCACTGCTATGTATACTATCAATCAGGTGAATGTCAATATTAATTCTAGTAAGACTCCTTTTGAGCTATGGTTTGGTCATAAACCTACTATTAAGTACTTCAAAATCTTTGGAAGTAGATGTTATATTAAAAGAGATGAAGATATAGGAAAGTTTGAAGGTAGAAGTGATGAAGGAATATTTTTGGGATACTTTACTAAGAGAAAATCCTACCGGTGTTACAATAAAAGATTGAAGAAAATGGTTGAGAGTGGAAATATCAGAGTTGATGAGGATATTGAAAGATCATCGAGGTATTGTGGATATGACTCAGATGACCAAAATGATAGCACTGATAATGGAAAGAATTCGCAAACACAAAATCAAACTTAAAGTGTTCCGATGAATCAAGAAAATCATGAAGAAGAAGACAGTGGAAATGTAGAAGAAAGAAATGAACCCAAGACTCCAAGGTATGTAAAGTGAAGTCATTCTGAAATTTAGATCATAGGAGACAAGAATAGAGGTGTACATACTAGAAGAAGAATTGTAGAAGAGTATTGTCTAATATCCAAGAATGAGCCTAGCAATGTCAATGAATCATGTAAAGATGAATATTGAATGGAAGTAATGAAGGAAGAACTGATGCAGATAGAGAAAAATGATACATGGATTCTTGTTCCTAGACCTCAAGACAAAATGTGAGTGGAACCAAATGGGTCTTTCAGAATAAGTTGAATGAACAAGGTGAAGTGATTAGGAATAAAGCAAGACTAGTATGTAAAGGATACTCATAGATGGAAGGTATTGATTTTGAAGAAAATTTCTCCCCTGTTGTAAGGTTATTTCTTTCTTATGCTACATTCAGGAATTATAATGTCTATCAAATGGATGTGAAGTCAGCATTTCTAAATGGTGAGTTAGAAGAAGAAGTTTATGTTGAGCAACTAGATGGATTTTAATTGACTGATGAAAATGACATGGTGTGTTAGTTGAATAAAGCACTATATGGACTCAAACAATCCCCTAGAGCTTGGTATGCTAGACTGGATAAATACTTGTTAAAGCTTGGATTTAATAAAGGCACTACTGACAACAATCTGTATTTCAAACTAGATCAAGATAAAGAGTTGATTATTGAAGTATTTGTTGATTACAGTATTTTTGAAGGTGATGATGACTTGTGTATGAAATTTGCTAATGAAATGAAAAGTGAATTTGAAATTTCAATGATAGGAGAACTAAAATTCTTTTTAGGATTGCAAATTACTTAGTTAGATTATGGAATCTTTATTTCTCAGTCCAAGTATGTGAGAGAGTTATTGAAAATGTTTGGCATGGAAGATTCAAAGTCAGTTGGTACACCCATGGTAATTGGATGCAAAATATCTCAAAATGATGATTCTCCTAAGGCTAATCAAACAAGATATAGGTCAATGATTGGTGGATTAAAATGTTTGACTTAGATAAGACAAAAAATTATGAATGTTGTGTGCATGGTTGCTAGATATCAATTTGATCCAAAGGAATCATATGTGATTGCAATAAAGAGAATATTCAGATGCTTGAAAGGAACAATTGACTTTGGGTTATGGTATCCAAAGGATGACGATATTACTCTGAATGCATTTACAGATGCAGATTGGTCAGGAGATTTAAATGATAGGAAAAACACAAGTGGTGGTACGTTCTTCTTGGGGAAGAAGCTAGTATCTTGGCTAAGTAAAAAGAAGAATTCCATTTCCTTATCTACTACTGAGGAAAAATATATTGTTGCTGCAAACAATTATACTCAGGTGTTGTGGATGAAGTAGATGCTGAGAGATATCAGAGTTGAGTATGATGAGCCTATTTCTATATTTTGTGACAATTCAAGTGCCATAAACATCTCTAAGAATCTGGTGCTACATTCAAAGACAAAACATATATCTATCAAGTATCACTTTTTGAGAGACAAGGTGAGTGATAAAGAGGTCAGATTGGAATATGTGCCTACACAGGAACAAATTAAAGATATCTTTACTAAACCATTGCCTAAGGATGATTTTGAGTATCTTAGAGGCAAGTTAGGGGTGATTTCCCCTCCTAATTTGAACTAAGATGGAAGTCTTTGCATCAATCTGTGGACTTACAATTAGATCTTGTTTCAGATTGATGTTGCGGTGGCTACTACTTAGGGGGAGTAGTCAAATGTTTTAGATGATATGTAGATCAGAGCATGTGTACCTTTCCCATTGATGTCAAAGGGGGAGAAGAACAATGTGAAAAAATATTGAAGTAAGGGGGAGAAGAGTCAAGAAAGGGATAAAAGAGCTATGGAAGGAGAGTTGCAAATCAAAGGGAGAGAAGTATTTGGACAACTAGTTGTGTTGGTGGTATTATTTTTCACATCATGTGTTGCCATCAATGCCAAAGGGGGAGATTGTTGGCTTTTGTGGTTGTTTTGCTGATATGTGGTTGTCATTGATGTCAACACTATTAGCATTGGTGATTTTGAAGGTTGTATATGTCGAGGATATTGATAAAATTGTAATAAATATATTACAAGAATCTAGTGAAGCTGAGAAGCTCCAAGTGATGAAAAATTATGTACATTGATGATCATAAGGCATGCCCTAAAGGGTTTTATTCCAAGCTTATCTAGTATGTTCTATAATTTTTTTAGTGGTATGCATCAAGAATTCAGGAAGTTATGAAGTTTTGTGTTCCTACAGTTATTCAATTACTGTAGTAGGTGTTTCTAGAAGATGAGATTGCAATACTGGTGAATTGAGTTGTTGTGTATGTTTATGATATGTTCAATGATGTTTCTAGATCATGCTCTATCAATGTGGTACATCCAAATTGATCAACGTGTTCGTGATTGAATATTTTTCCTTGTGTGTTTAAGGTTTTCATGTTCTTGGCCGACATGATGATGGTAGCATGTTGCGGATCCTTATAGATTAATATTGTATTGTTTGGCATGTTCAAGGATATTGATTTAGATCCTCACTATGTTGTGACCAACTTAGGTTGGTGCACATTAATATTTGTTCATGTATTGAGGCCGACAGTTGTAATTTATTATTTATTTATGGCTGGTAGAGTTGTTGGTGTAAATCCATGTAGCAAATATATAAGAGAGATTGTTTATTCATTTTTTAGTATGCTCAGAGTATGTTCAATGAATGTGTGTAAAGTATATGTGCGAATAAAGATCAGATCATTCAAGTGTAGAGAAAAGTGTCAAGAAGATTGAGTGAAGTGTGAAAAAGAGATTTTGTGCCTAACCGAAACTGTAATCAAGCTTTTGTAGAAGCTAATTTCTCAGTTCAACCTCATCGAATGGATTTAATCTAATTGTCTTATGTAAGGCAGTAAGCCTTCCCTTTGAGCATTGAGCTCTAGGTAGTGTGTCTAAATGCATGTGCATTCCCTATTCATTTCTTTCATTATACTTCTAACAGGGTATAATCTTGTGGACTAACATCCACCATGGTTTTTCCCCTAACAAGGTTTCCATGTATAAAAATCTTGGTGTTCATGTGTCTCTGATGTGTTATTGATTCATGCTTTCAATGTTAATTATTAGATCTGATATTATAATTTGTTTAAGGTTGAATAAGCTTAATTTCTATAACAAATGATTCACCCCTCCCCTCTTAGTTGTCTATCCTTCTTTTTCCAACACAATAATGATAAACCAAAATTCTAGAAAAGAAATAAAAATGTTGGTAATAATGATGCTGCAACTGAAACACAAAATGAAAAACCAATTTTTAACTTGACAATAGCTACCACCAAGACCAATCAATACAACAACCAAAACACCACTCAAAACAACAATCCTAACAATCGTAAATCTAAACCATTCCCATATCAAAAACCATCAAATCGAAGAAGATTCACTCCTTTGGGATAGACACTTAAATCAAAATTAAGAGAGCTTCTCACACATAGAATTATAACATTACCAGAAGCAAGAGATTAGGAACCGAGAGTAAAACCATCTTGGTGGAATGATGCCTACGACTGCAATTTTCATCGAAGCAAATGACACAAAACAAATGTCTACATGCAATTGAAACATTTGGTACAAGATTTGATTGATAACAAGACAATACTTGTGGAAGGACCTCAAAAAAAAAATTATCATAGAGTATTCAAGAATCCTTTACCAAATTATAAAAAGGGAGAATCTTCTTCTGCAAAAAACAAAGGAAAAAATGTGAACTATGTTTATGACACCACTATTCTTCATATTTCTGCACTTGAAGATGAGAATATGTACATTGAAATTAATGATAAACAAAAAGGTTTCTTTTGTTCATAATAAAACTAATGAAATTGTAGCAGTTGATAATAAAACTCATAACATTGTTACAACTGAAAATCAGCTTAATGACATTAATATTAACCTCAAATCAAATCAAATCAAATCAAGGATATCATACCATTAAATCTAATCACAAACATTGTTGCAACTAATAATCAAATTAATGTCATTAAAATCAGAGAAAGGCAAGACCATCAATCAGTCAATGCAACCACAAGAGGGCAGCGCAAAGCAATATTGAAAGGAGCTACATCTAAAATATCCACTACCCCTTCAACTCAATACAAAATTTTTGATCAATTGCAAAAAATCCTAGCTCAAATATCAAAATATTGGAACTACTCCAAATTTCTCTAGCTCACAAGGAGATTCTGGAACAAACTCTAGTAGCCACCATAGTACCAAATAACTTGGAAGTTTTTGAATTCCAGGCTATGGTGGGACACTTGACTGTACCTCATTGCCTATCATTTTTTGAACATGATGACGTATCACTTACCTATCCACACAATGTTTCCCTCCACATTGAGGTTCTAATTCACAAACACTGGGTCAAATGTGTTCTAATAGATGGTGGAGTAGGTCTTAATATCTTCACTTTAAAACTTATCTGTGCACTTGAATATTCAGAAAATGTCATTGATGCTAGAAGATAGATCACTATAAAATCCTATGATGATGAAGAGAGATCCTCCCATGGATTGATTGTGCTAACAATTCAAGTGGGGCCAATTGTGAAAGATATATTTGGTCAAGTTCTAGACAAACATTTGACATATAATATACTCTTGGGACATCCTTGGATTCATGAAATGCAAGCAGTGTCATCAATGTATCATCAATGCTTGAAATTTCCTTTTAACGGATAAGAAATCACCATTTCAGGTGATTCCAACAATCCTCAATATTGCAACACACTCAAAACCATCCAAGACTCTTTTGTGTCACATAAGAGAGAAGCTCACACTCCGAGTCCATCAAATAGTGAAAGAAAACTAAATTCTATGTCAAAGTGGGTTGAGAAAAAGGGTCAGTCAAAAAGATAAAAGTATCAATGATTCTACTCCATCAAGTAATGCAAGTCAACTAAATTCTTTGTCAAATCAGCTTGAAGGAAAAGTTTTGTGAAAAGACAAGGACACTGGTGATTCTACTCCATCAAATCAACAAAGCCAACTGAATTTATTATCAAAAAAATTTGAGAAAAATATCCAGTTGAAAGATAAAGGCATGGGTGAATATTCAATTGAGTATTCCTTGTGTCTTTCATAGTTATTACCTTCACCAAGATCCTATGGAAAACCATCAACATCAAGACAAACATCTTCACAACCAATCACACTCTTTGAAGGTAGATTTATAAAAGCAAGCACTCAAGCTGATGAATCTAAGGATAAAGAAATTTTAAATTGGTTGTACAAATATGAAGAACAATCACAAGCATCAACTTCCAATATCCAAAGATAACAATATGGTAAAGGGAAAACAATTTTAGAGAAGATGGGGTATGAAAGGAAAAGGACCTATCAGCAAAAGACAAGAAGACATTGCGGAACCAATTCAGCCTATCATAGCTAAATGAAAAGACAAGACATGGATAGGCTACAAAGAAGAAACAAAGGAAAACATAAAAGAGAAGGTTGTTGAGTGAATCCTATAGCTACAAGCTAGTTCTAAGACTAATTCAAATGAGTATGAATTGGATTCACTATATAAGGAATCTTATCATGAAAAATAGGTTGATGTGATCAAAAGGTATGCACCCACACGTACGATGGGCAAAAGCTCGAGTTCTAGACCTTTTGAATTTGGATCACAACATATCGATGGCTCAAGTGAGGATGAATAGATCTCGAGCAAGATAGACGATCTAGAGGAGAGTAACATCATAGACCTCGACCTCACTATCAAATTTTTTGATGATGTTGCCACCAAAACCCTCACTATCATTGACCTTGACCAATCTAATGATCCCTTACCTCTAATACATCCTTAACTCATTGAATGGGAGCAAACTGAGCCTCTCGATGTCCCTATATTTGCAAACGATGATGCCATTGTTAATTTACTTTGTTCTGACAAACCATAAATGAGTTCCACCCATGAATCTCATAATGAAGCTTCAAGCTAGGAGGGTGCCAAATGTATCAGCTACAAAATCAAAAATATCAAAAATCGATCTAATGGTGAAAATCATATAATGGCAGTATTAGATTAGGAAAAAGTGAAAAGAGCGTATACAATGGTGAAAACCTCTTTGAGGCACCAAAGGATGGGAAATTTGATATTCTTTTGGAGCACTATCATGAAATATCATCAGTGTCGGTTGAACCTATACAATCCATCAATATTGTTGTGAGAGAAACAGTGACGACGCTACATCTACCAACATCCATGACGGAACAAGAAAAACATGATTTCATCAAATTATTTGAGGAGGGACAAGTCAACTTTTCTTGGTCCTACACTGAAATGCCCAACATAGATCCATATTTGATAATGCATCACTTAAATCTACCACCTAAGGTGAAGCCTATCATGCAGAAACTGAGGAAAATGCATCTACACATCACCTTGTTAGTAAAAGCAGAATTGAAGAAATTGTTAGATGTCGGGTTCATCCATCCAATTGATTATACTAAGTGGATTTCCAATATTGTGCTAGTCTCTAAACTAGATGATAGCATTAGGATATGTACTAATTTTAGAGATCTTAACAAAGCATGTCCAAAAGATGATTTTCGTTTGCACAAAATTGATATCATTTTGGATTTTATAGTAGGAAATTCTATGTTATCACTCATGGATGGATTTTTAGGTTACAACTAGAGCAAAATAGCACCCAAAGATCAAGATAAGACAACTTTCACCTATTCATGGGGTACATTTTTCTAGAATGTCATACCTTTTTAGTTTAAAAACATAGGAGCCACATATTAGTGAGCGATGCCAACCATTTTCCATGACATGATGCATACCTTTATGGAAGATTATGTGGATGACATGTTGGAAAAGTCTTACACTAGGGAAGCACACCTGGAAATTCTAGATAAAATATTCACTCGACTGGAAAATTTTAATGTAAGATTAAATCCAAAGAAGTGTGTGTTTGGTGTGACATCATCAAAACTATTGGGCTACATAGTCTTAGAAAAAAGGCATCAAAGCGGATCCTGCCAAAATCAGAGCTATTATGCAAATTTTTCCTCTAAAGAATATCAACCAACTGAGATCTCTACAGGGATGTTTATAATCTATTAGGAGGTTCATTGCACAACTAGTGGATAAAACTCATCCTTTTAATCATTTTCTACATAAAAATGTTTCCTTCAGATGGGACAAAAAATGTGAAGCAGCCTTCAATCAACTAAAACAGTATCTGATGACTCCACCCATACTGGTACCACCAATAGAATAAAAACCATGATTACTCTACATAGAAACAATTGAAGTATCTTTGGGTGCTCTATTAGCACTGGAAAATTCTATGGGAAAAGAAAGGGCTATTTATTATATCAGTAGAACATTGAACGACTATGAAATCAACTACACCTTCATCAAAAAATATTGTCTGGCTCTAGTATTTTCTACTCAACAACTACAACATTATATGTTAAATCATACTCTTAAACTCATAGCTAAAATTGATCCATTGAAGTATTTACTCAACAAAGCTGTCCTAATAGGAAGACTAGCCAAGTGGGTAATGATTTTGAGAAAATTTGGCATCCACTATGTAGACCAAAGAGCCATCAAGGTTCAGGTAATAGCTAATTAGTTAGCTGAAGCACCACTACAAGATGATCGCCCCATGCATATTGAGTTTCCTGATGCGGATGTCCTTACCATATCATAACAACAATGGATGTTATATTTTGATGGGTCTTACATGCAACATAAATCAGGTGTTGGAATCGTGTTTATCATACCTCAAGGACATACCAACCTGAAATCTTGTAGGCTCATGTTACCTTGCATAAATAACATGGTTGAGTATGAAGCACTCATCATTAGAATCAAGGTGGCATTTGAATGGAAGATCACAGAGTTTAAAGTCTATGGAGATTCATAGCTAGTCATAAATTAGGTGAATGATGATTATTGAATGAAGGATGACAAGTTGATGCCATACAAGAGAATGGTGGATGATTTCAAAAAGTATTTTATTGAGATCAAATTTGAGAAGATTCCAAGAGGGGACAACAAAGTTGTTGATGTAATGGCAACAATAGCTTCTCTTCTACAGATACCTAAAAAATGAAGTTGTTATGAGTTCATAGTAGAAAAAGTGCTTAACCCTACCTATGAAAACCCTAAATCCTAATTCATATGCCATATAGTTGACATTGAGTCCTCAATTTATGGGAAGATCTATACTTATTTCAAATATAATACCTTTCCACTTGATCTATCCTGAAACTAGAAACATAACTTTATCCACCAAGCTGCCCGACATACCCTGATAATGGATATACTATACCAACGAGGTCTTGATGGAACTCTCCTTCATTTTCTTGAATGTAACAAATCTGAAATGACCTTACATGAATTTCATGAAGGTATCTATGGAACTCATTCAAGTGGACTAACTCTCGCCAAGAAACTCCTACATTTGGGGTATTATTGGCCAGACATGGAGAAGGAGTCTTTTCAAATTTTCAAGCAATAACAAAACTATCAAATCCATGGTAATCTGATACATGCACCAGCATAGGAGTTGCATCCATTTGCATCAACATGGCATTTTTGTTAGTGGGGATTGAATCTTATAGGTAAAATCCATCTTTCATCATCCAATGGATACAAATTCATCATCACGTCAATAGAGTATTTTACAAAATGGATTGAAGTTGTTCCCTTAACCACCATCACAACAAAACAAATTTCTTCTTTCATCCTAAGTTACAATATCTATTGGTATGGAATTCCTCAGTCCATTTTCACTAACAATGGTCGACCTTTCAAGAATCAGGACATCCAAGAACTTTGTGAAAGTTTTCATATCCAACATCAGTTTTCTACATGGTACTACCCTCAAGGAAATGGCCAAGCAGAGGCCTCAACCAAAACCATTTTTAAAATCTTAATCAAAACGGTCAATGATGTTGGACATGATTGGTACATTCAATTAAACCCTGCTTTGTGGGCATACATAACTAGCATACACACACCAACATGAGCCACACCATATTCCCTTGTTTATGGACCAAAGGCCATTTTACCTATTGAGGTTGAGCTACCATCACTTTGGGTGTCCTTAAAAGTTAAATCATATCAGAGGAAGATTATCGGGTCTCTAGGCTACAAGAGTTAGAACTATTGGATGAACTTCGTCAATAAGCTATGGATCATTTGAAAGCATATCAATAGAGGATGTCAAGGAGTTATAATCACATATTAAATCCAAGAAAATTTCAAGTTGGTGACATGGTCCTAAAAGAGAATCCTCTAAATCAACAAGATCAAGAAAAGAAAGGGAAGTTTGTGGTAGAGATTTTAATAAAGCTAGATCAATTTTAACCCAATTCTTTGCTTAGGGCAGTCCTTTCCTTTTGTCCTTAACAATTCTGGCCTAGGGTTTTAAGGACTAATTCCTTCATTCAAGTTTCCTCAAGCCTTAAACCATTGTTTTATATTTGCACATTGACTTGTACTAGGTTTCTAGTTTCTTTAATAATCACTTAAGTCATCGCATCTGTTACTATTACTGACCCCTTTTCTTAGGCTTGTCAGTCACTTTTACTCACTATCACTCTAAATATTTCCATGGTCAGGCCTTAATGTTTTTTTGACTCAAGTCTTAAATATTGAATGTGTTCATTAAGGAGGTCATCATCCATCAGCCTAGTTAGGGCCCTTTTTTTAATGACTAACTTTAATTGCATGTGCAAAAATCTAGATCTGTCGATTTCAAAGATTAAATCTTGACCGTGAGCGTACACCATGCAAGATTGAAATGACTCATCTTTGAAAATTTACATGGCTTATGCACTTGTGACATGTTTCTCATTGTAGAATGTGGGACTTGGTTTCCAATATAGTTCCTAATATACCTGAGTTGAAGAATCAATGACAGGGATACCATAATACGATCAAATTTGAGTCATTGAGCACACACCACGCAAGCCTTAAAATTACATTTTAAATCCTATTGCATGGTGTGTGTGATTGTGACATGTGAATGTTCTTGCTGGTGGGGAAAGGAATGTGGGGCCCTCTAACAAATGACTTGGTGTCTGAATGGCGAGCTTTGCATCGGTCGACCGAGTGGTGAATGATAGTGACATGTTTTTGGATTGCTTGGGGTCATCTGATGTGCCACATCAGAATTAGATCTATGGATGTGATTTGAAATCAAAATTGTAAGTGAAGAGTTGTTTCCTTTCACGCGAGAAAATAGTAATTGCAGTAAATATGCCCAAAGCCATCTAACGTCAACATAAGTACATTTAAGGCTGGTTTTTCTACACACCTGAGGATTTCCAACAATTCATAGGTACCTTGGAGATCGAGAAAAAATGTTTTAGAGTTCACTGCAACTAGAATTGGGGTTTCCTACCAGTAGAAATCCATAAGTAGAGTAAACATTGTCCCTGTATCATTTCCTTAAAAAAGAAGAAAATCTTGAGTTAGGGTAGGCATCTATTGTTTGAATTCATCTATTTGCTTTAATTGCTTTATTAGGGTTTGGGTATGCATTAAAGGGTAGTAGGCCTCATTGAATTCTATGAATTTGCATCCAATAGGTGGCATACTAATATTGGTACTGAGGTGCTAGATCCTTTACATTCTTTTGGTAAGACCTTGGGTTGTTTTAGTATATGTTTCTACCTATGGCACCTAAAGCTCAAGAATCTAGTTTAGGAACCCAAAGTAGGACTCTCTCCTAGGATATAATTGACCAATTGAAACCCTCCACAAGCAAAAAAGGCCAAGGGAGCCACCTTTTTTTATGGCTATCATGTTCAGGAAGGGTTGAAAGATAAAATGTGTGGTATCAGGGATGCCGATTTATCAATTCCTGGATGGCGATTATTTCAAAATTAGTTTGGAAATAGGAATTTAGGTGTCCTTGTTTTCAACCCTTGGAGGTTAGATTTTGGAAAAATGGTGGTACCGAATGTATACATGGATATTGATCTATTGAAGGACATTGCTTCAAGGTACGACCTTGTTTCAAGAATGGTTAGGTCATTTGATGGAAAGAGTTGGTCAAAATAACCAGAGAGGAAATTGCAAATATCTTTAATCTGTATGAGTGGGATGTGAGTATGATCCCAATTGACCTCAAAGTTTTCAGGGAGGAGTATAAGAACACAAAGGTTCTTTATAGAACAACAATGCTACTTATTCATACTGCCTCCACCGGGAAGGGAACAAACAGAAGGAAAATAAATATTGGCGAAGATGAAAAGGACTGTTTTCCCATGAGATACATTGCTAGTTATTTCAAGAAGATAGTCTATTCCCTCTTATAGATCCTCAACATGGATGAACCATCCACCATGCCTATAGACCTCATGTATATGGCTGCACTCCTCCAACATTCAACCTATAATGTGGTTTATGATTATCCCACATACTTGTTGGAAAGGATGCACAAAGCTTTATGTGCACTTAAGGAGGGAAAAGAACTAGTGAGATTTTGGTGGTACTCCTTGTTGATGCATATGTTCCTTTTAGGGGGGGGAAGGTTTTTGACAAAGATATGAAATTGAAGAAGAAGGAGAATGACATTGAATTTCCTATCCAATGTTGGACACAGATTCTGGATAACGATGATTCCAATTTTGACTATGTGGTGTTCAAAAATGTCTTTGACTCAAGGTTGAGGGAATTTTTGGTTCTTAATCCACCTAGGATTCCAAAGGAAATACATGAGTTTTTGAGGCCTATGGAAAGGAGGCCTGATTTGAATTTGAGTCATAACTAGGGTGATATAATTGCCTACCCTCATACTACTATTTTGAGAGTGTATGGCACTCTTGTGAATCCTTATGTTCTCCCAAGGGATGTTCCTTTAAGATTAGGATTTATTGAAACCATGAGGCATTTGGGAGCATCACAGATGACACATCTACCAAACTCTTGGAAGAAAGTGTCTTTCTTCCCTGAATGGACAATGCTTGCTGATTTTGTGATGGTAAAGGGTGATTGAAAGGATTTGAGTAAGTTTCTAGCACCTTATCAATTGAAAACAATACGTCCAAGGAATCATGATCCAGAGGGTTTTATTGCTAGTTTGAAGGAAGTGCATAGGAGTGGTCAATGCATACATAATTTTTATTATCCTGAGGATGTTATTAGAAACATCATAGATTTCTTTGAACAAGAAGATAGAAAAGAAAAATATTTGGCTTTCCAAAAGATGATGGAGCAAGCGACAAAGAGAGATCCTAAGTATAATCTCATGCCAAATATTACAGGTAAAGTCAATAGGATTGTGTATGCCATTCAAAATTTTGAAGACATAGTAGGTGTTTTGAGGGTCGAACGTGTATTGGCAGACAAAGGAAAATTGGTGGCAGTAGAGCAGGGTCGCATAGTGGTGCTTGAGGAGAGACCTTCTTATCAGCCCAAACAAAATTAAGAATCTATTCTAGAAGCAAGGAGAAGGTAAGGAAGCAACAAACATTGCCAACCCCTACTACATCAGAGGGATCAAGGGTGGCTTCCCCTCATAGCTTAGTGCCATCACCTCCTAGGAAGTATTCTCCAATTATTGTTGATATTGATTCACCTCCTGGGGAATCTCTCCCATCAAAGCAACCCCCAGCTAAGAAGCAGAAAGTTGAGGTATGTAAGGTTGTTGACTATTATGACTCAGATGAGGCTGATATTTTGGTGACCCCTAAATATATGAAACAAGGGATGCCTTCTCCCCCAAGAGAAGTGTCATCAAGCTCTGGAATGGGTAACCTTAGGCTGAGTAAACCATATTTGAGTGGCCTGAACAATGATGATGACCTATAGGGAATTCATGGAAGATGATTCATTCATCGAGACGAAGGCATTTAAAATATTTTTGTGGAGGGAAAGTGTTCAAGAATATACTGAGAGGGTGGCCAAGGAAAGGAGTCTACACCTTGATCTCCTAGAGGAGGCTATACAAGCTAATGTAAGAAGTGAGATGAAAAATAAGTTTCAAGATATCAAACTAGATGAGGCCTGGGAACTTGTTAAAAGGAGTGGTGTTCTACTATTGCCTGAGTGGGACATAGTTGATTTTTTCATCCTAGACACAATAAGGAGAGTTGGGAGACCTTTATTACAAACTGAGGAGGAGGCTAGATTGGCACTTCAGGGGTTAGCTTTTAGTGAAGAATGGGATGCTCTAGTTATATGGTCATTATCTCTTAGCTCTAAGAAGGCCATTGTAGTTGAACTGACTAATTTCAAAGGACAACTGATTATAAAGAGATTTGTTGATACCCTTACATTAGAGGCAGCTGATATGATCATTAATATTGCTAAGTTCACAAGAGAAATATTGGACAGCTCCACCAAAGAGATAGATACATATATTAGTAAGTATAATGAGTTTATCGGTGAGTATAACCCAAGTCAACAAAAAGTTGTTGAGCTTGAGATAGAAGTAACATTGTTAAAACAAAAAGTAGAGACCCTTGATTCTCAGGGTCCTACTAATCTGGGTCATGAAGCACCCACATCTCTTGTGACTCATTCCCCTCCTCCCTCTCCTGAGCAACCCTTCTCAATTGTGCCTTATAATATGGGCCAAGAGCCATTGGCAGTTGAACAACCAAACATATCAAGAGCAACCCCATCAACTGAACCTACCAAGGAGGAATTAATGCTCTAGATTAAGGAATATAAGGAATTTCTTCAATAGGCCCATAATGTTGTGTATGAAACTAACTTTGAAATTGTTCACACAGTGTTGAAGCATATGAATAAGAAAATCCAAAGTACAATGAATAGAATTCATTCAAGTTATGCTTCAATAATTCAAGCAATAAAGTTATCTGAAAGAGATAGGGAATTGGCTACTCCATTGTTGGATAAATGGATTCCAAGGGCTGAAAATCTGAAGCTTATGGCAATCAGGGCTAGGCAGAAAGAAGACATGTACCCAAATGTTATCCCAACTTATAGATTTATTGGTGAGATTAGGGAGAAATTTTTTCAAGGTTATGTCACTCCAATGGATGCTAGAATAAAAGATTTAAAGGCCAAATTTGATGAGGTAGAAAATTCATTGTTTCCTAATAGTCAGGATACACATGATGGGATCAAATCTCTACAGGCATGGAGGGATCAAATTGAAACAACAACCACTTCTCAAGCGTTATACATTTGTAAATGAATTGATATTGACATGTTGAAGAATACTCTTGAGAAGTTGTCTTTCATCATTGGCTTCTTCCAAGATTTTGACAAGGAGGCTCCTTCTGTAATGATAAAATATGCCCCATACAGAAAGAAGATGGATTATATTATCGAATTTGATTGGCCTTCAGACATAGAGTATGAATCATGGAAGAAGATTTTCATCGGTGATTTAGAGCTAAGAATATAATAGAACACATGTACTTGGTTGAGTATAGTATAGGCCTGGCCTCAGAAGTTACATTGTTTAAATATATGTTTTCTCCTTAGCTCAGGATATAATGAACAAATGTTTATTGGTCCTGACATGGATTGGTGTTAATATTGATCGAGATGATGAATCGTTCTCTCTCTCCTTCAGATGCTTGTGAAGACAAAAGAAGTTACAATAGTATGAAGGTTATCATCATACTCCAACATGCCTTTTGGGAAGGTGGTTATATTTGTTGTTGTGAGTAATTTTTTGTCTCACGTGTTTCCCTCTATTTGTAAATGTAACTGCAAAGGGAATATGTTTTAGCAATCCAATAGAAATGAGACATGTGTACATATTAGCCTGAAGCTTGTTTTGTACCCTTATTCTTATAAAAGGGAATTCATGACCATATGTAGAGGTCTTTTGTTGAATTCTACATCGAAGCGATGCAAATGAATAACACAAAAATATCATGTTTTGAGTCAAGGTCTTAGGTTCTGAGTTAAGGAAACTAAATTTGTCAATTGTATGGTTCTTAGGCCTATCAGAAGAAAATATGCTAATCTTTTGATTCTTTCCTCTCTCCATTGCTACATTATACGTGAATTATCAATGAAAATATGATCAAGAATCATTTTGTTGATTTCATTATCTTTCGCAGTGAAATAAGTTTTGATCATTGCTCTAGTTTAATGAAACAATTAGAATGCTTTAATTAGAATGTGTGTTTATGTAAATGTTAAAGTGGATTTTGTAAGTAGTCATTGGTTTTGATTGTTAATACATGAATTGTAATGCATTTTCACTAAGATCATGGATGTCTAAGATTAAATTCACCTTGCAGTTTAGTTCCCTTTGTAATGACTCCATACCCTAAGATAAGACACTAATCTTAATGTGTTGAATGCAATTCTAGTAGATCTGGTCTTTGGTTTGAGAACATCCTTTATAAATACATTCTAATTGGCTTACCTATATTAAGTTTGGTTTTATCGTATTCTCAACTTTTGGTATTTAGTTCTTTTGAGGAATTTACCATTTCTTGAAGGATTTCATCTTTTAGTCTTTGATGGGAATACATTTTCTTTGACATGCAACATATGATATAGTTTGATAGATAAGTTGTAAGGTATACATTGTGGGATCACCCTCTCAGTTTTTGCAGAGCCCAAAGTGCAAGAGAAGAAGCATTCAAGCTTTATCTTGTTCATTGGCCAACTTTCTCTCAAGTATTAAAGAATTGAGTGTGGAAAAATCATAGGTATTTGGTGAGATCTGATTGGTTCTTAAAAAACACCAATAGTTTGAACCAAACTGGTTAGGTCCTTTTGTTGTTGTATTAGTTTATGGATTAGGAGCTTATCAGTTGTCTATGCTTGAAGGTGATTTGTTCAAGGAACCTATCAATAGTGTGCATATCAAGAAGTTCTATACTTAAATCATCCAGTGCATGGTAAAAGTCTTGAAAAATATAATTTTTTTTTAAAAAGTCAAAAATACAAAAAAATAAAACAGTGATTTAAAAAAAAAAGGTCACTGCCTTGATGAAAACCTAGAAAACAGGCATCTTGGCAATAGGAAAAAGTTCATAAAATCTAAAAAATTACAATAAAAACAAGTAGTGAAAACCTGACAACAGTCGTTATTTGTGATAGATTAGCTTCTCCATCTGTTTGAGAATGTATCGACCATTCGCTGTAACCATCATTCTGCTTATCATAAAAAAAAACCTCATGTACATATCTTGGCATCGCGATCATGTCTCACCCTGGTCTGGGGGAAAAATCCTGAACTCACTGGGGGCAATAAACTTTGAGCTTAAACCAACAAACAAACAACAGTAGGGAAAACATGACAAGCACAATGATCATAGTACAACTCAACATTGAACATCAATCATCCACACCAAACAACCAAATCAAATAAATTAATCAAAATGAATTTGCATGGATGATATTCTTCTGAATCATGATTTTAGCATATTAGCATGAATGTTTGACTATTGTACTTTGATTTTTGTTATCATATCTTTGGAGCAACTCGAGGATGTCTTGAACTAGAGAAGCAAGGATTGTGTGATGTATGTGAGTTGATAATTATTACTATGTGAATTGTCATGAGATGTGCTATACAAAGTGTTGGCTCCTTTAAATTCCAATCAGATCTTCAGGGAAACGTATGGATTTTC
Source organism: Sequoiadendron giganteum (assembly GCA_007115665.2). Taxonomy (NCBI): domain Eukaryota; kingdom Viridiplantae; phylum Streptophyta; class Pinopsida; order Cupressales; family Cupressaceae; genus Sequoiadendron; species Sequoiadendron giganteum. The sequence continues at coordinate 137,636,695 of CM021100.1, forward strand.
CAGTTCCAATAGTGAGCAACCTAAAAGGGGGTTGGCCAACAAACGAGAGAAAGAAATTTAGGTTTCCTCTTGCACTTCGAGCTCTGCAAAACTCAAGAGGGTAATCCCACAATGTATCTATAGCACTATTTCATAAAATCTTTATATACATTGTAAATTCAATAGATACATTCTCAATTCAAGACTAAAATCACAATTTGCAAGGATTTGGAAAATTCTTCACACACTACAACTCAAAGTAGAGAATGGGAAAATCAATTAACAACTACAACAACCATCATCATTATAAGTAAGGTTTGACTTAAATGGTTTTTTCTTTGACACAATTCAATTGGCGAGATACACTAAAAATTAATTGATGCATAGAACAATGCCATATCACAGGGTGATGAAGTCGAATTCACAAATAATGGTGAGAGAAAAATTATAGCACTGACATTCACAAACTATTATGGATTCACAATACAAATTCATAACTCTGGTAATCTACATAGACAATTCTTAAATATCCCATATTATAATGCATGAATTAGTGATTTCACTAGAGCATTTAATCAATTCATTGAATTGAAGCATATAATGCAAACACACATCCAATCATAACAATCAAAGACTAATGAAACAATCCTTAACTATTTCATTGCTAATTCATGAAAAACTTCACGAGAGAAAATCTTCTTTGAATTTTCCATTTTATTGATTCTTAGATGCTACAATTACTGTAAAAACTGTAAGATAATTGTAAATATAAACTCCTGACCCTAGACTCAACGAGCAATTCTATCTAATTTCATATTTCATAAAAAAGTTCTCCATGAGTACCTGAGATCCAACAATTTTTTTAAAGACCCCCAGCACAATAGCCTTGAATTCCATTTTATAGATCAAGGGAGTGAAATAAGCATCGGGCTATTGGCTTATCAAATTACATCTGAAGTTACATTTCAAAGTATTTCACTTCATTTCAACCTCCAGGTATTTATATTTTCACCTCATGAAATGGGAGGGAAAACAAAAAAAGAAAAACACTCAGACAAGCAAGTGAAAACTGCTCCCAAGCTGCCTTAGAATTCCACATCACCCCATCACTCAAAAGGTGAACCAAAGTAAAACAAAAGAAAACAAAGAGTAGAGCAAGGGAACCTTGATTGAATTTCCACATGCACATTCTACCAAGAGGATATAGATTTCTTTTCATAATATTGGTTTCAAAGGCCAGACTTGTATTATACCAGACCATGCTCTATATCCATCTCACCCTCCTTTGTGGTTTACTCAACATACTTATCCAACCAACTCCTGTACTCCTCCTCTGTGGGCCAATTGACATCAAGCAATTTCTTCACTTTCACATTATATGCATTATATCTTGCATCTATTATGACTCGAGCCTCTTTCACAAAAGTGTCCATTCCTATCTCAATTTTGATAAAATTATCAATCAAATTATTTAGTACTAATAGGTCCAGTTTATCCTCAATATATACCATTTCAGGACACTTAGTTGTCTGATATTTGAACAAAGATCTCCATGAGTCATAATATTTTATTTCTCCCTCTTCACTGACAATCTTGAGCATGCCTTGCTCTTCCATGTCTCTAAAGGCCTTCACCTTTCCTTGCAATAATCCCCCAACTCTTTCATGGAAGCCTGCAATTTCTCCAATAGTCTCAATCCTCTTGATTACTTCATGGAGTTGTTATGGGGTTTCAAAGTCTCCTTTTGCAATTGTATGAATTTATTTTAGACTACTTAGCCCGCTGCTCCATTTATTCCAAGTGTTCATGAAAACCTCTTGGGTATGCTGAAAATTATCATATGCTTCATGGACACCTTTACATGTTAACCATGTAGTTTTATCCTTCAAAGAAATCCTAGACCATGTGTAACTGAGAAGACCCTTGGCCATATCCTTTGAAATACTTCTCATTCCTCTTTGGAGCTTGTTATTTTTAGACTTAGTGGTTTGGAGCTCCTTCTTCAATGCACTAATTCTCTATTTTAAAGTATCTTTATCCTATTATGAAGTACCTGATGGAGAGGTTAATAGATAATTTTAACTAGATTTGGCTAGAGTAACCCTTAATTTGTTATACTCTTCAATTAACTTGTTGTTCTTTTCCAAAAAATTCAAATACTTAGCCTGAATAATATCTGCAGTATCAACACTTAGCATATTTATGTGCATTTTAAAACCTTGTGTCTTGTTGAGTTGTCATCTCTGAAGCTCTTCCAATAATCACATCTCCAGAGAGGCGAGTCACTATTCTGCTAAGCATGCATATATTTGAATCTAGAGTTAATGACTAGATAGCTAGTGCATGTTGACTGGTGCTAAACCCCGAACCAAAAGTATTTTCATCAAATGTTTCCTCAAATACCAGAGCATTTGGGTCACTCTGAATTGCATCCAAATCAATTATGGAAGATAAACTCCAATTGAGCATAACCATCATCCCATTGTCTTTAACCAATCTTCTGACTTACGTAATATTCATTTGCTCGATCTCCCAAACTATCTCATCTTTAATTATCTTCCTTACTTCCTCTTGTTGAGAAGGATCTACTTCAACCGCCCCTTGTATTCTATCATTTATTTCTTGAGCTTTCAACTTAGGAATGAATTCCTTGAATTCATTTATAGCCATGAAAGAGTCATCGTCCAAAAATATAGCACAAGCTAGAAGCTTAGCATCATTATCCTGGCTCTCATCATATTCCCAAGGAACTAACCTATCATCTAGAACAAATGGTTCCATTGCATCTCCATCATTAGGGTAGGATAATTCTTGTTCTACTCATTGCTCAACAAGATCTGAATCAGTAGAGGATTGATGTACATCTGCTCCAATATCTTGTGTTTCATCAGCATTCATAGGGGGAAATTCCATAACAGGGATGTCCTCAATATCTGACGGCCACTGATGAACCTTTGGTTCCACAAAATCCTTTGATTGGCCACTAGTCTTCAAGAAATGTTCCTGTAAGGAAGCTTGGGCTAATTTCTTTGCTTGCTCCACCTTTTCCAGGAAAGTTCCATCACCCCAATTACATTCATAGTTGGGATCATCTCCACATTCCTTTGGTCTTAACAAGCTCTTGATTGTCTTAGAAATTCTCTCCTCTGGCCCTACTCATAATTGCACTAAAATAGTGTGCTTTATTGCATTACAGAATAGAGCATAATTTGAAGTGGAGCAATGTAAATCCTATATGTGAGTCCACATCAATACATGTAGTCTATGGTTTCCTTTATCCACCTATCTCAACTTCAAGCTTTGACTAAAAAACTCCCTCCCTTGATACAAAATCATATGCATTAGCAATGAGTAATGCCTAAAAGTCAATGGGGTTTTTATCTCTTTTAACCTCATCAAATCATAATGTAACTGCTCAACAACATGGTGAGCGTAGTCTAACCACTTATCATGATACTTGTCCTTGATATCCATAATCATAACTAATAGGGATGATGTTATCCTTCCATCACATTTAATCCAAACCACCTTGCACATCATGTAATAAAGAAACTCCTTATAGTCCAAGGGTTTGACTTCCTTGAGTGAAAATATAGAACCCCTCTCTAGCCTATATTTAGGTAACTCACCTCTTCTATACCCAATCTTATGAGAAGTATAATACTTCTACAACTTCTCCATGTTGATTTTTTCATTAGCATCAGGGTTCATGTTAAAGACTTCTATGACTTTGCTTCTTTTTATCTCTAGGAGACTTCTACTAGATGTGCCAGTAATAACCCTATTGACATCATCATACCTATCTATGAGTTGCAGCACTAGGTCCACTTCCATGAAAATGTTTCGGACAACCAGTTTTCCCAGGTCATATCCCGAAACATTTCAGCCAGGGTGTATGGTATCCCTCCTTGTGAAAGAATACAAAAATAATTCCCATCCTGACTCTAGCATGATGATGTCACCAATTTTTGCTGCAAGGTCCTTAAAGTTTGAGGTTAACACCTCTTCTCCCATGGATTTTTTGTTGCTTGCCTTGACATCTGGAGGAAGAAATTTATCCATAAAACAGACATAGCTCTTTGGTTTCCCTTTCTTCCTATCAAGACCTTTAGATTCTTGTGGTATTTCTTGGGAGACATGTTACCTCTTTCTCTTTGATATAGGCAGAGAAGTTGATGGTTCACCTGGCTGGCTCATCCTTCCTTGAACTAGGGTTTCTTTTTTATCACAATTTTAGGTTAGGTCCCGAAATGGCAATATAAAAATCACAACTATAACTACAAAGTAATTCTAACCTTTCAAAGTTACCCCAATTCATAAAATTTTGAACAACCCTACCCTCACCCTACCATGAAATTATAGATATGCGAGACATAGAGACAAATTTTCAAGAGAAATTTTTTTTCAATGTTCAACAATGACTTACCCAAGAAATAATTCCTACAACCTTCCTTTGTTTATGTTCCCACCTTGTCACTATTATCCTCAACTCCTCATATGCAAGGTGGAAATCAAATGAACACAAAACCTCTATGCAATTACTCAGCTCAGTACATGGACCATTAATGGTACAAGAAAGCTCGTGCGAGTGAAAACAACCACTCTATCAATTGCTCATTTTCATTTGAATTCAAACCGTTGATTTTACGAGCTTTAAAACTCCATCCTATGGTTCACACGTCTTCACCACCTCATGGTGTATTTTCAGCAACTTAATACGTACCAAGTGATGGGAAAGGTGAATTGTATGTGTCACCCTTCTAAGCCTTCTTTAGGACTTCAACCAACGATATTGGGAAGGCTATCTATGAGATACAAACCATTGATTTCAATCATAGAAGTATCTTGGCCATTTATTATACCTTTCATCACTCATTGTTTGTTGCCCCTTCTTTGGCTAAGGCCAACTAGTGAAGCTTTATTTCCCACTGATGGGAAATCACTTACGTATCAATGGTTGCGGGTTTCAATTTAATTTGCACAAGACAACCGACAATAGTTAGAAGGGGGGGTGATGGGTTAAAATATTAACCACATTGATCACTAGGTGTCACTTCCCAACCACAGTAAACGAGCATGCGAGGAACTATGGGTGGTCGATCAGAGGGAAAGAGAGGGCATTGCTCATTGCGGATTGCACAAGGATATTTGCAAACAAACATGCGATGGGTGATACAACATTCAGGGCATGACTAAATAAATTTTTGAAGCACATGTGCTAAAGTTTGTTTTAAAAGGGGGAAACCTATCCACGATGGGAAAAGAGATGAAAGGGTCGGTAAAAAAATGGGACCTAAAGCCATGAAATATTATGAAATGACCAAGAACCGGATACAGCTGGCCAACAAAAAATTAGAAATCCCGAAGATCAAACAAGGGTGTAAGCATGAATAAAAATTGTAAAACCCCAACCCTAGTGACAAGAAAGACAGTAATTATCAGGGTTTGATCACAGAAACTCAGTGGAACCAAAAAAAATCAAGGGTTCCACCATAAAGTATCACTAATGACATTCCAGATTTTCATAGAAAAATGATTAACTCATTTGTTTACGAAAGAAATTCTCAAGTCATCTCAGTTCAATCATACCTCGATGCTTGTGTTAACTTGAAATATCAAAAATCATGAAAGTAGTACTCAGGTCATCATGGTATAATTATACAATAAATGTTTGCACTCACTTTCAACAATTCAAAATCTCAATGATGATAAAAGCATAGTGAATTGACTGATAGAATGACAACTGCTACATTATTTAGATTTGCATGGTTAGATTAGATTGCATTCATATTAGTTTTGCATTTATAGTATGGATTTTCCAAGGATGAAATTTATTTAAAATGATGTTATCTTTATCATTAATGGATTGAGTATACTTGACATTGAAAAAAACCAAAAATAGTCACACATATAGTGCATAATCATTATTACATCATGCATGCATTAGAAAGCATGATCATATCATTCATCCATCTATACATTAAATCATATAATTTCATTAGAAAAATACAAAACAAAGTGCAATACATATCATTTTCATAATCACATCCATCTCATATCATAAAAGAATTATCCACAAAATATATAGAATCATAATCTATGCATCACAATATCATCATTGCATCCATACATACATAATCATAACATAAGCATACAAATATCACATAGCATATAGAATAGGAAATTAAATGCATCCATCATAAACACATATCGACATCATATAGATCACTAAATCATTGTTGCATATCATATAAATCTCAAAATAATAATGTCAAAGTGTACAAGGATATCTAGACATGTAGAGAGACACATCATCAAAAATTTGGCATAGTATCATAATATCTCAATGGAATGAGTGTATACATAAATGTCTCAAAGTACATCAAATGTCAAATAGAGCAATGAAATGCTCCCCTTAGATGTCGTTGGCCTTGATAAGCCTCCTACATCACCACCTGATGGACCTACACCTAGACCTACACCTGGGCCCGCACCTAGATTTGTGTGAGGTGGCTGAGTCACACCCATGCTGGTGGTACGAGACTGAATCCTTCTTGATCTCAACTGAGCATAATTGACTAGTCACTCTGGAGGCACAACCTTAGGATACTGACCCCAATAATACTCTACCTCTATGGTAATCTGTGTGACCTCTCTAAGCATATCACCTGTAGTGGTACCCTCATCCACTCTCTGCAACCTATCAGCTAAGGCCTCTGACGACTCACCCTGTTGTCTCGATACATCTCTCTCGATTGTCAAGGTGGTAATCTATCCCTGTGCCTATGCTAGCAAAGCATGTACCTATGCCAACTGACCCTGCAACATCTGCACTTGGACCTGTAACACATCTATCTATGTCTACTCCTACTATGAGGGAAATCGAATCTGCACATGTTGTTGTGCTACAACCACTACTGATCTCCTCCTTTGGGGTATCATGAACTCTCACACATCTAGCACTAGCCCACCACCTCCCCCACCATCCCCATCTCCTTCACCTCCACCATCACCATCTTCATCGTCTCTATCATCACTTCTCTCTCTCCTCCTCTTCATCACCTCCTCTACCCCTCCTCCATCTTAGTGCTTGCTCATCATCCAATAAAGGTACTGGCTCATCTGGACTAGATATCCATGGAAAAGGATGTGCAAATAATTAATGTGCATAATCCTCTGATAAGGTAGCCTATATGATCTTTGTATGGTACTCCCATATCACTGGTTGTAACCCAAAATACTCCTCACAGGCAGCATCATAGGATAAAAAAGGCCCCCACTCTGGAATGTCTTGTCATCTTCATGCATATAGAGCAACTCCCTGGGGCATAACCTATACAAATGGTTTCCTCCCAATCAAGTATCTAGAAGTGCACACATATGGTATCTTAGTTTCATCCTCTAGCCATTGCTCACAGCCTAAGTAGGGCCTCCATGTCACAGTATCCAAATCATCCCAAACCCTCCTCTAGTAATCTAGTTTTCCCAACTTATGTTGGACAACTAGACCTATTTATTGATGAATGTAAGGTCTCCTAGCTAGACACTGTCTCTCTGTAATAGGTCACATGAAAAATATATGCTCCCATGCCCATATCTGTAATAATGTAACCCCAGCTGATAAATTGGATGCTCTCAAATAAACCACTTGGTGAAGATCATGGTATAAATGTGTGAGCATGCAAGAACCCCAAGCATATCTTGTCCACAGTGTGATCATGCTCTCTAGTGTCTGACCCCATCCAACTAAGAGTCCCTTCAACCTATGGTTGGGACATAAAAATCCTCCAATGAACCTAGCAAGAACACATGGTAGTTTCACATATGCATCAACCATATCCCGCCATGGAATCTCATAACCACAAATATGCTCATCATCAAAGACTCTCCTCAATGCATCAGTCCCTCCCTGCTTAGTGGAATCATTGACAACCAAATCGTCAACAACAGGGATCCTAAAAATCTAGTACACATCCTCTGGTGTGAATGTCATCACACCAGTAGCCAAGTGAAAGGTGTTATGGTAACTATGCCATCTCTCTACCAAAATGGTCAGAATTCCCTTGTTAATCCTATGTTGGGGAATGTCAAGCAAAGAAGTCAATATGCATCATCCAATCGTATTTAGATCAGACTGATATAGATGTGGAATCAAATCCCAGGTCCTTCGAAAACACTCCTACAACATGAGGACTTTCGAAGGCTCCTATCATTATAACATTTCACAACTCAGAAATCCTTTCAATCAATCAACATCAATCAGCCTATCAATCTAATCAGCTTTGGTGAGACTTTGATCAAATCTTGCGAGTGTCTATCATTGATCCTCACCTATCATGAGGTCAATTATGATAAATCTATCATTGATCCTCACCTATCATGAGGTAAATCATCATCATTCTATCATTTAATCTCACCTATCATGAGATCAATCATCACCTAATCTATCAACATCATTAAACATCATCAAATCAAAGGATGAAGTGATCAACAATCATCAAAATCGAGGAGTCTAATCTAAATTTAATCAATTTGGCACAGATGCACTAGAATAGTGCTTCTATGTGCTAATCTATTGTATGTGCTAGAACAGTCTATTGATGCTCTACATCGGGTTCCCTATGCGCTAAAACACGAAAATGCAAAATTTCAAATATGAAAAAGGAACAAAAAATGAGATTTAAAATTTATGGAAAGGTTTTTCAGGGTACGCACCAGAGGTCTATACATGGCCAGGTGGTTGTGATGTTGCATGTGCTCAATTTGGTGGGTCTGGATTAGAATCACCATCTTGTTCAATTTGCACTAACTTTCACTAATCACTCCAATTTTTCAAAATACAAATGTACAAATGATTTCTTTCACCTCTTTTTACCTTTTAAAAGGTAATTAGGTGGGAATTTAATGGGATTGATTTATTTTATTTTTCAAAGGGGCCTTAATTAATCAATTTATCAAAGGTGCATAATCCACATCATTTTTCGGGAGATAAATCGTCTTGGCATCAAAAAAATTTGAAATTATCATCAAATCATCAGAAAATCATTAAAATCATAAAAAATTCAAAAATTCAAACAATACTAAAAATTCAAAAATTCATCGATTTATCCCCCGAGGGGGCATATATCCATCACCACTCGAAATTTCAGCATCTGGGGCATTGAAATTTTTTTGGAACCACATCAACAAATTTTTCTTTGAAGCAATGTGTAAACACATCACTTCAAAAAAGAGCAAAATGTATACACCTAAAATCGGTCTAGATAATCTAATTAATTAAATATGAGTTATTTAATTAATAATCCTTCTAATTCATCTACTTATAGATAAATTCTAAATTTATTTATATAGTTCACATTTTCTAATTCTTCTTATCTAAAATCATATTCCTCTAATCTTAAGAAAATAAACAAATTAACATAGTTTATTTAATTTAATTAATATCTTCTTACTAAATTTTAATAATTCCAAATTTGAATTTAGTCACATGTCTACAAATTTTCCTCTTTCCACCTCATCAAGTGTCTCATGAAATTTAAATATATTTAATATTTAAATTGGAATTATCCTCAACAAATTCTGAAACAACCTTGGAAACTTGGATCTTCCATTCCATTTATTCATCTAAACACTTGGAAAAGCGTTCTATTAAAGGGAACACTCTCCATGATTCCCTTGATATCTCTAGCTAAAATCTAGACCATCGGTTGCTGCCACATCATTTTATGCCTTGGAAATCTTATAAATACAACCTCATTCTACAACAAATAGATCCCCACTTTGAGAAAACTTACTCTGCAGAAATTCCATTTGAACATTTAAGCATTTAGAGCATTTGATCATTTAGTAATTAGCAATTAGAAGCATATTAGTTTAGAATCATGGCTTTAGTGTTAGCTTCATCCTAATTACTCAAGTTTTCTTCATATAATTTTCATAGCATAGGTTTCATTTTTATAAAACAACACCATTATCATAGCATCGCGTCATATAGCTTATCAATCATCATGTAGGAATAGATTTACTGTATTTTCAGCATCTCATTCTTTAGGTTGTCATTCTAACAATCATAGTGCATACAAAATCTAAGAGCCATTATGATTTAATGAATCCTTGAGGATAGAGAAAAATGGGGCGGCTATAGAAAATTTGTTGTGTTTCAAATTAAATAGATTTGTGATTTGAATTCTCGAATATAATATGTTTCATTGATTGTGTGTTGTTTTATTACTCATTTACACATATTTTACAAATTCACACGATACAACTTCATATCTAATTTTTTTATTGCAAGTATGAAGGTGTTCTCATTGATGTCAACTATGTGTTAAGGAAGATGAAGATGTCGAGGATATTGAGAAAATTGTAAAAAAGAGGGAAATAGTTTTTTGTAGTTTGTGCATGTATAGTTGAGATATTGAGGAAGTTTTGTGAGTACGTGGAGCTATCTTTATGTTGGAATAATGTAATGTGCTAATATGGTGTCTCTGGTGCTTGTGAAAAAAATTGATAAATAAAGAAAACAATGTTGTGCAAATGTTTAGAACATTCTTTGAGATGTGCTTTGTGTTTATTTTGTGTTGATGCTTTTCTTGTGCGGATCTGATATGTTGTTCAGGGTTGTCAATAGTTTCTATATCCAGAGTTTGGATTTTTTTATTTTTGTGAAGAGTGACATATGTTAACAAGGTTTTTAGTGTTGTTTGTTGTGGTCTAGGAGAAATTTATTTTCTTCGCATTTCTCTACAGTTTGGTTTCAAGTTGTGCAGATCTGGGAAGTTAATTATGTTGATTTTATCTTTTAGAATTCAATATTTCTCATGATTTGGTGTAGTACAATGTTTATTTCATGCATTAGTGTGTGGATAAGGTTAATTGAATGTTCTAGGTTGAAGTATTTCTATGATGAAAGATTGAGAAAAATATTTAATGGATATCAGGTGGTTCATGGATTGTCTCAGATCATGTAAAAGATATTTGTGTGGTATTTGTGTCATATTGATCAAGTGGGAAGTGTGTACTTAATTAGTGTTATGGTGTTTAGCATGGGTAATGGCCAACTTGGTGTTAACACTACATGTGAAGCGGCTTCAAAGTTTTTGGAAGCATGTTGAGGTGTGTTAGGAAAAATTTGGGTTCTAACTAAGGATTTATGTGGGCCACCTTCATTCTTATCCACTATGGGAATGTTTGGGTCCCAACCTAATTTGAAATTATAAATGTAAAGGATGTGTTTCCAACCTTGGAGAAGGTTTTCAAGGTTGAGGATGATACAAATAAGAGTGGTGTTGTTGGAAGATCTCAAGATAGATGTGAGAGATATAAGTGATAAATAGGGTGAAAATTTGAGCAAAGAAGTGCCGACTTCAAAGTGTCAGACTTCTGGAGGTAGCGAGCTAAAGGCGTCCATAATATTTCAAATAAGGTTTTCAAAGGGTTGGAGTAATTATGGTGGATTCCTTGTTGCATTGAGATAGTGTTCTTTGTATAACATTTCTCTTTTATTTTATTTTCATATTCTAGTAGTGAGATTTGGTCGTGAGACCTATTGGATAATGTGTCCTATTTGAGCAGTGATCCCTTGTACCAATTTTTCAATTACTTATATTGTGAGTTAATCCTTACTGTGATTTTTCCCTCATTGATTTCTCCACATAAATCCAATGTTCTCTTTTGTATGGTGTTTTTTCAGTTTTTGTTACCTGCATTTCATGGTTAATCACTATAACAAAATAAGGATTTAATGAATGCTTATGGATTTGATAACTGTTGAGGGTTTTGATGTTTTAATTTGATACAAATGATTCACCCCCATCTTATTTGTCCTGTTCATTCAACATTTTTTATTAGATCAATGTTATTTAGAGAAAATATTAACCGCTTTAGGTAGAACTAGGATGATGAACAAGATAGAGGCGTAAGTTTGATGACACAAACTATGCATTTTGGAAGACAAATATGGAAGGATATCTGGAAACCTTTGGGTATGAGATTGAAAAGGCAATAAAGACTCAATATGTTGGGCCTATGCATGGTCCAAAAACAAGTGATGATATCAAGGCTTGTGAAGCAAATGATAAGGTAAGGTTCATTATTTTGAATAGTCTTTCAAATTTTGAACTAGTAAAATTTATGAATCTGAAGACTACTAAAGAAGTTTGGAACAATATAGAAAGCATTTATGAAGGAGATGATAAGGTTAAAAAAGCCATGTTTCAAAATTTGAAGGCACAATTTGAGACCTTGTGAATGTTTGATGATGAAAAAATTAAAAGTTACATGTAGAGAGTTGATGAGCTGGTAAGTATAATGAGGGGTCTTGATGCATAAGTGAAAGAACCTAGAGTGGTAAAGAAAGTTCTCAAATCTCTTCCTGATTCTTATAGTGAAAAGGTATCTACTATTAAGGAATTTGAATATTTTAATACTTACTATAGAGATCATTTTCTTGGTATACTAACTTCATTTGAAATGAGAAAATTTGGTTTGAAAAATGGAGAAAAAGTGGAGATTGCTTTCAAGGTTGGAGAATCATAAAAGGTTAAAGATTTAGATGATGATGATGATCTTGATAATATGGAAGCTAAATTTTTAAGAAGGATTAAAAAGGGAATTGGTAAGTAAAAAGGTAAACTACCTTTCAAATGTTTTATCTATGGAAATATAGGTCACTATGTTTCAAAATGTCCAAATAGAGTTGTGAATAAAAGTAAGGAGTGTTGCAAGGTGTCACCATTGGTCTCCTCAGTGTGGGATAGCTATTAGCAACACAAGGGTAGACAACTGAGAGGGGGGGTGAATCAGGTGTCCCAAAATTTCAAACTTATTAATCTTATTAACCTTAATTCTTAGATCTGATTATTAACAGTGAAAGCATGAATCAAAAAAACATCAGAAACACACATAACACCAAATTTTTTTTGCATGGAAACCCTGTTAGGGGAAAAAACACGGTGGAAGTTAATCCAAATGTTATACCCTATTAAAAGTATAAGAAGAATATAAGAGGAATGCACATGAATTCAGATGCATTTCCTAGAGCTCATTGCTCAAAGGAAGACTCACTATCTTACATAAAATATTTATATTAAAACCATATGAAGAAATTGAACTAAGAGAGTGGCATCTGCAAATGCTTGAGTATAGTTCTAGTCAATCACATGAACACTTCTTCACTATATTTCACTCTTCTTCACACTTTTCTCTTCCTTCAAATGATCTGAACCTTATTCACACATAGCACTTGCATACTTAACATTGCACACACACACAAATGAGATAAACAATCGCTTATATATATCCACAACAAGAAATTACATTGCTTTATGTCGGCTTCAACAAAATAATAGAATGAATGCAAAATGTCAGCCCAAAACAATAAACATTATCAATGCATATCAACCAAATTCGGCCACAACATAGTAGGGACCTAAAAAAATATCCTCGAACACAAAAAACCCTCAAATATTCTTCGTCGAAGATCCACAACATGCTTCAAACACCTTGTTGGCCATGAACATGAAAACATGAGCACGCAAGAGAAAATATTAGATCGCGAGCAAAGTGATCAATATGGATGTGAAACATAGATAGAACTTGATCTAGAAAAATCCATGAATGTCACAAGAACATACACAACAACTCAGATTACCAGAATCACACTATCTTCTTCCATGAACACCATTTATAGTAACAGAATAGCTGTCAAAACACAAAAACTTATAAATTGCTTAGATCTTTATGTGTGCCTCTAAAACTTACAGAGTAGAAACTAGATAGGATTTAAAACAAACCCTTTAATCCACAACATATAGTTTACAACATACTGAATTTTCCTCCACACTAATCTTCACTATTTCATAAATAACTCGTAACATATTTATTTCAATTTTCTCAATATCCTCGACATATATAACCTTAAAGAAATTTATGCTAATAGTGCTGACATCAATGACAACCACATATCAGAAACTCAACCACAACGTCCAAAAATATCCCCCTTTGGCATTGATGGAAACACATGATGTAAAAAATACACCATCAACGCAACTAACTCTTCTTCCAACAATCTCTCCTTTACACATTTATCTTCTCATATTGTTCTTCTCCCCCTTACTTTTAGCTCTTCCATAGTTTCTCATATTACTCTTCTCCTCCTTTGACATCAATGGAAAAGGTACACAAGCTTTGGACCACATATCTTGAATCATTTGAATACTTCCCCTAAGTATCACCCGCAACAACATCAATCTGGATCAAGATATGACTATGAATATATGGACTGATGCAAACTTAGATCTGATTAGGAGGGGTAATCACCCCTAACTTCTCTATGAGGTAATCAAAAGTATCCTTAGGAAAAGCCTTAACAAAGATGTTTGTAATCTATTCCATAGTAGGCACATACTCTAGTTTGACTTCCTTATCACTCACTTTATCTCTCAAAAAGTGGTATTTGATAGATATATGCTTTGTCTTTGAATGCAAAACCGGATTCTTAGAAATTTTTTTAGCACTTGAGTTATCATAGAATATGGCAGTAGGTTCATTATACATAACTCTAATATCTTTTAGGATCTGCTTCATCCATAATAATTGAGTACAATTTTTAGCAGCAACAATATATTTTGCCTCTGCAGTAGACAAGGAAATGACATTATGCTTTTTGCTTAACCATGAAATCAATTTCTTTCCCAAGAAAAATGCGCCACCACTAGTACTTTTCCTGCCATTCACATCTTCTACCTAACCAGCATCAGTAAATTCACTTAAAGTAAGATCATCATCTTTAGGATACCATAGGCCAAAATTAACAGTTCCCTTCAAGTATCTAAAAATTCTCTTCACAATAGTCACATGAGATTCCTTAGGATCGACTTGAAATCTAGAAACAATGCACACAAAATTCATGATATTAGGTATAGTTTTACTCAAATACAACAATCCACCAATCATTGATCTGTATCTATTCTGATTTTCTTTTAGAGAATCATCATCTCGTGTCAACTTGCATCCGATCACCATGGGTGTACCGTCTAGTTTTGAATCTTCCATACCAAAATTCTTTAGCAGTTCTCTCAAATTCTTGGACTAAGATATAAAGATCCCTTTATCTACTTGAGTAATTTTCAATCCCAAAAATAATTTCAACTCTCCAATAATTGACATCTCAAAAATCATTCTACTTCTCATTAGCAAACTTCATGCACAAACCATCATTTCCTCCAAAAATGATATCATCAACAAAGACTTCCAAAAACAAATCTTTATCATCATCAATCCTGAAATACAAATTACTATTAGTTGTACCTTTGTTAAATCCAAGCTTCATCAAGTACTTATCTAATATGGCATACCAAGCTCTAGGGGCTTGTTTGAGTCCATACAATGCTTTCTTCAACCGAAAAACCATATCTCCCTAATTAGTCAATTGAAATCCATCAGGTTGCTCAATATATACCTCTTCCTCCATTTAGAAATTTTGACTTGACATCCATCTGATAAACTTTATAGATTTTATAAGCAACATAACCAAGAAATAATCTCATAGCTTTAATTCTAGCAACAAGAGAAAAGGTTTCTTCAAATTCAATACCTTCCATCTAAGAGTATCCTTTACATACCAGTCTTGCTTTGTTTCTGATAACTTCACCTTGTTCATTTAGGTTGTTTCTAAAGACCCATTTAGTTCCAATTACATTTTTGTCTTTAGATCTAGGAACAAGAATCCATGTATTATTCTTCTCAATTTTTTGTAGTTCTTCTTTCATAGCTTCAATCCAATGTTCATCTTTGCATGCATCATTGACATTACTTGGCTAAACTTTTGAAATTAAACAGTATTCTTCTGCAGTTCTTCTCCTAGTCTGGATACCTTTGTTCTTATCTCCTATAATCTAATTTTCTGAATGATTCAATCTCACATACTTTGGAGTCTTAGAGTGTTCTCTAATTTCAGGCTCTTGAGGTCTCTCTTTTGTACTTTCACTAGTCTCTACTTCTTCTTGATTCACTGGAATGATCTGAACTTGATTTTAAGTTTGAAACTTGTTTGTACTATCATTATGCTCATCAAAATCATATCCACACATTCTGGAGGGTTTAGCAATGTCTTCATCAACCTTAAAATTTTCACTTTCAACCATTTTCTTCAATCTCTTGTTGTAGCACTAGTAGGCCTTGCTCATAGTAGAATAACCAAGAAATATTCATTCATCACTTATAGCATCAAACTTTCCTAGATCTTCATCTCTCCTGATATAGCATTTTCTCCCATAGATTTTGAAATATCTAATAGTAGGATTATGACCAAACCATAGCTCAAAAGGAGTCTTACTAGTATTATCTTTGATTTGTACCAGGTTAAGAATATAGACAATAATACTCATAGATTCTCTCCAATGGATATGAGGGACATTTCCTTCCAACATCATAGTTCTAGTAGCATCTTGAACTATCCTATTCCTTCTTTCTACAAATCCATTATGTTGAGGGGTCTGCAGTGTAGATAATTGTCTCTTTATCCCATGCTCTTCAAAAAAAGAATTAAACTCACCGGAAGTGAATTCACCACCTCTATATGATCTCAGACACTTAATCTTTAGACCTATCTCTATCTCAACCATAGCCTTAAATATCTTGAACTTTTCTAGAGCTTTCGATTTCTCCCTTAAGAAAGTAGCCCACATCATCCTAGAGTAATCATCAATAAGCAACATGAGGTATATGTAACCTTGTAGACTTCTGATTCTAGCAGGACCATAGAAGTCAATATGCACAAGCTCCAACAATTCATTTGAACAATGTTGTTTTCTATGAAATTAAATTATAGTTTGTTTTCCCAACTGAGATTCCTTGCATATGGTATTAGTAGGCTTCACCAACTTAGGAAGATCTTTTACTACCTATGATGAACTTATCTTGATAATACCATCAAATTTTACATGACACATTCTTCTATGCCATAACCAACTTTCATCAACTTCAGCAATCAAACAACTTTTACTACCATCACTCAAATGAAAGATGTTACCTTCTATTTTTGTACCTGAAGCAATCACATTTCCAAAAATTCCTAGTATGCTACACTTTACATCTTTGAAATGAAGATTGTAACCCTTATCAACCATCCGTCCAACACTTAGAAGATTATGCTTCAAACCTTCAACATAAAGAGCATCATCAATATTATGCTTACCATCAAAAGAAATACATCCTCTACCATGGATTATACCACCATTGTTATCACCAAATCTTAAAACACCACCATCATACTTCTCTAGGCTTACAAATTTACTCTTATCACTTGTCATGTGATGTGAACATCCATTGTCAATTACCCATTCATTTTTTTCTTCATCTCAGGTAGCTAGGAATTTCTCCACATTTGTACAACTAGAAGATTCAGTAGACACATAATTATTTTATTTGATAGAAATAAGCACAAAATCATCTTCATTTGCATTCCCTTTGTTAGATTCATCATCTGTCACACCTTCATCAGTTGCATAGTAACACTTCTTTTGAAATTTAGGCTTGTAAAGTCTTGGCTTAGGAACTATTTTTGGACACCTTGATGCAAAATGACCTATCTTGTTGCAAGAAAAATATTTAATCAGAAATTTTCCTTTATACTTACCTTCTCCTTTGGCTTCCATTTTTGACAATAAGTGATTCAAGATCATTTAGTTCTCTTTCTTCTTCTTCAATCTATCTCATTTCTTCCTCATATCTGAATACCTTTCTTGAAGAACTTTCACCTGAATCATATCTCTGCTTGTCTCTCCCAAAATTAGTAGCTTTAAATGCAGATTTTGTCTTAGGAAGGGCATCACCGAATTCACTCAACTCAAAAGAAGTAAGTTTACCAATCAACATATCTCTAGTTATATTTGTCACAGTTTAGAGCTCATCAATGGCTGCAGCTTTAATTTTGTATGCATCAGGCAAAGTTCTAAGCACTTTAGCAAAAATCTCTTGTTCATATACCTATCCACCAGCACATCTGAGACCACACACAAGTTCATTCACTCTTTGCATGTAAGAAAAAATATTCCCATCCTTTCCCATCTTCAATAGTTCATATTTTCCTTTCAAAAACTGTAGCTTAGCCATCTTCACATTAGCATCACCTTCATATAAAGTTTCCAAATTTTTCTAGATCTCATAAGAAATTTTCAGATCCATAACATTTGTCATCTCAATATCAGTCAAAGCACTCAACAATGCTTCCTTAGCCCTGATGTTATATTCAACATCCCTAATCTCAACAATAGTAGTAGGACCATTTGGAGGTATAACATACCCTTTGCATGTAATGTGCTAGTAGGATTCACCAATGCATCTCACATGACACTCCATTCGAGTCTTCCACGAAGAATAGTTTGTTCCATTAAATATCAGACTATCCTTCTTGTATGTCATCATCCCGAATCACCTCAAGCTGTTGAGTTTATTCCAAGGAACCTACTCTAATACCAATTGTTGGCAACACAAGGGCAAACAATTGAGAGGGGGGGTACATCATTTGTCCCAAAATTTAAAACTTATTAATCTTATAAACCTTAATTATCAGATCTAATAATTAACAGTGAAAAATGAATCAACAACACATCAGAAACACACATAACACCAAAAACATTTTGTGTGGAAACCCTGTTAGGGGAAAAACCATGGTGGAGGTTAATAGACAAGTTCTACCCTATTAAAATTATAAAAAATAATATAAGAGGAATGCACATGTATTATGGCACACTACCTATAGCTCACTGCTCAAAGGAAGACTCACTGTCTTACAAAAAATATTTAGATTAAAACCATCTAAAGAAATTGAACTAAGAGAGTAGCATCTACAAATTCCTGAGTATAGTTTCGGTTAAGCACATGAACATTTCTTCACTATGTTTCACTCTTCTTCACAATCTTCTCTACCTTCGAATGATCTGAACCTTATTCGCACATAGCACTCGCATACTTCACATTGCACACACACATCAAATTGGATAAGCAATCACTTATATATATCCACAACAAGAAATTACATTGCTTTAAGTCGAATTCAACAAAAGAATATAATGAATGCAAATTATCAGCCCAAAACAATAACGATTGTCAATGCGTATCAACCAAAGTCAATGATAACATAGTAGGGACCTAAAACAATATCCCTTAACACAAAAAACCTTCAAATATTCTTCCTCGAATATCCACAACACGCTTCAAACACCTTGTCGACTATGAACATGAAAAACATGAACACGCAAGAGAATATCAGACCACGAGCATAATGATCAATGCAGACATGTAGAATAGATAAAACATGGTCTAGAAACATCCACAAATGTCACAAGAACATACACAACTCAGATTACCAGAATCATATTGTCTTCTTCCATGAACACCATTTGTAGTAATATAATAACTGTCAAAACACACAAACTTATAACTTCCTCAGATCTTCATGCGCACCTCTGAAACTTATGGATTAGAAACTAGATACGCTTGAAAAAAAACCCTTTAATCCACAACATCTAGTTTAAAACATATTGAATTTTCCTCCATACTGATCTTCATTGCTTCACAGACAACCTATAACATATTTATTTCAATTTTCTCAATATCCTCGACATATACAACCTTAAAGATATTTATGCTAATAGTTTTGACATCAATGAAAACCACATATCAGAAACTCAACCACAACATCCAACACCAACACGAAGCTCGAGCTTCGTGACATGGTTTAACCTCCTCCTATGGAATTTGGATCTTGTATAAATCTAGCGGTTGTATCAGGCATTAACAAGTTAATCTTTTGGTGCAACGACAACCGTCTTTGCAACAATTGGTATCAGAGCCTAGGTCACAGGTTCAAATACCTCAGTTGTGCTGGGGGGGGATTGTTGCAAGGTGTTTCCCTTGGTCTCCTTGGTGTGGGCCAGTGCGACACTCAAGCTTCATGACATGTTTTGACCACCTCCTGTGGATCTTGGATCTTGTATAAATCCAACGGTTGTATCAGGAATTAACAAGTCAATCTTTTGTTGCAACGATAGTTATCTTTGCAACAAGGATTAAAAAGGAAAGATGATTAAAATAAGTTACTATGATAGAGAAGATGTTGGTATTTCTGATGGTGAATCTAATTATGGATATGTTGATGAAAATGAATGCTTGTTCTTAGCTTTAAAAGATGAATCTACTTCTGCTAACTCTGAAATTTGTGTGAAGGAAAGTGTTTTGAAGAAGACGGATAAGGTTGAAGATACTTTAGTTCCTAATTTTCATTTTAGGTAGGATAAGAACTATAGGGTTTTTGATAGTGGTTTCTCTAATCACATGACCAGAGACAAAATTAATTTTGTTTAACTTGAAAAGTATGATGGAGGATTAGTTAAATTTGGAGATGATTCATGAGGTAAGATTTGTGGAATAGGTTCAATTCATTTTTATGGAAAGCATAATACTAAAGATGTTTACTATGTTAAAGGCTTAATGCATAATATTTTGAGTTGTACAAATGTGTAACAAAGGATATAATCTTGTGTTTTAGGATGAAGGATGTGAGATCAGAAAAGGGTCTGGAACTATGATTATTTATAGTAAGAGGATAGATGGAAATATCTATCAACTCAAGGGTATTGATAGTCATTTCTTTATGACTCAGATTAATGAAAATTTATTATGGCACCAAAGGGTGTGTCAAATGAATTTTGAAAATTTAGTTAGAACTAGTTTAGTATAAGAAATAAGAGATCTACCACAAATTACAAAGCCTATCAGTACCATTTACAAAAAATATCAATTTGGAAAAAAAACAAGGAGTAGTTTCAAAGGAAAGGAGCAATCTACTACCAGATTTTTGAAATTAGTGCATACAAATATTTTTGGTCCTACAAGGGTGAGAAGTCTTCAAGGTAATAGGTATTTCATGCTTTTGATTGATGATTACTCTAGAATGACATGTGTTACTTTTCTTAGAGAAAAATCTGATGCCCTAGATAGATTCAAATAATTTACAACTATGGTTGAGAATGAAATGGATCTGGAAATCATTTTTTTTAGGTCTAACAAGGGTGGAGAATTCACCTTTGATTAGTTTAACATGTTTTGTGAAGTTGATGTAATAAAGAAGCACTTTTTTACCCCTAGGACTCCTCATTATAATGGAGTGAATCAAAGGAAGAACAAGACTATTCAAGAAGCTACAAGGACTATGATGAAAGAAGCTAACCTACTAGAAGTCTACTGGAGAGAAGAAATTCACACTGCTATTTACATACTTAATAGGGTTCAAGCAAAGGCTAATAGTACAAAGACTCTCTAAGAGTTGTGGTATGGAAATATTCCTACTATCAAGTAATTTAGAGTATTTGGAAGAAAATATTTTATCAAAAGAGATGAAAAAAACTTAGGAAAGTTTGATGCAAGGTCTGATGAAGGTGTCTTCCTTGGATATTCTACTAAAAGAAAAGATTACAGATGTTACAAAAAAAGGATAAGAAAGATTATTAAAAGCGCAAATGTTAAGGCTAATGAAGATTTGTAGAATTCAATTGTTATAGATAGATATGTGTTAGATGAACCTTCTTGCAGAGAAGAAGAAGAAGAAGAAGAAAAAGCTAAAGAAAAAGAAGAGTAGAATGAAGAGGAAGAAGCTCTGGGAAAGACCCCTAAGTATGTGCAAAGAAATAATTCCAAAGAATAGATCATTGGAGACAAGAGGAAAGGAGTATTGAAAGGAAGACAAGCTATTGAAGTTGAGCTAAATATATGTTTACTCTCTAAAATTGAACCTAAAATTGTGAGTGGGGCATGCAAAGATGAACATTGGATGAAGGAAATGGAAGAATAACTTATGTAGATTGAGAAAAATCAGACTTGGGAACTAGTCCCAAGACCATCAAACAAGATCATAATAGGAACTAAGTGGTTATTTAGAAACAAATTGAATGAGGATGGAAAATTTGTAAGAAACAAGGCAAGGATTATGTTTAAGCATTACTCACAAGTGGAAGGAATAGAATTTGAGGAAAAAAATTATTCGGTGGCTAGGATGGAAGCAATTAAGATGTTTTTGGCATTTGTAGCACATAAAGAATTTTTAGTTTATTAGATGGATGTGAAGTCTACTTTCTTGAATGGTGAATTGGAAGAAGAGGTTTGCATGGAAACCAAAAGGATTTCAACTATCAAATCAACTTGATATGGTTTGAAATTTGAAAAATACATTATATGGATTAAATCAAGTTCCCAATGCTTGGTATGCAAGATTGGATAGATATTTGATAAAACACGAATTCAATAAAGGTACTGCAGATAGTGACCTTTAAAATTGAGGAAGATAAAATCTTGATAGTGGTTGTGTATGTGGATGACATTATCTTTGGAGGCAATAAAGCTTTGTGTAAGAATTTTTTAGAAGAGATGCAAAAAGAGTTTAATATGTCAATGCTTGGGGAGATGAATTTATTCCTTGGGCTACAAATCAATCAAACAGATAAAAGCATTTTCATTTCATAGTCAAAGTATATCAAAGAGATGTTGAAAAAGTTTGGAATGGAAGACTCCAAACTGATATGTACTCCTATGGTAACTAGTTACAAATTGAGTAAGGATGATGAATCCACTAAGGCTGATCAAAGAAAGTATAGATCTATGATTGGTGGATTGCTATATCTAATTGCTACTAGATCAGATATCATGCATGCAACTTGTCTTGTGCCTGATTGAAAGATCCTAGAGAGAAACATGTTTTAGTAGTAGAAAGGATATTCAAATATTTAAAAGGCACTCTGAATTATGGTTTGCGGTATCCTAAGGATACTAATTTCACATTAAGTGCATACACATATGCAAATTGGGTTGGTTGTGTTGATGACAACAAAAGTACAAGTGGCGGTGCATTATTTCTTGGATGTAGATTGGTGTCATGGTTAAGTAAGAAATAAGATTCAGTTTCCTTATCCACTATAGAGGTTGAGTATATCGTAGTAGCATCTTGTTGCACACAAGTATTGTGGATGATGTTAGGACTAGAAAAATTAGCCTCAATTTCCCACAGAAAATCTATTTTCTGTTCAAATATCATATCACCTCGCATGTCATTTAAAAATTTATCATTTAATATATTCCATTCATCTTCCCTATAATCACCACCCTAAAAAAATCACATTCTCCATCATACCCATGTATGAAGAAATCCATGTCGATGAGACTACATTATATCGGCAAGTCATTTTAAGGTCCCTTTGAAGGAAATATGGTAGACAATATGAACATTATCGAGGATAGTATACCATTTTGAGGAAATTTTTTTTAGTGTCCCTTCAAACATTTGACTAAAATATTATTGAAGAAACCTTACCACATTGGATGGTAGATCTTGGAGTGTCTTTGATAACCCAAAACATAGACTACCAAGGAACACAATATTTTAAATTATGTCAAAATACTATTACTTGGCAAAACTTGTGGAGTGAGTACAACTCAGCATTGAGGAAACAAAATAACATCTATCAAACATGACACAATAATATGTTGAAGTGATAATGAAAATTGAAAGAAACAATGTTAGGCTTATACATTTGAAGAGTCAAAGAAACTTTGGAATGTCAAGATGAGGAGTTTATGGGTCCCCTCAATATAAAAAAAGTGGCAAAGTTCATTGAAGAGAAAGGTATCTATTGACAGGATGAGGAAATTTTTGTCTTCAATGAAATGATAGTATTTATTAGAAGGGAATAGAAGAACATCAAAATGTGTTCAAAAGGATTCCAAAATATCGGATTAAAGAAGTTCATTGTCCCTCTAAAAACCAAAAAAGGAAAGAAGATATATCAATTAAAAGGATGTCAAGGGAAAACATACATATCAATAAGAACCAAATATTGGTCCCTTTGATAGCCCTAAAAGAAAATAAGAAAATGACCAAACTAGGGATTCCATGGAAAGGAAGAATGCATATCAAAATATCAAGAACACTAGTCCCTTCAATAAAATGATGACACTTGTTGCCTCAGTTTTAATAATAGAAAAGGAAAATGATTAAAATATGCTTAAATAAACCCATAAACACATTGGAGTGATAAAAGAATTTTGAAGCTATTACTTGCAAGGAAGGGTACGAGAGGACACTGTGATATCAGAATGAAGCCATATGGAGTCTCTTCAAAATCTCAAAAGGAAGGAAGAGTATACCATTAAAAAGGATATGGGAGAAAAGAGAAATATCAGTAAGAAAAAAATATTTTCCTCTCAACGCAATGAAAACAATGACAAGACAACGACATGATGAAGAGAAAAATTAGTGGCAATGATGAGAAAATCAATGACCTATATTCAAAAAAAATGATTATACTCTCGATAACATAAAAGTACCATCAAAAAACATTAATGAACCAAAACTTAGGGTATTAAAAATAAAATCCTAAAATTACTTGGAAAACATTAAGCAACCCGAGAGAAAGGCAATAGAGTATAGTAGTGGATGACAACAACTAGAAAAGGAAAGGAAGACAAGGAAAGGTGTTTTGTTGTTCCAGTAAGTACCCAAGCCTAAGCTGAAATTGTCATTATCTAAAGACAATAAAATTATCAAGCAAAAAATTAGGGTATTCTACAAAATTCATATGATGGAAAGTACACCTAAAATCACTAAAAACAAGAAAAAAAATTTAGAAACGAAACATTTGAATCAGGACTTGATTGATCAATGTCCTAGATCTAGATAGAGGTCTAGACAAAATGCATAATTAAACCCTCAAGCTAAGATATTGGAGGATAGAAACAAGGGGGTAGGTGATATATGGACCCCAAAAAGGGGACATGATTTGTTTATATACCACTTTACGAAGATGCATAGACACCCAACCAATCTCCAACCCATTCAAACTCAATTTAGGAAATTTGGTGGTACATAATGTATTCATCAATACTGAATTTATTAAGGTGCTTTCCAATAGATATGATCCTCACACCCACACAATAAAATTGGAAGATGGATCCTCTTTCATCCTTGTTACCATAAACTATATTTTCATGGTGTTCCAATTAGACACTAGTACCAATATAAAATTCATGATTAAAGACCTCCTAGATGAATACATCAATATGAGCTCTAGTTACAAAAGATGGATGTTTCCATTACATAGGCCTCGAAATGAAGTAAATCGGCTTAGGGTATTTTTAGTAGAGGAATATCCTCCATATTTTGTGTACCTATTTGAAGAATACTTCCAATGTATATATTACTCTATTTTAAATGTGCTTGGTTTGTACACCCCCATATTTATGGACATAGGACTAATGGTCCTAATAGTTGATGTGCAAAGTTAGGATGACTGACCCCTTCATTATGTTGAAGGTCAGTCACAACTGGGGTGATTGGTATGCCTATAATGACTACATGAAAATTAGAGTATACAGTTATGAATGAGCACCATTTTTGCTACATAAAACTTTCCCAAACAGGGTTTCATATTTAGAGATTGTGAGGCAACTAGCTTACTCATATTTCATGCATCTTAAGAGTCATGATAAGCAATCAATTATGCTTGACACATTATGTTTTGGATATTTTATTATGGTTTCTAAAAAAGGCTATGATTTGATTGATAAAAAGCTAGAATATTATAATCTTCCCAAAGCGAATGAAATGGAGAAGTTTAACCCTAATTTTTTTATAAATGATGTTAAAACAAGACAAAGAATAAAAGGGTATCCCCACATAATTTTTGAAGAAGATGATTTAATAAGAAATGTTGATGAAAATAATGTTGCTAAGAGGAGAAGCCTGTATAATAGAGTAATGATAGTAGAAGCTTGGAGAACATGCAATAATCCTCTATATGAAGGTGCCTTTCTAGAAATTGAAGATCCCATAAAGAAGTTGGATGCATTAATTTAACATGAAGCATAATTGAATAGAGATGTGCCTCATTTGGTGTTCACAAAGAAAATAAAAAAGGATATTGGGGAAATGAAAGCTGAAAATGAAACTCCACTATGTCAACACTCTCCTCAGCCTACACTTGATGTTATCTTTTTTGTTGACACTTATATTTTAGAAGAAGAGGAAGTGGGGGATGGTGATGAAGATGTGCAGGTGGATAAACCTATAATTGAATATTATGAGCCCCCATCGGAAAGAAAAATTGTTGTAATAGAATCCTCTAATGAGATTTTAGATGATATGAGACACTATGCCAGCCAAAAGTTTTTTTTTTATGATGCTTTTGTTAGAACCTATTAGGTCTCAAAAATGTAGGTTGTAAATCCTAAGAGGATGCAAAGCTCTATGATAAGACTTACAAAATTTTTGAACTAACGAACAAAGTTAACCTATGTGGTTGATGACTTCTCACACTTCAGGCTCTGCTAAAGCTAGGTAGGTGAACCTTTTTAAATAATGTAGATTTAGGCAAGTTGTGTGACTTAATTGGTTTTAAGGATCTACCCATAGTGACATGAAATGTGGAATAGATGAAAGCTTATTAGCTACTCCTAAACCTAGTGCTGAAATTTGAAATGTGAAGCTATGAATGAGGATTTTGTGATGGGATGTGTAATGACCGGTGCTTACTCCTATTGGGTTAATGGAGTCACAAGGTGAATGATATGTTGTTGACTTGTTGGATACAATTCAAATTGTTTGGAACTTGTGATTGTTTACACCTTATGTAAATGTGTAAGAATGTAACTATCAAACTCTTCTTATTGATCCAAATAATTCTTTTCAAGATATTGTGATTAATTAATAGGAATTTTAATCCTTTAGAGGAACCAGTTAACTAAATCACATAGAAGCAACAAGTGTGGTCTAACAAATCAAAATATACTTCTGATTTTAATAACAAAATAAAACCAAATTGGAGACAGTATGATAATTTTATCGATTATAAGGCTCTTCTTATCAATCAAAATAACACTTCCAAATTATTGTGATGTATTAAAAGTATATTTAATTCTTTGGAAGAAACTAGTTAATTAAACCACACAAGAACAACAAATGTGCCTTGATAAATTTATCTTGTAACACCAATTTAAATAATAAGGAAGCACTAAACTATAGAAATCCAAATAATTGGATATATTCAATAGAAAATTGACACTAGAATTTATCCACATCATCAAATATTCTTCTCCATTGTATTTACTTGAAAAAAAGTACATTATGTAGAAAAAGTTATTTTATATCAAAATATATATGCTGGTATGATTTATATTCTACTGATAATCCTAGTCTATTATCCTCTTCATCTGGCCATGGTTTCCCTTTATATATGTGGGAAGATACAAGCTTTAAGCCTTTTACAAAAGGTCACATAATTTCATAACTAAATACTAATAATTGGATTAAACATATCATGGAAACTAAAAGTCTTTCAATAATCTATGGTGCACCAAGATCCGTTAATCTCCATCAGGTACTCGTGATTACTCAAGATCTTCCCAAGGACCATACTTAGTTATAATGCATCAGACACTACAATACTTCAATAACCTATACTCCTTACTTGGCTCATGTGATAAAACAATTAATCTTCGATAAATTTTCAATATGTCACATTTTTGTTGCATAAGTGTCATCATTGTTGATGATATTTTTCATAGCATATTCGAGATCAAAAATTCATCCCAATTGTATATGTGTTTTATCTATCACCCATTCTTTGTCATTGATCTCATCCAAAGCCATTCAAAAATACTAAGAGATTTCATCTTTCCACACCTCTTGATCCTTCAACTCCTCTTCATTAAAGAAGTTTGGTAAATCCATGCTCAAAGGCTGGTTGAAATCATTCAATTCTTGTGTTATTATGTTGTGGAAATGATCATGCATTTTAATTAGCTCCTAGTACTCTTGAAACATTTATTTGTCACCATCCCCTTATCTTTTATTTTCTCCTCTATCTCTTTCATCTTATTGTGTAACCTACCATGCTTTTGGTGGGCTACTAATGTCTTGTTGTGGATATTCCAAACATTGTCAATATTTTTAAATATTTTATCAAATCTCTTGCATACTAGCTTTGATGCCATCTCAAATGCAGTGGTTTCTAATTTCATTCGTAATTCTTCATTTTTCTTCTCAGATATTTCATGCTTTCATTTCTAGTATGTGGTTTTAGACATAGCCTCCATTACTTTTCTTTCATAATCTATCAATGGAGAATAGAGACCAAAAGAGGAAGGCAACTTATCTTTGTAATTAATTACCTCCTACTTCAATCTCTCATTCTCAGCAACAAGCCCTTTGTTATCTCTTATCAATTTCTCAACTTGAGCATTGGTGAATTTAGTAACATTTCCATTTAGTTTTGTTGTCTCAATAAGATATGTATCCCCTACTCGTTTCACTAAATGATGACCAAATACTTGATTTGGATTGTCAATAAGTGAGGGAATTTTCCTTGGTGGGTAAAGGGTCAAAATCTATAGAGTAGCATTATCTATATTGTACCCTAAACTAGTATAGATCTTTTCACTAGCCTCATCTATTAATTGCAAGGCTTTATTCTCCCTTTTCACGAAACTATCAAAGACTATGGCTGAACTCATATCCCATAAGGGGAGGAGCATAACCCCAAATTCCTATAGCAACTCTCTTCCCCTTTCAGGGGTGATGTCTTCCATTTCCCTATTGACTACTTCCTATAATTCCTTCAAGACATTGGCTTCCTTCTTAGGGAAAATTTCTCTTACCTTTTCTCTATTAGTTTCCCCTTGTATTCATAGATGAATGACTTGAAATATGGGGTTTGATTGAATGCATCATCTAGTATGAACTCTTGGCTTTCCTAATGTCTCACATCATTAGAGATATTATTTGAAGCTTCAAATGAGACCATACTTCTCTCCCGTGGAAATTCATAATGGGGAATGGTAGGAGCAGTTATTTGTGTGACCCCATCCTCTTCCTCACTATCATCATCAACTGTAATGGGGGAGTCAACTGAAAATATAACATTAGGAGTGGGATGTGATGATGAATGACCAAAGGCATTATGTTTTCATCTTACCTATGAGAATGAGCATCTCTCCTCTTTTTGAAAGCTATGAGGGATACATGTTTAATCAATTCTTCTTCATGTAGGATCAACTGCTCCACTCTTTCCATATGATCTTGTATTTCATGAAAGGAATATATGTATAATGGGTCATGGCCTTTTGTCCATGCTTTCTCCATCACTATCCTAGTGTATGCAACATTTCTCATTATTTCTTGAGCTTCATTGCAATTCTTGATCACATCATCTACAAAAACACATGCTCATATCTTTTTAACTTTTGTGCCATCTTGGAATTGTGAATGAAATGTTTAGGGTAAAAATGTTTCCTCTTATTTCCTAATGGCATGTTGTAGTAGTCTATTTTTCTACCAACTAAATCACATCCTTTACTAGAAATGATAGTGAAATCACTAAAACACATAGTGGAAGGTATGAGAGATTATTTTCCATAACTCTTAAGATTCATATAGTCAAAGTAGGCCAATTTCCTTATTATCTCAAGATATAAAGCTCTATCTGGAACTGTTTTAGGTAGGAGGAATTGTGTAGCCTCAAACCAATATAATCTTATTATAGTACAATCCTCATATCCATACCAATCTCCCCAATTGTGGTTCACTTTTTCCATGGGGTTTTCTCTTTAGGCTAGAGAAATCTCTGTATTTCAGGGGATAAATTATAATCACAATGGTGACCAAAACATTTGTATTGGGGCTTCATGAAATATTATTCAAAATACAAATAATGGGACCTTCCATATCTACTATCTCAAATTGAGGTCCACATTTGCATTGGCTTGATTTTCTGATCATCATCTAGGCCTATGATTCTTAATTCTTTTAAACACATCCCCATTGCTTGTCCCTCATGCAAGAGCATATGCATAAGCAAGGAGTATTTTCTGAAGTTCATTGAATCACTATCATTTTTTATGGAAGCAAGTGAAAAATTTATAACCTTTGATAAGTATTTTGCATAGTGAAATGACCCGGTGTCTTGGATTTTAACATATGTTGCTAGAACCATAGGAGAAATGGCCATATATGTAGATACATCAATTCCCAAGACCTATCCAGCCAAGTAATAAGTATATTGATAGTATTCCTTGAATAAATCCACAACAAAGGGAGGTATTTCATTACTAGAAAATATTCTTAGTTGATTTCCTGCATAATGGGGTCTATGCAAGGGTAATTTCCACCTTTTATAGCTTGTATCCATGGTATGGTATTCTTCCAAAATATCCTTGATTCTTAATGGTGTTTTCTTAGAAGTATCCAATTGAAAGGCCATGGAAATATAATCTCTAGTGACGAGGATAGACTGTGATCCATGAATTGAATGAATTGACCTTATCTTAGGGTTATACAATTTGTCCAGCATCTTGATTAACTCCACATTGATAAATACATTTAGTACTCCTAGGTTTCCTAGGACATATTTTGTGGGTTCAACACAGGCCTATGCCAATATTTCTTTTTGTAATGATATATGAATAACTCGTACCCTTGTTGTGGAGTCCATACATCTCCTAAGTTCTTTTGTTTATCTTCCAACTTCTCAATTGAAGGGTTTAGCTTGGCTACTTGTCTAGACTTTGGACCAAAACTGGGACATTGCTCAATTAAATCTTGGTTTAGTGGTCTTGTCTCAATTTTTTGTCTCTTTACTTTTGTTTTTTGTGGCGTTTCTTCCATGTTTTAACCCTAGCTCTACTGCAATTTAGAAAAAATGAATAAGGTCTTTAGCTAAGTCTCAAATACTTACTTGGACCATTGTCACTTGTTTCAACCTTCTCACTATCACTCAACCCTACATCCTCAATTTTTAGCTTAAATTCATTTAGATTCTAAGACCTTACGAGCGAGATATATTCAATATTTGGCACACTTCTACTACCTCTAGCTCATAAATGTCACTTATTCCAACTTGTTAATCAATGATAATCATTAATGCTAGTTATCTCTTCAAATTATTCACTAGTCATGACAACCAAATGAGAAGTACTTTTTATTGTGTCGAAGAGACTTTAGTCATTCTTTCATCGATACTCTATTATCTCTTTGACATGCTTGTGTCATTTCCTTTTCCACGTTTCAAAGAGACATCCGATGATTTCTCAACATCGCATAGTCTATTCAAAAAAATTATCTTAGGTTTCTTCGCTTTACATTATTTCCTTCCTTGTTATCATATTTTTGGAGAGACTTGCAACCATCTCCCTTCAATATGCCAATGTCCCATCAAAAGCCATCTCCTCTTTGATTAATAGAGTTTCAAAGAGGCTTTCATTCATTTTTCCCCGATATGAGATCCTCTCTTCAATATCCCTTTATGCCTTATTTTAGAGTTTTGAAGAGAAATCTGATTATTTCTTTTCGATATAGCATGGTCTCCTCAAAATCATCTCTCCACTATAATTTTTGTTACATTCCTTTCCACTCTATGAGTAATCAAAGATACTTTCCTTAATTTATTCTCGATGTAAGGTCATCTCTTCAATGTATTACTTTTGGATATTTTTCAGAGCGTCGAAGAGACTTTCACACTACTCAACCTGACACTTCACTATCTCTTGGAAATTATATCATGTGCGTTCTTTCCTTGTTTTTAATAATTGTTCATCATTTATGGGTGATCCCACAAAGTTAGTTTACAATCTCTGGGAGATTCTGATTTTTGCTGAAATCACATATTTTTATAAAATATAATGGGTATGTGCAGGATCATCATGGAAAAAATAGGCCCTTAAGTGGCAATAAAAATTCAGAAAATCAAAGTTAGACAACTTGACATAAAATTTTGAATAACTTATCTATATTATTTCAAAACTATGTAAGAATAGAATCTGTAGAAAATTGAATGTAGTTTCTAAAATAATAGGTTTATTTTAAAAAAATTAAAATCTATTTCGTGAAAATTTTAAATTTCAATGCAGTAGTACTTAAATTTTAGGGGAAAAATAAGAAGTACATGTTTTTCTGTCCACCCTAACCATAATAAAATTATAATATTTTTTTATAATATTTTAGATATAAGTAGAGGACTCATGTCCCGATGTGATGCATATTTTTTTGTATTTTTTTTCCAAGTAAATAATTAATTATGAATTTTTTATTACAAATTTTAAAAAATATAAAAACTCGTATGTCTGACAACCTTAACTTGGTCAAAACTTCATGAAATTCAATTATTTTTTATTTAATCCTATATTATGTGAAGCATATAATGTGACACATGTTTTGGATTCAAAAAATTTGATACCATTTGAAAGTTATAGATGTTTTTCAATCAACCTATCAATTAGGACTTTAGTCATAATTCAAATAGAAAATGAATAATAATTATTTTTTAAATTCAAAGTAAAACATAATTTATATTGGTGGAAAGCTGAGAATGTCCTTTAAAAACCCTTTTCGTTTTATCAATTATGGGTAAAACAAAAGTCATCATCCACATGGGCCATTATATCACTTACATATCTCCACTTTTTGGCCCATCATGATCCTACACATACCCTAATGATTTAGGCCTTAAAAAAAATAATTTTAAGGATTTCAATTGAATAGGGTTTGATTAAACCACCTTAGATCAAACCCCCTTGGATAGAACCCTGCTAGTTTTAAACCATGCCTACAATAGAGTCTCCTTTACACCTATCAAAATGCTGATAAAAAAATCACTTTTGATTTACCTTTGGGGGATCAAATGAATTCATTTAAAATTTACTTCAAATGATCATTGCATTCCTCAAAAAAAGCTATCCAACAAACATAATTTTAATATGTTTTGGTTTTATTATGTATGTATTTTTTTAGTTTTATTAAACATAGGTTTTCACTGAAAATAAAGCTCTATGTTCTACACATGTGAAAAAATAGCAGATTATCAAAATAAAATTTTGAAAAATATGTTTAGGCTGGGTATTGATGTCCTTGATCCATTAAAAAAATAAATTGAATTTCGATACATACAAAAAAAGTTAGGGTGTATACAGTTTTCCTATGTTTCAATTGTAATTGGTTTGACTTCGAAACTTGATTAAGGATTTTTTTTTTAATAAAACACTATGAAACCAAATGAAAGTGCTAAATATCATAGTTAGAAAAATAAATTCATTTTTTTTTTAAATTTTATCCTTCATACAAAAAAATTTATGTTGTATACGGTGAGCATCACTCCTTAAAAATGTTTATTTTTAAAAAGCTAGTTTTCAAAGGAGATGGAAAAAGAAGTGCAATATAATTCCAAAAAAAATTTGAAAAAAATATATTTAGAATCTATAGACAAAACATCACAAATCACTAGTTTGCATCATCTTTAAATTCATCATGGTTTAGTCGCTATAGGAGCTCAAAAGTGAATATTTAGTTAAAAAAAATTAGTTTAATGTCTAGTTTGCCCAAAAATTGTAAACCAATATTGTGGGATCACCCTTATTGCATAATAATCATATATGTTTGAGAGATTTTTTCTATTTCTTGAATGCCAAAATGATTTAGCATCCTTAAAATATCAACATTTCTCTATACTTTGGTTTATCGGAGAGACAAGATGACTTTTTGCTCTGAAATACCTAGGTCACTTTGAAATATTTCTTTTCAGGTTGTTAGAGAGACTTAAGGATATGTTACTTTGAAGAGTAGTGGTCTCGCTGATATTTTGTGCTGGCTTATTTTATCAACTTATCATAGGGACTGTAGTGCAACCCTCCCCAAAATGGCATTGTTTTGGAGAAATGAGTTTCCAGTAATGGACTTATGGGGATGGTGATGATAATTTTATTTGAATTGATTAGGGAGACTATAATCATAATATTTTTAAGCTTATCAGACAAAAATGGTGGTTTTGAGGGAAGATGCATATGGTTTAAAATAAAGTGGTCATACTAGGGTGGTAAGAACTAGTAAAACTTTGGGGTGGAATTTTGGTTCCAACAAAACCCCCGAGTTTAAGACATTTGTCTATAAATATAAACGTAAATTGATTAGGGAAAGAATTAAGGATATTACACCTAAAAATGAAGCAGAAGCTCTAAAAGAGTTATAGGAAGAGGTTGGTAAAGAAATAGAATACATTACCCCAAAGAAGGGAAGGACATTGCTAGAAGAGGTAGGGGTCATGCTACTGCCTGGGTGGGATATGAGTTCCACTATTGTATTTGATAGCTTCTGGAGAAGTTAAAACAAAACCTTGTAATTGAGCACAAAAGGAGTAGATAGTGTATACACTAGATCAGGTTATAATATAGATAATGCAACTTTGTTAATGTGGGCCTTATACCCACCAAAGAAAAACCTGTAGTCATTGAAGATCCTAACAAGGAATTTGGCCATCTTGTTGTGTAGTGGTTTGAAGATAGTGATCCTTTGGAAACTGTAGATTTGAATGTAAATGTTGCTAGATTTACCAAGGCCCAAATTGAAAGGATGGTTAAAGATAATAAAATGCATATGACAAAAAATGAAAACTTGAGACAACAAATAGCCACCTATAAAGATAAGTTTCCATCTTCCTCGAGTGCTTAATCCCCATTAATAGATAATGATAACAAGGTATTAGAAGCCATTGATGAAAGTACTTATTGGAGACATAGGGCTAAAAATTCCAGAAGAAAAGTGATAGATTGGAAGTATAAATTAGGGTTGTCAAGTTCAACATCATATCAGAATTGATAAAGAGAAGGTTTAAAAAAATACTCAAAAATGTTGTTAAGGTATGGGCAATTCACAGTAGAACACATGCTGCTTTTGAGGAGCATAAAAGATTGTATCTCAGAGTGATGGAAAAGAAGGAAGAATTAACAACCAATGAAAATGTTGATGATCAGGTGTTCAAAATTTATAATGAACTGATTGATATGCATGACAAACTTTGTATTGTACTGACTAAATAGTTGGATGATTTCGATCAACCCCTAGATATGGCTTTGCCTAATTTCTTTAATGACGAAGAATATTTGAAAGAACAAAGCACATGGAAGGATGAATTGGCTCACTTATTAACAATGGCTCTCGACAAAGTAAACAACAAAGCAATGGTGGTGGTAAAAACACATTCATAGTTGGATCAAATCTTCACTTTAGAGTTTTTGTGAAAGATATAATCACCAATGTTGATACATATGCTATCCAAGACTATATCAAACATCTTTTCAAGGTTAACACATTCATTGTTTGGCCAACATAAGAATCAAAAGATTCATTGAAGCCACCCAACATTATATATAATATCATGGAGAAAGAAACTTGAAGAAATCTTAAATGATCATGGGTACCTTACAAGAATTAATAGATTGTGGTGTATTACGTATGTTGTGCACTTCATTGTTTACCTTTGTTAATTGAATTTGTTATGGTATTAGTTTATGATTAAAAAAATATAAATGAAGAGACACCACTTTAGATGTAACAGTCTAAAGCTTGTTGGTTCTCATATATAAAGGGAAACCAAGACCGAGTTTTGATGATCATCATAATCATATAAACATTTTCACATAATAGAATTCATAGAAGACTTATGATATGAATCGTATTATCTTTTGAAGCAATCTAATGGAGGAGAACATTTAATCTTGTGGCAAAAATTATAGTGTTCAATTGTTTGTTGATATTGATTTCATATATGTTATCTTGTTGTCTCCAGAGTGGTCTTTTCTTGTTATTCAGATTGAATATATTAGGAATATACTGAATTTTTCAAGACACAGTTGTTGCCTCTATGTGGTTTTCTTGATTGGTTTTTTTGATTTAAGGTAGCTTTGGTCAGATATAAATGATGATTGCATTCATGCATCATCATCATTTATATATAATCGAAACTATTCTTAAGTATGATATCTACAAGTATGTTATTCAAATTTCTAATCATGAATAAAATCAAAGTTTAAATGTTGATCGAACTTCATGTATACATTAAACACTACTTGTTAAATGCATACAGGTAGTTGATATTAATCACCGAATATTATTAGTTGCTTAGGGGAGCCCACATGCTCAAGGGACACGTCCCATGAGTGGATGTGTCTTCACTTTGTGGAGAAACATCCTCTCATGAGAGGCATCTCTCCTTGAGGCGTGTCTCCTCTTAGACATATAAAGTTTGAATTCGATCTTCTATTGTGGATATATAAATTAGATAAATATTCTTCAATAAGAAGATCATAAATAAAATTAGAAATCTGACTTACAATATATACACAAAATTTGAGATATAGGATTTAATTATTCTCCACATAGAATATAATTTGATCAGGTTTGATTACATTTACATGGTATCAGAGCCAAGTTGAGAAAATCCAAATCAAATCTAGATATCAGATTATTTAGAAAAATCGTATTTTTTAAGAAATCAAATACACATCACATTCTTCATAATGTCAAGTGTGATCAGATTTGAAAACCGTCTTGAAGGTGCAAACTGTGAGAGTAAAGGTTTTAACTTAATTGTGTTAATTAAGTTACCTTTATTCCCTTCTTAAGATTTCACTTTAGTTTGCATAAAGTGACATTTAATAATTATATTAATTATTAAATGTTCTCCTCTTAGGGTTTCCCTTTTAGGGTTTCTTTTAGGGTTACACTTTAGGGTTTCTCGATCTCCTTTTATAAGGATTGATCTCATTGTATTATCATATCAATTCATTCTCTCATTCTCTCTGATATATACATTTTCAGTTTTCAGAGAACCCTTGCTTGTTTGTCTCAATCTCTTCTTTTGTGATAGGTTATTTGCATGCAGGTGATCTTCGGGTTTTGTGGAGTTGTATTTTCTCAACTTCTACATGGTATCAGAGCTCCAGACCTACTGCTTCCTGTTCTTGTTTTGAAGATTTTTGGAGCTTCAAGGGTTTGGGGTTTGTTTTTTTGATCTAGGGAATATTTGCAATTTCAAAGCATTTTCAGCTCAAATGGACCTTTCCATTGTGTCCGCAGTGGTCCGAAACCCCTAAATCGACTGTTCATTCATCCATTTTGGACAAAGTCAAATTTTGGGGCAAAATTTATTTTGCTGTTTGGCCATACGGCCATCCGTCTGATTGGTAAAAACAATTTGTCTTCTTTCATCAATTTTTTTAAAAAAAATTGTCATTGTGTTTTTTGATTTTTTTTTTTTTTAAATCGGGAATAAAAATTGTAAAGGTTTGATTTTTATGAGGAAAAAAATAAAAAAATAATTTTTTTTGCAGTTTAAAGGCTTGCGGGCCTGGTATAGGGTACCTGCAGGTACCTGCGACCGCAGGCTTGCGGGCCTTGTCCCGTTTGTTAGCGTACTGCCGACCGCCGACAACTTTATTGCTGACTGGTGATTGACAGTACCGCCAACGGCGGTACATTGGCAACCACAGGTGGCTTTCCCCGCCTGCACAATTTTTTTACTTAATTTTTAAAATAAAAGAAAATTGGGTTTGTTTTTTTATTTGTTTTTTTAATAAAAAAACATTTTTTCTATAATAAGCCCTATCGCACTTTTACGGTGACAGTCGTTTAGCCGTCAAATTTAAGCTCGTGATTTTTTTACACAAACAACTTCACATCATGGAAATTCAGAATCATGACGATTCTAAAAGAAAATAAGTTAGACTCATTTGTGAAAGAAAACAAGAGAGAACGAGAGTATGATCCAAAGAAAACTCAATGGATTGAGAACACTGAGAAAGCCATGAAAACTTTAGTAGATGTAGTTAGGGACCATATAGTACCTATTTTGTCAAAACATGAGACTGCATATCTAATGTTTAAGTCCCTTGAGAGAACCTTTGAAATAAAAAACACCAGTAGGACTCTTGCATTAAAAAGACAACTTAACAATGTTCAAATAAACAAAAGAGAATCTATTAATGCATACTTCATGAGAATCACTAGACTAAGGGATCAATTATCAACAATTGGATATCAAATTGATAGCAAGGAGTTAACACTAATAGCTCTAGGAGGCCTACCAAACTCATGGGAGTCATTTGTTCAAGGAATAAGTGCGAGATCTAAACTCCCTAAATTTGATAGGCTAAGAAAAGACTTCTTTCAAGAAGAAACAAGACTCTCAATAAAAGAAAACAAACAAAAACCCATAGATGAGGATATTCATGTGCTTAACACAACATCTAATAAAAGGGGTAAGAAGAATTCTTACGGGAAAGGATCATTCAAGAGAAAGAGAAATTCCTATGGAAAAGGATCATTCAAGAAGAGGAAAGACATCTCTCAAATACAATGTTTTAGATGTGATTAATATGGACACTATGCAATGAAGTGCCTTGATAGAATAAAACAACAAGCATCTTTTTCTAAAGTAGGAAAATCAAATACAGACTATGACTCTAAGAAATTTGTATTCTATTCAGCCTTATCAAGTCAAGTATCTAACAATATCAACAACCAGGTAATTGATAGTGGTTCATCAAGGCACATCACAGGGTTCAGAGAACACCTTGACACTATGACTAAATAAACTGATGAAGAAGTAACTATTGGGGATGATTTTGTACATCCTATAAAAGGGGTTGGAACTTGCTCCATCAAATTGAAATCTAGTCTCTCCTTACAACTCACTAGAGTCTTATTTGTACCAGGAATAAAGAGGAATCTAATATTCATCTCTGCTCTTGAAGACAATGGATATAGGGTTACCTTTATGGATGGGAAAGTTTTGGCATGGCCAAAGAACTCCACTATAAAGAAAGCTCAAACCATAGGTATAAGACAAGGTTATCTTTACAAATTGTGCACTGACATCAAGAAAGCCCTTACCCTTGAGACTTTTGATTCAAATGAAATTTGGCATCGAAGTTAA
Organism: Sequoiadendron giganteum; assembly: GCA_007115665.2. Taxonomy (NCBI): domain Eukaryota; kingdom Viridiplantae; phylum Streptophyta; class Pinopsida; order Cupressales; family Cupressaceae; genus Sequoiadendron; species Sequoiadendron giganteum. The sequence goes on from CM021100.1 coordinate 137,675,478, forward strand.
GGACACCTTCATTTAAAGTGCCCTACCCTCTGTGGAAAAACTAGTAACAAGATTGCCTAAATTAAAACAAACTCATGAAGGAAATTGTAAAGGGTGTTCCCTAGGAAAGAATACAAAGGGATCCTTCCATAATAGCTTGAGTAAAACCAAACACATGTTAGAACTGGTTCACTCTGATTTATGTGGACCCATGTTTGTACCCTCCATGGCGGGATTCCTATACTATGTAATATTTATAGATGAATTCTCTAGGAAGACCTAGATTTATTTTCTTAAGTATAAAGAGTCAATAGAAATCCTTAAAAGGTTTAAGGAGTTTAAAGCTCTTACTGAAAACTTCTCTAGGAAGAAAATAAAAATCCTAAGGACAGACAATGGGAAAGAATACACTTCTGAAATATTTAAGGAATTTTGAATGAATGTTGGGATTAAGAGGGAGTTTATAGTAGCCTACAACCCTCAACAAAATGGTGTTGCTGAAAGAAAAAATAGAACTATTGTAGAAGCTGCAAAAGAAATGTTATTTGACCAGAACATATAAACCTCATTCTGGGCAGAAGCCTCTAGAACTATTTTTTACATCCAAAATAGATGTCCACATTCTCATCTAGATAAAAAGACTCCTTAAGAATCTTTTATTGGTATAAAACCTGACATTAGTCACTTAAGGATCTTTGGTTTCCCAGTCTACATTCATGTGCCTAAAGTAAAATGATTCAAACTAGAACCTTCTGGAAAGAAAGGGGTATTTGTGTGATATAGTGAAAACTCTAAAGCCTATAGGATATTCATACCCAGGCAAAAAAAAATTGAATTAATCAGAGATTTCATCTTTGAAGAATAAATTGCATTCAAAAGGGAAAGGAGTTCAAGTGAGATAGAAATCCATAATTCCCCTAGAGTCTTAGAAGTGGAACCTACTCCTGAGATTCAGAGGGAGTATCCTAAAGAAATAATAAGTGAAATTCAATCTACTTCAAAAGAGAATCCAAATGAAAATGACAAGAAGAGACCACTTTGGGCTAGGAAGATGATTAAAGAAGCTAAGAATCATGCAACACCCAAGGGAACCTTTAGAGAAAGTAAGAGACCCAAAAGGTTCTCAAGCTATGTTTCCCTAATGAATGAAATCATCAATTCAGAACCCACCAGTGTTACAGAAGCTTTCAAACATCAAGTATGGAAGGATGCAATGATGGAAGAGTATCAGTCCATTTTAAAAAATGATGTATGGGATATAGTGCCTAGACCAAAAGAGAAATCTATTGTCTCTTCCAAATGGCTCTTCAAAATCAAACATGTTGTTGATGGCAGTATAGAAAAACACAAGGCACATTTTGTGGCCAGAGGTTTTTCTCAAAAGGAAGGCATTGATTATGAAGAAAAATTTGCACCTGTTGCTTGGTACACATCTGTGAGAGAAGTGATAGCTATTGCAGCAACTAAAGGCTGGAAGATCCATCAAATGGATGTGAAAATTGTCTTCCTGAATGGGACCATTGAAGAGGAAGTCTATCTAGAGCAGCCTGAAGGCTTTGTGATACATAAATATGGCTCACATGTATGCAGATTAAAGAAAGCTCTATATGGACTTAAACAGGCTCCCAGGGCCTGGTATGAAAGAATTGACAGCTATCTCTTGGGACTAGGATTTTCCAAAAATGATGTAGACCCAAATCTTTATTTTAAGGTAATTAAAGGTGATATGCTAAGAATTATTTTATATGTTGATGACCTGCTGATAACAGGAGAAGATCACCTCATTGCTCAAGGTAAAAAGGATCTAACTTCAGAATTTGACATGAAAGACTTGGGCATTTTACATTACTTCCTGGGTTTAGAAGTCTGGCAGAAATCAGATGGCATCATACTAAATCAAGGAAAGTACATTATTGATATTCTGAAGAGATTTGGGATGTTGGATTGTAGACCCATGTCTACACCTATGGAAACCAACCTACACAAACTAAAAGAAGCAGCAACAGAATCTAAGTTTGTAGATCCCACTCTATATAGACAGATAAATGGATCATTGATGTACCTGGTTAACACCAGACCTGATATTTGCTATGCAGTGAATTCTCTAAGCCATTTCATGTGTGAGCCAAAGGAAATTCACCTTATTGTTGTGAAGCACATATTGAGATATATTCAAGGCACTATTGGATATGGTATTCTTTACATAAATGACCAACTAGATTTACATGGATACTCTGATTTGGATTGGGCTGGAAGTGTAATTGATTAGAAAAGCACATCAGGATGTTGCTTCAGCTTAGGATTGACTATGATCTCTTGGATCAATAGAAAACAGTCTTCAGTAGCACAAAGCTCAACAAAAGCTGAATATATTGCAGCCTCTATGGGGGCAAGAGAAGTAGTATGGCTCCGTAAATTGCTTGTGGGACTCTTTGGTGAACCCTTGAATCCTACTATCATCCATTATGATAATCAGAGTTGCATTAAACTTTCAGTAAATCTAGTATTCCATGATAGATCTAAGCATATTGAGATCCCTTACCATTATGTAAGAGACATGGTAGAAAGGAATGCAATACATTTTGAGTATATTATTACAAATGATCAAACAACAGACATTCTCACCAAGCCTCTCTCTAGAGTTAAAGTTGAACACTTCATAAAGAAACTTGGTATGGTTGAAATGTAATTTGATATTATGATTGAAATTCAAATTGTTTATTTGTAGTAATATATTTAAAAGATGTTTAATGTGTAAAATCTTTTTTCATGTGTTTGAATCCGTGACTTTATGGGCCCTCTCTCCCCCTGTGTACATTATTGAAAGGTGGTGATCTTTATGATAATGAACACCTGTATTTGGAATTGTAAAGTGACAACTCTACAATGATGATTTGAACTATCATGATAGATATCATGTGACTTGATATCTATGGACATGTCATGATAGTATCTCATGGACATTTTTGATAGATATCATGAGACTTGATGACAATTGAAGATCATTATGATCCTTATGAGATAATCATGGTGGATAAATATATATCCATGGATATGCCATGAATTATTATGGTAGACATCATGAGACTTGATGTCAGTGCACATACCATAATGAAGATTTTTTTATGAAGAATGTCATGTGACTTGACAAAATTATGAATCATACCATATCTTTGATATCATGTGTAAGGTGATATCTCTACTTAGTTGTTTTGAGTTATCTTCCCTAGCTAGGAGGGAGTGTTGATTTAAAGTAGCTTTGGTCAGATATAAATCATGATTGCATTCATTCATCATCATCATTTATATATAATCGAAACTATTCTTAAGTATGATATCTACAAGTATGTTATTCAAATTTTTGATCATGAATAAAATCGAAGTTAAAATGCTGATCGAACTTCATGTATACATTAAATGTTGCTTGTTAAATGCATGCGGGTATTTGATATTAATCACCGAATATTATTAGTTGCTTAGGGGAGCCCACACGCTCAAAGGACACGTCCCATGAGTGGACGTGTCTCCTCTTAAATATATAAATTTTGAATTTGATCTTCTATTGTGGATATAGAAATTAGATAAATATACAGCAATAAGAAGATCATAAATAAAATTCGAAATCTGACTTACAATATATACACAAAATTTGAGATATAGGATTTAATTATTCTCCACATAGAATATAATTTGATCAGATTTGATTACATTTACAAGTTTCTACAAGAAGAGAATTAAAATTCCTTTTATGAGATTCTTTTTAATTGGTTTCTACCTATAATTAAAATCCTTTTAAATTAATCATCTTAATTGATTTCTTTAAAACAGGAATTAAAATACTTTCAAATATCACAATAACTTAAGGAGATATAGCTAGGATTTGTAAGAAAATCCTGATAACTGACAACCTTGCATGTGTATACAAGGTATAAACTTCTAAAACTACCAAACAATTAGAGTAAAGACAAGAAGGAGGATACACATATCATACACGTCTTGACTCATTGCTCAATAGGATGATACTGATCAACTTTAACTTAATACAAATTTGATCAAATCTCATACATACATAACCAACTTTTAGCTATAAAAATAGAAGGAGCAGTAGTTCAAGTTATCTATTTCAAACCCCTATTCCATATTGAAGTAGATAGAAAAAATTATCATAAACACATTCAATGTTCTTAAAATTGTTACCAATTTTCACTACAACTCAATTGGTAGAGCTGATTAGCTTGTTTTATCTTAAAGTGAAAGTTCAGTCATTTTCTGCATATGCATTAAGTGTTGTTTGCACTATGTTTATCAAGTGTCAATAATGCATTGTTTAAGAGAACTGAGTTTCAGGAGTCATTGTTCAGTGCTTTATAATTCAAATGAAATACAAAACTAAATGTAAAAATTATTAAGCATAACAAGTGCTTTCATTTATTTCATGATGCTAGTCACATTACAATATTTCATTTGATTGCAAGAATACAAATGATGGTACATTTTTGCATTTTGATGTATTTATTTTTAGAATGAAAAGAAGGAAGATAAGTTTTAAAGGATCCACACAAGCCATGGAGGTAACTGTTACAATGAATCATAAGGAGCATGCTACATTATTGAATATGTAGGAAAAGAAAATGCATAAGCATGGACATAATCATCATTGCCTATTGTTGTTGGTTGATGCAGGAATGGTGCACCATCCTTCATCCTCGAGCTCTAATTGACCTATAAGAGAAGAAGAGAGGTGTTAGAGCTCTGATTATGAACATCACTATATGAACCACCAACAATAATGTAAAATTTTGCTGAAAATACATTGAAATAGTTGAGAAAGTAGGAGGTGGACATAAGCAATGGAGGAAACATCATAATAATATATTTCTTTTGCTAACATTGTTTGTTTCCCATGCAGGTATAGGAAAATTCATGTAGCTAAGCATCTTATAAAGACATAAAAGCATGTGGAGTAAAATAGGCTCCCATAAGGGTAGAGATCGACATGTTGCTCCTTAAACTTACAAGTGGGCTAAGTAAAATAGTACAATTATCATGCTCATTTGACCCATTCATGAAGGAGTAAAACGAAGTTTCAACCATCAAAGCATTAATTTTATTGTTCATTCATAACAATCAAGTCTGAGTAACAAAGTGAAACCTATAGGCAGACAATAAACTTAACGGATTCAATTCAGATGAAATCCATCATTTTGCATTATGGGAAGTTTGAATATTGCTGTCATTTTAGTTGATTTTTTCTACCTTGGGTTCTGTTCATGTTTGCTTATTGTTGTTTCATAATATTCTATTCTGGAACAACTGTGTTTTATCTCATAATGGTGATAGTGAACATGCATACATAATGCCTCATAAACAAAGCTCTAATAAGTGATGAAAATCAATCTACAAAACATCAAGGTTGTTACGAGAGGTATGAGGTAAAAGGAAAGATGTTGTTTGCTGCAAATAGAGGAATGCACAACTTTCTGATATAGTTTACAATCTAAAAGTAAACAGAAACAAGGAGCTATAGTCACATTTTTTTAAACTTGAAATGTTGTTTTCCTTAGGAGTAAAAAACACCCATTTTATAGTTATCAACTCAAAATGTTGAATACAATCAAGAGGTGTTTTTTCATTTTAAAATACAAAGGGTTTTCTTTAATTTTCACAAATACCCACATGGGGCTTTTGGTTTAAAATATAGAAATAAGTGATTTCTTTCAGAATACAAAATACCCACATGGGATTTTGACTCAAAATGCAGATTCTTCACCATTTTCAGCTTACCCATGTAGGGGTTTTTAAAAAAAATGAAAAATACATACAATGCCATCATGGTTTGAGCCCAATACATGGAGACATAAGAGAAATTGCAAAAAAATGTAACAAGAAGTTTCTTCAGAGCAGTTTAATTTAAGTTCATTCTTTGAAATGAAAATACAATGATATCAAAAGTACCCAGATCAAGCATATATGGTGCGGCCTGGAGGAGGTTTTTATTCACAAATATTCACCAACATAAGAAAAACGTTTGGAGTTTTCTATCAAGATCTCTCTAAAAATCAGAAAAAAAGAGTTTAGGAAGTGCAAGTTCTTGATAGAAATCTATAGATCAAGCATACATGGCAGCCTGGAATTATTTTTTGTAAAAAAAAACAATCAATCTTTTCTTGGAAGCTTTTATAAAGCTCTTCTTTGATAGGATAAAAACAATCTAGAAGGAGAACTTAGCATTCATGGTTGTAGAAGAACATACACATGGCGACCAAGCTCTCATAGAGCTTACAAAATTTTAGTTCGAGCTCATCAACGATGGCCAAGAAGAGTAGTAATAAAGCACAGTGAAATGAAAGAAAAAAATTAGACAAAATGATCATACTTGGCCGCGGCCTTAATGGCCATTTTGCTTCTTTCAAAACAGAGGAAAAGCTATAATACTATCAAGGGGTCGACTTACCATTGTCATAGAGGAGGATTCGACCAAGCTAAAGGAAGAAATATGAAGTTTCCAAGAACTTCAAGCTGAAGACCTAACCCTCATGATGGTGGTATTTCCTTGTCAATAGAGCCTCTCTCCAAAATTCATAAGTGTAAATGAGGATTTTAGGTTTTACTTTGAGTTTTGTCTATCCTCTCATGCCCTAATTCAAAAATGGGCTTTTCACCTTTGATTAAAATTAATGCCTTAAGTTTTATCAATTGATGTCTTATACATGCCCTAGGTTGAGCTTATAGAAGTCTTCATATAATTTCATGCCTAATGCCTGAATTTATGCCTTGGAAGATGAACATTAGTGCCTTAGTTATTTTTTAATTGATTTTGAAGAAATCAATTAAAATATAAATGTGGAATAATACTTATGCCTTAGGCATTTATTTGCAATTGATTTTATAGAAATCAATCAAATTTTGGAGAGATATTGCCTTAGATTAAAATTCATACTTTAGGCATTTATTTTCAAATTGATTTTAAAGAAATCAATTAAAAAAAATTGATGGATATTACTTATAGTTTTATGATTTTTTGAGAAAAATCAAAGTTGTAATGGAGTGATAAGGTATTATTTTTGCAAAGATTTTTAATCTTTAATTGCAAAAAATAGATCAAATTGGAGAAAAGAATAAAACTGCATGTTTTGTAAAGCAAAAAATAAAATAATATTCTATAAATTGTTTTATTCTTTCTTGCTATTTTTGGGTTTTTGAAGACAAAGAGAGTTGACTTTTCCTTGGTCGGATTTGGGCTGCATGGAGAGGAGATAAGGTGTTTTTTTCTCTTTTAAAGCAAAGCAGACCTATTTTTAGGTGAATTTCAGCATGCACACGTAAAAAGTGAGAGTTTTTCATTTCAGTTAATCATTTTGGGGTAGTTTTGGATCTTTTCCTTGAGCTTTCTTTTTGAGATCGGATTAGGGTTTTGAGATATATCTTGAATTTTCTTTTAGGGTTTTGGGGAGTTCAAACTCATTGATTCTTTCTCTCATGCAGAAACAAAGATTTTTGTAAGAAAAAAATTGTACTCAAACTTTGATACTCCTCCATTTTAATAAAGAAACATTCCTATGTCTCAATTTGGGTGTCATTTGCAGTTATAGTTTGATGTTATATTGTGATTTTTGTTTACATAATCCTTTTTATGTCCTAAAATTGTAGTTTTGATGTAGAAAGTTCATAAAATACAAAAACCAATATAAGTACGTTGCCAAACTTCAAAACTTCAAAACATAGCTCCCCCTGAAATTGATATTGCATTTTTCACTTCTCTCTCTCCCACTTTGACATCAATGACAATCACATATTCATTCTCCCCCTTTCAAATATGACCAAAAACGTTTTGATTCAAAAATGATTCAAAATTTGAAAAAGAACAATTGCTACTTGAGTCAGAAGATTATCTTGTGTTTTTCTTTCATCTCTAGAAGAAACTTCTTGCAAGCTTCTACTGCAATCCTAATGATTATGATCATGCTATTATTTTCAGATGTCTAGTTAATAATCTTGACGAGGGATATTGGAATTGTGATTACATCCTCTAATTTCTCTTCTTTCCTTAGAATCTCAATTAACTGCTCCAATCTACATTATGTTATATCTTTTCCTTTCCAAAATGTGTCCACAGGCTTGTTTTTGGTATTCCACACATTTGTATGTTCAGACTGTAACTCTTGAATCCTTTTCTTGATTGCACTATCTTGATCCTAAAACATATCAAAACTTTGTCCAATCCTATTTAACTCTGTTTCAATTTTCTCCACCTTTTCTTTGTATTTCCCAACTGCATGAGGCCAACGAATGCAATAGTTGTAGATGTTGTTTTTTGTACTTATGCATTGCCTTAGCTCATTCATTTTCCTTTTCAACTTGGTAACTGATAGCCTGAACTGCTCCTTCAAGTGTATAATTATTACTTCTTCTTTCTTGTTATGAGACTTAGAGTCCATGATTTCCTTGATCCATTTAGTCATCTCTTCTAGCAAAATATTCTGCAAACTCTCCAATTTGATCTAGTTGTGCACAATATGAGCACTTCGTACACTTAAAGTTATATCTTGTTCATATGAAGATTTAATAGACCATAATTTAGAAAAAAATTATATTCCATCTTCCTCATGAATAAGTTGTAGTATCTTTGCCTTGGATAAATCACCTTCTTCTTCACTTCCTTCTACCTTTTCTTGATCTGGTTCAACTAATTCCAATTCTTCCCTTAGGGTGTCCTCAGTTTCCTTATCCGATTCCTCATCTGGTATGTCCATAACTACCTGTTCTTTTCCTTTTCCTTCAATTCTTGGAGTCTTGCATGATGGAGGAGTACAAACAATAGTTTTTTTTTTTCTCTTCTCTTATTTTTGTCCATCTCACTAGAAGAGGAACCAACCTCAAGTGCCCTTACCAAAAAAGAAATACAAACTGATCCAAAATTTTCTAGAAAGCCTCTAAACAAGCTTGCATATTCTTGATCATAGTTTGTCAAATTGTTAGAGTGTTCGTAAATCTACTTACAAACTAGTTCATTCTCTTTCCATACAACATTGTTCTTCAATGGAAAATAGTTCAAAAAATACATCTAAAGACATATAACCAAAGTACCAAACCTGAAAGGGTAATTTTTCATCTTTTTCAACTGCACATTCTCCATTAGTTGATCCTTTAGTAGTCCACATAGGTCAAAGTCCTGATCTTCCATTATCATTTTGTGAGAGATGTAAACTGCACCAGCCGAGGTTGCTCCTTCTTTGTTTCTAAAAAATATTTTATAGGATAATCCATGTACAATGTACCTTGTTACTAAATCTTTGATTATCAATATTATTATTGCCCTTTGATCTCCAAAACCTCCAATTAGGGTTTCGACTTCTTTATTTCGAATTGAATTTTTCTTTGGTACATCCCCAACTTTGCATAATCCTAACTTCTTTTGAGATATGGTAGGGTTTATCCAAAATTAGAGTATCATCATTCAATCTATCCAAAATAAACTTAATGATTTCTACATTCTCGAAATAGGGAAATTCATTCCAAATGTGCAAACTTTTATGTTTAGCTTCTTTCAACCATTTCAAGTCATCAGGCTGCAACAAGTTCCTTACAACTCTAATATTTTCACAGTTATACTGATCTATATTGATCATTCCTTTGGTTTGTTCCATTTTGTGTACCAAACAAGTTCTTCTACCGAGCACCAGATTAAATGGAAATTCCACAAACGACTAAAATACTTGATGGATTTAGAGATTGACCATTAATTTATCTTCACTCCTTCAAAATTTTGTTACATAGCACTCTCCTTCTTCTTTTCTTTGATAAAGTGGAAAATGAGAGTTTCAATATGTTTTTTGATAACTTCGCACACCTAACCTTTTGTTATAATAAATGCTTGTTCCATAGGTGTTCCAGATACCCTGCTTTCTTAGACATTGAGAGAAAAATTCTTTTGCATACCTTCAATTGATTGAATTTTCCTTGTGAATTTTTTCCAAAGCATTTGTAGATCATTAATATACCTGGGTATGTGCAGGATCATGATGGGCCAAAAGGTGGCAATATGATGGGTATGTGGCTGGTGACCTTTTTTTTACCCAAAATTGATGAAATGAAAAGGGTTTTTAAAGGATATTCTCAGCTTTCCACCAATATAAATTATGCTTTACTTTAAATTTAATAAATAATTATTATTCATTTTCTATTGAATTATGACTAAAATCTTGATCTTTAGGCTGATTGAAAAACATCTATAGCTTTCAAACGGTATCATATTTTTTGAATCCAAAACATGTGTCACATTCTATGCTTCGCCTACTATAAGATTAAAAAAAATAATAATAATTTCATGAAGTTTTGACCAAGTAAAGGTGTTCAGACATACAAGTCTTTATTTTTTTTAAAGTTATCATAAAAAAATTATAATTAATTATTTACTTTAAAAAAAATTACAAAAAAATATGCATCACATTAGGACATGAGTCCTCTACTTATATCTAAAATATTATAGAAAAATATTATCATTTTAATGTGGTTAGGGTGGTCAGACAGACACTTACTTCTTATTTTTTCCCTGAAATTTAAGTACTACTATATTGAAATTTCAAATTTTCACCAAATTGATTTTATTTTTTGTAAATAAACCTAGTAATTTAGAAACTATATTCAATTTTCTACAAATTCTACTATTACATATTTTTGAAATAATATAGATAACTTATTGAAATTTTTATATCAAGTTGCCTAACTCTAATTTTTTTGAATTTTTTGCCACTTAAGGGCCTATTTTGTCCATGATGATCCTGCACATACACACTTGTTGTCAATCTTTCACGTTCTGGTACTAGCTATAGATAGGGGAAAAAGGATTTTCTTGAAAAAATCCCCCTAGGCCAATGGCCTGAAATCGGTTTTCAGAGGAATTACCCAAAGCAGGTTCCGATGTAGAACCATCTCCTGCATCATAATCATTCTTCCTTACCCTTTTCTTCTTCATCTGATCTCTTATTTCATCCATAGTCACTTTTCCTTTTTCTTTATCATTTTTTTGTGCATTTATGCCTTTGTGTACCAGACCTCTTCTATTCGTATTTTTGTTTCTACAGAATTTTTCAATGTGACCATATCTGTTGCAATTGTAACACATAGAATTTCCTTGTCTAGACCTATCATTCCATTGATTTCTTCTTGATCCGCATTGGTTAGCAATATGCTTAGATCTTCCACAAGTATAACATTCAACATTACTTCTACTGATACAATTGTTTGACATATTTTTGCATTCAATTGACTTATGACCAAACTTATTGGAATTGAAACATTGACGAAAGAATGATGAATCAATTGATCTCATTTTACTTCTACATTGAGCTACCGAATGACCAAATTTATTACAAGAAAAATAGTATCCTTTAAAATTTTGAGCATTAGGTTGTCTTATCGGATGCATTTCTCGTTGTTCATCTGATTTCCTTGCCTGAAATTTCTTTGTCCAAATCCAAGGCCTCGCTTTTCATTTCCATTCTTCTCTCCTTGAGTCAGCTCATCAAGGTTAACTGAGCTAATCTTAAACTTATCCTTGTTTTCATTTTCAGTAGTAAGTTCATCCTTGAGAATAACAATTTGTTTTTCAAGCTCTTCTTCATTGTTTTTGGATTGTTGCAGTTCAATCTCCAACTAAATGAATTCTCCATTAATTCTTCTGCATTCATTAGATCTATCTTTTAAGGACTGAGCAAGATTCTCCTCATTCTTCTTTTTTTCTTCAATTTCTTTAGTCAGCTTCATCAACATAGATTCCATTTCATTCATTAGGGTTGCATTGTCTCTGGAAAGCTTTTCACATTCTTGAGTTATTTCCTTCAAGGTTTGATTCAAGTGAGCATCATCCATGTTTTCGCTCTCTTTTTTCTTAATCTAATCACATAGATCCTTTCTCTTTTCCCTGGATTTTACAATCTAATCCTTTAGTGTCTGAATGAATTTCTCAGCATCCTTAATATTTTCTTTCAATTCCTAGACTTCTACTTTGGACTGATCAAGATCATCAAAAACCACCAAAAGCTATTGCTAAAGACTACGAAATTCCATTACATTCCAAGATCCATTTCAAGTTGTCAAACTTCTTCCAAGGAACTAGGCTTTGATACCAATTGTTGAAATCTAGGAAAACTGAGAGGGGGGTGAATTAGTGTTCTACAATCTTCAACTTTATTAATCTGATATTTTAAACTATTTCAACATTAAACCAAAGGAAAGATGAAAACACACAAATAAATCATCCACAACACCATAACACAAGTATTTTTACATGGAAACCCTGTTAGGGGGAAAATCATGATGAAGGTCAATCCATAATTGAGTACTCAAATATAAGGTTTACAAAATGGGAGTGCACTTGCATTCAAGCACACTGCTCAAAATACGAAGGCTCACTACCTTACAAAATGTTTAGATTAAATCCATATGAAGGGTTGAACTAAAGGAATAGCATATTCTAATGCCAGATTATAGTTCCAGTTAAGCTCATTAGTCAGTTTCTTGACCTTCTGTCAAATTCTCTTCTTCTGCTCTTCTCTGCTACAACTCACATCACATATCTTATATGCACAGATGAAATCACACAAATTCCCTTCTGAATTTCACATCGCACAGTAATACACTTTTCTTGTAGCATGATTTGATACCAAAATGATATAAAAAATTGATCTTATATATCCACATCAAAGAGTAATATTATCTTCATGTCAACTTTAACAAAACATATAATATTTTCCAACCGTTGGTTAAATCCATAAATGATTCTTAATACGTACCATCCAAATTCAGCCATAGCATAGTGAGGACCTAAATAAACATGTAAATAATTACTCCTTAAACATTCATAATGACTATATCCACCAAGTCGGCCTTCTAGCACTAATAAACAAAAAATCAATACACCGAATCTCCAAAATCATACACCGATTGATGCGCCAACATAAAAATTGATAATAAGGCATTCCAGATACCCAACAACCTTCCCTGAGATGCACAACATGAACTGATAAGAAGATAATGCATATTGATTGACAAAGTCAACTTCATTCAGATACCATGTTATTTACTCTAACTCCTGGCAATACTATGCTCTTTACTCTTTCTGCCAGTATGGATAAATATTGGAATGCGGACCGGATTAATGACTTAGGCTGCCATCAATGACAACACTAGAAGCCATATGCCAATAGGAGCCACCATAAAGAAGGAATCTCTTCAAGACAACTTGTAAGTGCTTGGGTAAGGTATGAAAAGTTGTAATTGATTCAAGAAGTACAAATAATATGGTTTCCATTGAGATGGTTGAAAAACTTAAGTTTCCTAGGATATCACATGCTACCCCTTACAAAGTCACTTGGTTGAATGAACATAGTTGGGTTGAGTTCAACATAGGAAGGTATAAGGAAATTTTTTTATGTGACATATTACCCATGGATGTGTGCCATTTATTGCTAGGGAGGCTTTGGCAATTTCTTAGACATACTATATATGATGGAAGGATAAATACTTATGAGATAGAAAAAGATGGAGTTTCCTATGCTTTGACACTATTGAAAGAGGAGGACAAAGGACAAACTAAGGGAGATAATGTGTTGACGGTAGGTAGGAAGGAGTTCATAAAATTATAAGAAGAGGAGCCCAGACCTTGCAACCACTCCTAAACCTGAAGACATTATGACAACGAACATGAAAAATGACTCGATTTTGGAGGGAAATGATATTGAGTTGGTTTCAGGATTTCTTGCATTGAAGGTCAAGGATGAATTGATTTTGGAGATTCAATATTGGCTTAAGAAGTATGTTTCTATGAGGATAGAAGAGGTGTTTGATTTGTTGCTTTTAAAACGGGGATTTTGGTCATTCTAATTATTCCATACCAAAGGGTAATATATCTAATCAAGCAACAACTACAAGGATACAACAACAGATGAAAAATATGGGAAGAAAAGGTGAAGAGGTTAAGAAGAAACTACAAAGGAATGTGGACAAGATAAAGCATACACCTAAAGTGAAGAAGGAAGCTCATTAAAAGGTTGGAGGAGGTATGGTTGAAGGTACTAATGTAGGTTCAACAACATTTTTAGGTGAAGGAGTCTAAGATCATCCAAAAAATAGATCTCTACAGTTGAAGTATATCATAGGTGCCAAAGAATTCAAAAAGACAAGGGATAGTGCATATTTTCAGTGTTTGGTCCCTTGGAAGATATTTCCATATGAGAATGTCACTTGGAGGTCAGAGAATAACTTGATCAAACTTCAATCTACTGTGCAACATTTTCCTCAAGGGGACTTGAGTTAATTTTTCCTAGGAAGTATGGTGCAGGGCACCAAAGGCTTTCATGATGCATAAAAGGGATTAAGTGTTGTTTTTTGAGTTGTTGAGTCACTTCTTGGTTGTAATAAGGTCTATTAAGACCATGTTTCATGTTTTAGGTTGTTTTTGAGTTAGTTGGGGTCAATTGTGTAAAATTTGTCATTTGTTGCAAAAGGTTGCAAATTTGCTCAAGCAACTTTTGCATTTTTGGTTTTTGTGGAAGTTGAACCATTGGAATTAAAATGGTAGTTGGACAATAGTTTTTTTTAACTTTTAAAGGTTAAATATGCTTTGTGAAGATCGAGGCAATCTATTGGTGATGTTTTTCGAGATCCAACAATAAAGCATACTCTATTTTCTACATTTTAAATTGATTTTTTTGTTGCTATAGAGACTAGTACAACTCGGTACGACCTGGGAATGATTTAAAAATAATTGGGATTGATGGTGTGTTGATTCTTCTATCATTTTTAGTTTATTTCATTCATTTTCATCAAGTTAAGAGAGAGTTAGAGAAATTTTTCCACAAACAACTAGAAACCCTAGTTAAAGAGGGTTTGATTGAATAAAATGAGTTTTTGACCCATTCCACTGATGAAAAGGTATAATAATTGGTGGAATGGGTGTAGATAGGTGATTTTTTGTTTTCTTAATATTTGCAAAAGAAGAGGAGGAAGGTCAGTGCAATTTGTTTGATGCCCTAGATAGAAAACTTCATGTTTTAGGCATAAAAGATGCATAGGAGTTAGGGTTGGAAGAAGAGCTCTTAGTTGATGATTGAAATAGCTTGGGAATGGTTTGATATATTCCATGTGATGTTTTTGAGCCATTGATATGGAGATTTAAACATTTGAGTGTGGAAACCTCATAGTAACCTAGTGGAATAAGCCTAATTAGGATCAATTGTAGTGTAGCGGTCAAAATTTGAAGGTTGTATTCCAAAGTAACCCCACCTACAAGTTTGGTATGTTTTCAAATGTCCAAAAGCGTATTTGGAATGGTGATTATATTTTTTTTTTTGGTTATTCTTAGGAAATTAGGTGGAAAAACCCTCTTTTGAAGTGCTACAAGGAGAATTGAAGAGTTGTAAGGGAAACCCACCAAGTTAGGTTCTAAGTTTGAAAAGTCTAATTGATTGAGTTAGTTTTGATTGTTTTTGTGATAATTGACCCATATATGAATGAACATTATTTATAGAAGCATTTAGTTGTGTGGTGTTATATATTTGGGTCCCAACTAAGGTTTGATATGGTTTTCTTTCACTTCTTTCTACCACATAAGTGTTTTGGCGTTGACCTAATTTTCATTTACATGATTGATGTGCATAATCAACCTTGGAGAAGGGTTTCAAGGTTGAAGATGGAATAAGTATGAGTTTAATTGTTCAAGGATGTTGATATAGATGCAAGAGATGTGAGTGATTTGAATTACAGAGTGTTAGAGTGTGAAATTAAGAAAGTGTAATGTGAGCTTTCATCTGTTATTTTATTGGATGCAGTGAGTAGAAGGTGGCTACAATTCTTCAATCATACTATGAAGTTGTTGATGTCATTGTGGTCAATTATCTACTTCATTGAGATTCATTTCTTTATGTAAGACTTATTATCTATCTTCTTTTCTATTCTAGTAGTGAGCCCTATTGTATTTAGTGCTGATATTACTTATATTGTGAGCTAATCCTCACTGTGGTTTTTCCCTTCTTGGGTTTTCCACGTAAATATGGTGTTATCTTGTTTATGGTGTTACTTTATTTCAGTTTCTATTACTTTAATTTCATGCTAAATCAACATAATAGATTTAAGGGTTTAATGAATGAATGTGGATCTAAATGTGTATGAGGGTTTTGAAGTTTTAAGGTACAACTGATTCAACCCCTCTCAATTGTCTTGTGCATTTAAAAATTGGTATTAGATCAAGGTTCTTTGGAAGAAAGCTTAACTACTTAAGGTAGATCTAGGATGATGCACAATAATGAGATCCCTATATTTGATGGAAGGCTTTCTAGATTATTTGGGATATGATGTCTTGAAATCAACTCAGAATGGATATATTATTCCTACAAATGGTTTGAGAATTGAAGTTGAACTCAAGTCATATGAAAGAAATAGTAAAGAAAGGTATGCACTCTTGAGTAGTCTTACAAATTCTAAATTAGTGAAAGTTATGAATCTAAATACTAGTGAAATTTTTTTGGAAAAGTTGGAAAGTATTTATAAAAGAGATGATATGGTCAAACAAGCTAAAATGTCTAATTTAAAGAGCACATTTGAAAACTTGTGGATGTTTGAAGATAAAAAAAATTCAAGCTATATGTAGAGGGTAGATGAAGTGGTTAGATCTATTAGAGGTCTTGGTAGAAAACTCAAAGAAGCAAAAATAGTAAAGAAAATTCTTAGAACCCTTCCTACTACAGTCATTAAGTTTTTTCTATGGAGGAATCTCAAAATCTATAGAATTATACTAGAGATCAATTGTAAGGCTCTCTAACTACATTTCAAATGAGATACTTTGGTACTAATAACGGTGAAAAAGTTGAGATTGCTCTTAAGGCTGGAAAACTAGAGAAGATTGAAGAACCAAATCATGATGAGCTTGATGAAAAATGGTACTAGTAAGTACAAATGTAAGTTACCTTTCAAATAATTTAGCTATGGAAATATAGGTCACTATGCTTCAAGATGTCCAAATAGCATTTTGAATGATAACAAGAGGGAGAACAAAGGTAAAATGATTAAGAAAATTTATTATCTCAGAGAAGATGCAAGTATTTTTGATGATGAATCAGTTGAACCCTTGTTGGCATCGATGGTGATTTGGCATAGATGTCAATCTATGCTCTGCATGGTTGTTTTATTCCTAATCTTTATGTTGGACATTATTTGAGAGGTCAAACACTGTGATTTGATTACTATGCACAAATGCTTAGAGCATATTTTTACTTGGTCATTATTCACAAAGAGCTTAATGATTTATTCATTATTGAAATGCAAAGGACATAGTGATTTGGAGGCAGTAATAATGCTTCATACTTGCATATGATTTGGGTAACAGTGAATAATGTGTGTTGATTTTTTAAGGGAGCAATAAAAATACTTTGGTTTTCATCTGAAAAGAAAGACATAATGATGGGGACATAATCATAACCCTATTTTTAAATTGATTTCAATGGGGAACAATATTTGGTTTTAATTATGGAAGTTGCAACTTCTCTTTGTAGCATTAGGGCATGGTGCTACTCACTGTCTCTAAGGTGATGTGGTCATAATGGAATTAAAATGCTAGGGTGTGATGGCGGTAGTTTACAACGAATAATCTTCAGATGTTGTCGACCTTTCAAATGGGCTGTTTAAATTAGTTTTTGATTAGTAACTCATTTACAAACCTTGAAACCTAATCATGTTCTTTCCTTATCAAGTTTCAAAGGTATGAAAATTAGTTTTCTTGTTCCTTGAGATCTTATGTTCTCTAGGTTTTCTCACTTTGAAGCTTATTCTAAATCTCAAAAAAGGGTTTCTATTGTAAAGAGATTTCTTACATAATGTTATTCAACCTCTATTCCTAGGGCATATTGACCTAGCAGATATAGATTTTAATGCTTGAATATATCAAAAGATGTCAATGGGTATCGTTTAAATGATTAAGGGTAGTGATATAATCTTGTGTAACAACTATTTCCTTAATGGTGTTGGTTTTTCTATTTTGAAAAATAACTTTAACTATAGTTTATATACCCTATTCTTGGGAAGCATGTTGACTTCACATTTGTACATATTTGTGCTTAATGTATTGAATCTTAAATGGGCATAATTGAACATTATGCATATGTAAAATAGTTATTTGAAACTACACAAAAGTTGTCCTACATTTATAGTCGAAGGTAGTTGTGAAACATCGAGGTGGAAACTTGTGAATGATAGTAACATTTTTTTGTGAAAGGCATTTGGTACTTTGGTGATTATAAAGTAGTGACAAATTCACTAAATGTGGGTTTGAGGAGATATGGTATTTATACTCTATTAAGAGTTATTGTTATTTTTCATGTTGAAAGTATTAATGAGCAATATTTTATGAAATTTGAAAAACACTTTAAGTGCAGGTTATAATTACATTTATAGACTTAAAGATTCTTGTGTCTGCAATGAAAATGAGACAAACAAGAAGTGTTTTGTAGTGAAATAGAGATTATACTCTATCTTTTTAATTTATAGAATCATATTGATGTGAAAGTTTTATTTTTCGAATGAGTCATGTATGCAACCAGTGAGGTTCCTTTGAGATTGAGGCATATTTTGTAGCTAGTAGTGATTTTCCAGTGAGGCACAAAAATTAGCTAGTGAGGCTTTGTAATTAGTGAGATTTTGATAAGTAGGATGTTTCTTCCATAGCATGTCAATGAGTTTGACTTGAAAACTACATGGTTGAATCCTGATAGCAATATCATAATAGTGAGATTTTATTCAGCCAGTGAGGCAATTTTCTCGAGTGGTTTTTTATCCTTGTGAGGGTTTTCCACTCATAAAAATACTGTGTTATAGTTCTTTTGTGATCTATGTGGTTATCATGATTCATGCAATTTAGTCTTGTAGATTCATTTATGTACTTTGAAACATTTGAGTTTTTCATGTGGTTTAAGGATCTGATATTGACTATCACATTTGAATATATTCTTGAATTTGAACATTCCATGATTAGAAAGAATTTAAGTGTTTTGAAAAACAATTGAATTGAATTTGGTTATTAAAAAAATGATTCACCCCCTCTCAATATTTTATGTACTCCAATAAGTGGTATTAGAGATAGGCCCTTGCACAAAGTTTAACCAACTTAAGGGTTCCTGGTAGTGAGGTAATCGTTATGGAAAAAAGTAAAAGAAATAGAGAAAAAAGAAATACCCAACAAAATGTTGAACAAAAAACACCACTTAAACCTACTACAAAAGATGATTTTATAGTGAAGAGTGTAGACAAAGAAGGAAATCACTTAGTGAGTGATTTTGAACAAGAGTTTGATGAAATTGAATATGAGATTCATATTGAAGGTTAATTCATCAATGCTCTTGATGAAATTAAGAAACTTAGAATGGAGTGTCAAAGGTTAAAATTGCAATTGGAATAGTCTAGAAAAGTTGAAGAAGAAACTTGCATGAAGTTGCAAACCAAAGTAGAATATTGTCAAAAGATAGAGGTCGAAGTGTTGTCTCTAATAACACAACTAGAGGAAAAATCTATGTTAAAAGAAAACACTATAAAATATGAGTTGATTGTGAGTCTGAAATTTGGGGATTGAAGAAAACAAGAGGATAGTAGATATGACAAGGTCTGATTTGGAAGGAGAAATAGTCTCTAAGGAAAGATCTTGATAATGTCAAGAAGTAGTTAGAAAAGAATTAGAAATTTGATGAGAGCACTGAAAAATTAAATAGATGTTACATAAGAAAAAACATCACAAGGACTCTACTGGTTTGGGTTATGAAGAAGGATAGAGTTTTGGAGTTAAAAAAAATCCAAGAAAGAAGATAGATCTAAGCTATCACATTGCTTCCCCTAAGACTAATGAAAAGAAGAAATTAGAAATTAAGACTGTTGATAGTAGACAGTTCAAGGACTTAAACTAATGAAGAATAAGTAGAGCCAACGAGTTCACAGGATCTCCACCTACTTGGAAAGATCAATCATTGAGGTAAAGTTATTCATTTATTGGTTATTTTTATTCATGTAATGGTTATGGGAATAAAGAAATTTATTGTAGAAGATGGTCTAAAAGGATTCAATATGAATTCTCTAGGAATATGAATGTAATATGATAAATTTCGTAATCACGGTCATGTTGCAAAGTATTGTAGAACTAGGAGGTTTGTGAAACATGAGAGAAGAAATGATTTCTTACATAAGAAAAATTCAAAGTCACAAGCATATGACGACAAGAAGAAATCAGATAAGCAGGTTTGGAAAAGGAAAGAGCCTGAGAAAGTTTGACAAAGGAAACTTGAAAAAAATAAAAAGAACCTATGCTTGTGCTTTATGCACAAAAGGAATCTTTAGGTGCATAAAAATTAGCATAAAGGAAGAGGGAGATGATCATTGCAATATCAATCAAACCCCATAGACAAAGATATTGTATGTTGATAGGATATTACCCCTATTGATAGTACATAAGGTATCTTTAGGGCTTTAGTGCTAATATGTCAAATTTTATTCATCCTTGTGTCAAGATCTTAGTTTTTTACTATGCTCTACTTTCTAGCAAGTACTCTCACTCAGTGGAGTACTTTGCATGGTGGTGATGCTCTTGCATAAACATATTAATCTTCAATAATATGACATGGAAAAAGGAACAACAAGTTTCAAAGTGATAACCATGTTGGATTTTGTGGTTGTGTTGCTGATATGTGGTTGTCATTGATGTCAACACTAATAGCATTAATGTCTTTAAGATTGTATATGTCGAGGATATTAAAAAAAATATAATAAAATAAGTTGTAGGTTGTCTGTGAAGCAATGAAGATCAGTATGATGGAAATTTCAGTATGTTTATGTTGAGAAGCAGATTAAACGGTTTGTTTTCTAATCTATCTATTTTATCCACCAAAAGTTTGAGACCTATGCGCATGAATATTTAAGCAAGTTATGAGCTTCTGTGTTCCAATAGTTATTCTATTACTGTAGCTCATGTTCTTGGAAGAAGATAATGTGATTTTGGTAATCTGAGTTGTTGTGTATGCTCTTGTGGTGTTTTTGGATGTTTCTAGATTGTGCTCTATTTGTGTTGCACATCTGCATTGATCTTTGTGCTCATGGTTGATGATTTTCTTTTGCATTTTCATGTTTTTCATTTTCATGGCCGACAAGGTGATTATAGCGTGTTGTGGAACTTTGAGGAAAAATATTTGAAGGTGTTTTGTGTTCGAGAACATTGTTTTGGGTCTCTACTATGTTGTGGTTAACCTTGGTAGATTCACATTAATAATCTTTATTGTTTTAGGCCGACAGTTTGTATTCATCTTATTATTTTGTTGAAGCCAACATGAAGTGATGTAATTACTTGTTGCCGATATATATGAGTGATTGTTTTTCTCATTTGAGACTGATGTAGTAGCATCCTTGGTTCTTGGAAATCTTGCATCAACCAATAATATTTCCATTCAATTATTTTCTTGTTTTGTTCTAATTCTTGTTCAAGTTGGTAGATCCGGTGTTTCTTCATGTTTTCTCGCCAGATCTTGCGTACCTAGGATTTCATTGTGGAAATGTTCAATTGTTGTATTCCAAGTTTTCAACTCATTTGGATCTTTTTCCAGAAAGTTATCACTTTCAGAGTACATGACAGTTTTTGGGACTGGCCCTAGAATAACTTCAGAACCTAATAGCAAGTTGGATCGATCACGGATCTTTCCCATGACTTGCAGATCCACACGGTGTGTTTATATTTGTTCTATGGATTTTCCCTAACCTTACACTTAGGTCCACACTTCATCTTACACATATACTATGGATGAATTTTAGATTTGAGGCCGACCTATTCTTGCAAACATTACACTTTTCTTCTTAGAGATTGTAGCGATCTTTTGCTGATGCGGATGTTTCTCAAAATCTGGATGTGATATAAATCTAGTATTGAACCATTATATTGGTAACATAATCAAGAATATAGAATATTATTTATATAGATTTCAATCTGTAACATTTTCGCTCGCATGTATGAGCATTGTATTTTGGGAATGTTGTAATCAGGCCTGTGCAGCGAATCTATAAGCCCAAATGTGGCTGACTATTTTTAATCAATATTTTTGGTAATAAGAATGTTTGCATCTGCATTTTCCTTCATATTTTTTTTTACTTTTGTTGTGTCAATCTTGTTGCATGGTTTGTATTGTTCTCTTTGAGGATCCTCCTACCGTGACTACACCAAATTGGAATCAGAGCGAGGTTCATTCCTTGTGAGATCATCAGAGCTTGTGCAGTCTTGTTGAAATTTTCTTGTAGGGTGGGGGACTGAGGATCTGACCTACAATTGTAGAAGACTTGTGTAATAATGGATGGAAGAAGGAATGGTAGAGGAAATGGAGCGTGTGGAAATGTTGAGAGGAATTGTTGATAGATTGGAAGCAGTTGAAATGGCCCAGAGGAGAGGTCAACCAATTGAGGATGTATGTGATGAAGAAGTATAAGAACAACAAGAAGTTGCAAGAAAAGAGAAACCTAGCCTTGATCAGGGAGAAGAGAGATTCATAAGAGTCCTAACTAGAGTGAATGCTAAGTCACATTTCAATCCATCAAATTATAATGGTAAGTTGGATTTAGATGAATTGTTGGATTGGATAACAAAAATGGAGAAATACTTTGATTTTGAAGGTACCCCAGATGATAAGAAGGTGAAATTTTCCTGTACAAAGTTGAGAGGACATGCATCCCTTTTGGTGGGAATATTTGTAGACAGATAGACAAAGAAAAGGAAAGGAGAAGATAAGATCATGGGATCATATGGTGAATAAATTCAAGACAAATTTAATGCTTGAAGACTATTAGATTGGTTTGTTCAATAAATTGTAGAACCTGAAGAAAAAGAATCAAGTGTGACAGATTATATTGAGGAATTCTATAAGTTGAATATTAGATTTGAACATTCAGAAGTGAGATTGAACAAGTAGCTAGATATGTGAATGGTTTTAGGTCATCTATTCAAGTTGAGATCAGTTTGATTAATTTATTGAGTGTGGAAGATGCATATCAGTGTGCCCTAAAAGAAGAAGAGAAGTCGAACAAAAGACATGAACAAAGACAAAGAGGAAGAGGTGGAAGATTTCAGAGAGGAAGAATATTTTTTGGAGGAGGAAGAGGAACTTTTGCAGATTAGAACAAAGATAAGGAGGTCAATAAGAATGAGAATTCATACCGAAGAGATGATGGAAACTCTTATAGAAGAGGAGGATATGGTAGTTATAGAAATGAACGGTATAGAAAAGATGATAGAGGATAAGAGAAAAGAGTATTTAGGGGAACTTATTTTAAATGTGGTGGAGAAGGGCATAGAGCCTTTAAATGCAAATAGGGAGAAACAAGTAGAAAAACTGAGAACAATAGAATAAAATTTTTTTTTGAGGAGGATCATGATAGATCATCTAATCAACATGAATGAGACGTATTGGTAAATAGGAGAGTGTTGTGTCAAATTGAATTGGAGAAAAAATTTGTTTAGGACTAGATGCAAGGTAGCTAGTAAATGTCGCAAAGTGATCATTGATAGTGGGAGTTTAGAGAACTTGGCCTCTGAAGAAATGGTGACCAAACTGAAGTTGGAAAGGTTGAAACACCCTAAGCCCTATCAAATAGCCTGGATTCAAGATGAACATAAGATACTGGTAATTGAACAATGCTTGGTGAAATTAAAGATAGGAAATTACCATGATGAAGTTTTGTGTGATATTATGCCTATGGATGTATGCCATATCTTTTTGGGAAGGCCTTGGCAGTATGATCAACAAGCTATTCATGATGGAAAGAAGAACATATACACCATTGTTGCTAATGGAATGAAGCAAACTTTGTTACCCTTGGAAGATGTTCCTAAGGCTGAGATTTGGATGACTACTAGAATCTGTTTGGTTGATGGAAGAATATTTTTGGATGGACTAAGACATGAGAACATGTGTTATGCCTTGGTGCGTAAGAAGGTTGAAGATGAATCATATAGAAGGACAACTTGAGGGGATAAAATAATTGCTGAAATAATATGAAGCTATCATTTCAAATAATGTACCTGATGGAATACCACCTATGGGGAGTATTAGTCATTGCATGGATTTGATTCTTGGAGCTAGTTTTCCTAATAAAGCAGCACATCAAATGACACCGGCAGAAAAAGAAGAGTTGAACAAAAAAGTACAAGAATTATTGAGGAAAGGTTTAATCAGGGAAAGCTTAAGTCCTTTTGCAGTACCTGTTGTGCTTGCACCTAAGAAAGATCGAGAATGGAGAATGTGTACCGACTCTAGAGTCATAAATAAGATCACAGTGAAGCATAGATTTCCTTTTCCCTAGATGGATGACATTATGGATTGTTTGAGTGGAGATAAGTAATTTACAAAGATAGACTTGAAGAGTGGATATCATCAGATCAAAAACAAAGAAGGCGATGAGTGGAAAACAATATTGAAGGCAAATGAAGGATTGTATGAATGGTTAGTGATTCCATTTAGACTGAAAAATGCACCTAGTACTTTCATGAGGTTGATGAATGAGGTATTGAAGAGATTCTTGGGTAAGTTTGTGATTGTATATTTGGATGAAATTTTTATTTTTAGTAAGACAAGGGAAGAACATTTGTTGCGCATAAGACAAGTTTTGTAGAGGTTGAAAGAAGAATAGTTGCTGATAAACATAAAGAAGTTTAGTTTCATGAAGGAAGAATTGGTATATTTAGGATTTGTGATATCAGTAGATGGATTGAAGATGGATCCTGAGAAAGTGAGAGCTATTTTTGAATGGCATACACTTGAAAGCATTGGGGAGGTAAGATTATTTCATGGATTGGCTAGTTTTTACGGAAAGTTCATTAGGAGTTTCAGTTCTATTTGTAGCCCTATGATAGACACAATGAGGGGAGATAAGAAGGATTTTAGATGGACATCCAGAGTAGACAGAAGTTTTGAGCTATTGAAACAAAAGGCGATAGAGCAACATGTGTTGGATTTACCTGATTTTGATAAGGTATTTCAAGTGGATTTTAATGCAAGTGGAAATGCAATTGGAGCAGTGTTAAGTCAAGAAGGAAGACCTATAGCCTATTTCAGTGAGAAGTTGAATGATGCAAGGAGAATATATTCAGTGTATGATTAGGAGTTCTATTCCATAGTTCAAACCTTGAAGAAGTGGAGACATTACTTATTATCTAAGGATTTTGTGTTGTATACGGATCATGAAGCGTTATAGCATTTGAATAGTCAAGGTAAGTTGAATCAGAAACAGATGAGATGGGTAGAGTTCTAGGAGAGTTTTACTTTTGTTTTGAAGCATAGGAGTGGAAAGTCAAATAGAGTTGTTGATGCTTTGAGTAGAAGAAGGAATTTACTAGTGTAGATTAGAGTGGAGGTATTAGGCTTTGAAGAATTGAAGAACTTGTATAAGGAAGATGCAGATTTTGTAGAACCTTGGAGATCATGTAGAGAAAACAATTTGGAGGATAGAAGTCAATGGTTGGATTATTTCATCCAAGAGGACATGTTTTTTAGAGGAAACCAGTTGTGTATACCCCAAATTCTAATGAGGGATAACTTGGTAAAAGAGAAACATAGTGGAGGTTTGGTAGGAAAGTATGGAATTGACAAGACAATAGCCTTGCTGAGTGAGAATTAATTTTGGCCATAGATTCATAAGGACGTCAGGAAATTTGTGCAAAGTTGTACAGTTTTTCAAGTTGCAAAAGGGAGTAGTTAGAATGTTGGATTATATAAACCTTTGACCATACCAGAAAGACCTTGGGAGGATATCAACATGGATTTCACACTTGGTTTGCCTAGGACACATAGAGGTAATGATTCAATATTTGTGGTAGTGGACAGATTTTCTAAGATGGCACATTTCATACCTTGTATGAAGACAACATATGCAATTCATATAGCAGATTGTTTTTTCAGAGAAGTGGTCAGATTGCATGGATTACCTAGGAGTATTATTTTAGACTGGAATACAAATTTTGCTGGCTATTTTTGGAGGACACTTTGGAAGAAGTTGAAGACGGATTTAAAGTTTAGTTCTAATTTTCACCCATAGAAAGATGGATAGACAGAGGTAGTGAACAAAAGTTTAGGAAATTTGCTGAGATGTTTGGTTGGAGAGCAGACCAGAAGTTGGGATCTAGCCCTAGCACAAGCAAAGTTTTCCTACAATAATTCAGTGAACAGGAGTACTGGAAAGACACCTTTTGAGATTGTTACAAGAGTTCATCCTAGAGGTATATCAGAGTTGAGAGACATCAGTAGGGAAGATGAGAGGAGTGAAAAATTAGTAGAATTTGTAGAACATATGAAGACAATGCATACTCAAGTGAAACAAAATTTGGAAAACATGAACCAGAAGTATAAGGATAAATAAGATGAAAAGAGGAGACATAAGGAATTTGAAGTTGGAGATGAAGTGATGGTGTACTTGAGGAAAGAAAGATTTCTAGTTGGAACATACATCAAATTGAAGATGAGGAAGTTTGGACCATGTAGGATTTTGAAGAAGTTTGATTTAGGAAATGCTTATGAAGTGTAGTTACGAGATGACATGGGTATATCACCTATATTCAACATTGTAGATCTACATCAGTACCATGAAGAAGAATTCAATGAAGAAATAAAGGTGAAGTATGAATAAAAACTTCCTAAGCAACAATCAGATGAGGTAGAAGATATTTTGGATGTCAGAGATGGGAGGAGGACTCACAAAAGACAATACAAAGAATATCTAGTGAAATGGAAGGGTAGACCAATGGAGGATTCTTCTTGGATTTCTCAAGCTAAGGTAGACCATATTGGTTTTCCTTTGGTCCCTGCAAAGTGAGAGCCTCAATTTTCATTAACCCTAGATGTCTGATGCAGGAGCATCCTTAGTTCTTGGCAATCTTACATCAACCAAAAATATTTTCATTCAGTTATGTTCTTGTTTTGTTCTAGTTCTTTTTTGAGTTGGTAGTATTGGTGTTTCTTCATGTTTTATTTCTAGATCTTGCATACCTAGGATTTCATTTTGAACATGTTCAATTTTTGTATTCCAAGTTTTCAGCTCATTTGGATCTTTTTCTAGCAAGTTATCGCTTTTGGAGTAAGTGACAGTTTTTGGGACTAGTTCCAGAATAACTTCAGAACCTAACGACTAGTTGGATTGATCGTGGATCTTTCCCATGACTTTCGAATCCTCATGATGTGTTTAGATTTGTTCTATGGAGTTTCCTCGACCTTACACTTAGGTCCACACTTCATCTTATGCATCTACCATGGATGAATTTCAGATTTGAGGCCGACCCATTCTTGCACACGTTACACTTTTCTTCTCAAATATTGTAGAGATCTTTGGATGACGTAGATGTTTCTCGGCCCATGGATGTGATATAAAGCTAGTATTGAACCATTAGATTGGTAAATAAATTAAGAAGATAGAAGATGATATATATAGATTTTGATCTATAATATTTTCGCTCTCATGTATGAGCACTGTATTTTGAGCATTTCGTAATCAAGCCTGTGCAATGAATTTGTAAGCCCGAGTGTGGTCGACTATTTGTAATCAAGATTTTTGATAATAAGAATGTTTGAATTTGCAGTTTCCTTCACATTTCATGTTGCTTATGTTGTGTGACTCTTACTGCATTGTTTGGACTTTTCTCTTTGAGGAACTTCCTACCATGACTACACCAGAGACATGCATGTTGTGAAGTGTGTGAGTGTTATGTGTGAATAAAGATCATATCATTTGAAGGAAGAGAAGATTGTGAAGAAGAGAGAAGAAGAGTAAAGAAGTGTTCATGTGCTTAACCAGAACTATAATAAGGCATTAGTAGATGCTACTTTCTCAGTTCATGATATTAAAATAGAATTAATCTGAATATTTCTATAAGATAGTCAGTCTTCCCTTGGGTAGTAAGCCTCTTGTATTTGAGTAGTGAGCTCTAGGTAGTGTGCCTAAATGAATGTGCATTCTCCATTTATTCTTCTTATACTTTTAATAGAGTATAAACTTGTGGATTAACATCCACCATGGTTTTTCCCCTAATAGGGTTTCCACATAAAAATCTTGGTGTTATGTGTATTTCTAGTGTGTTGTTGATTTATGATTTCATGGTTATTAATCGAATCTGAGAATAAGGGTTAATAAAGTTAATAAGTTTGAGATTATGTGACAACTAATTCACCCCCCCCTCTTAGTTGCATGCCCTTGTTTTTTCAATAATTGGAATCAGAGTAGGTTCCCTGGAAGAAGTTTAACAGCTTGAGGTGATTTGGGATGGTGACATATAAGAAGGATAGTCTGAGATTTGATGGAACAAACTATTCTCTATGGAAGACTCAAATGGAGTGTCATTTGAGATGCATTGGTGAATCTTATGGGAACATTACAAGAAATAGGTATGCTATTCCTTTAAATGGTCCTACTACTACTGCTGAAATTAGGGATGTTGAATACAATATCATGGCTAAGGAAGCATTGTTGAGTGCTTTGACTGATTTTGAGATGACAAATGTTATGGATATGAAGATTGCTTATGAGATCTAGAAAAAGTTGGAAACTTTGTATGAAGGTGATTCTAATGTAAAGATTGCTAAGCTACAGAGTCTGAAAGGGAAATATGGACTGTTGAAAATGGGTAATGATGAGAATATTACTACTTTAATGCAAAGAGTGAATGAACTTGTGTGTTGTATCAGATGTGTTGGTGGATAGTTGGATGAATCAAATATTGTTTTAAAATTTCTTAGATCCTTTCCTAATGCATACAAAATCAAAGCTACAGCTATTGAGGAGCTCTGAACTGTGAAAAATGTAACCAAAGATATGTTGATTGGTAAACTTATTGCTTTTGAGTTGAGTGAATTTGGTGATGCCCTTCCTAAGATAGAATCTGAATTCAAAGCTAATACCTTTGGAAGAGACAAGCAAAGATATGATCCAGGTGAAAGTTCTAGAAATGTATTCAATTATGAGGAAGAAATGAGATAGATTTAAGAAGAACAAAGAGAACTGAATGAGCTTGAAGCACTTATTATTAAAAGAGAAGATAGAGTGGAAGGTAAGTATAAAGGAAAGTTGCATGTTAAATATTTTTCCTACAATAAGATAGGTCATTTTGCATCAAGGTGTCTGGAAAGAGACCCTAAGCCAAGATATAACAAGCCTAGATTTCAAAAGAAATGTTATTATGTTGTTGATGAAGGTGTGACAGATGATGAATCTGATAAAGGGAATGTAAGTGAAGATGAGTTTGTGTTTATTGCTATCAAGTAAAATAAACCTGTGTCTACTAAATTTGCTAGTTGTACATATGTGGAGAAAGCCCTAGCTGCTCAAGTTGAAGAGAAGGATGAATGTGTAATTGACAGTGTATGTTCACATCACATGATAGGTGATAAAAGAAAATTTGTGAGCCTGGAAAATTATGATGTTGGTGTTGTAATATTTGGTGATAAAAATGGTGGTATAATCTGTGGTAGAGGATACATTTATTTTGACGGTAAGCATAATACTCATGATTTTATTTATGTGGAAGGTTTGAAGCATAATATTTTAAGTGTCACATAGATGGTTGATAAGGGATAAAATCTTCAACTCAAGGATAGAAAGTGTAGAATATTGGGAAGTTCTGGAAATGTGATTGCTTTAGCTAGAAAAACAAAAGGTAACATTTTTCACTTGAATGATGCCAGTAAAAGTTGTTTGATTGCTCAATTTGATGAAATTTGGTTGTGGAATAGGAGAATGTGTCATGTAAACTTTGAGAGTATTATCAAGATTAATTCTTGGTGTAGGAGCACAAGGAAACACTAGGCATTAGGAAGTCTAGGATGCATTTTGTGTTAATGTATTTTTCATGAAGGTCATGTTGACCATTGAGTTAGACTTAGAAGTTAAATAACATGTCTTGATCAGTAGTGATCAGGAGGGGTCAGTAGTTTAAGGGAATGACCATTGAGTTAGAATTAGAAGTTAAATAACATGTCTTGATCAGGAGTGATCAGAAGCGATCAGGAGGGGTCAATAGTTTAAGGGAAACTTACTTTTCCTAGTTCTCTAGACATTGGCAAAAGTGGCAAAATGGGACATTTTGCACCTTTTCCACAAGAAAAATGTAATGTCCAACCAAGGGGAGGCATAACTACTTCCATGGACCTATAAATGGGGTGCCTCGACCTGAGAGCAGGGTTGGATGCATTCGAGATTGAGTAGTAGTTTCAAGAATCAAGAAA
Organism: Sequoiadendron giganteum; assembly: GCA_007115665.2. Taxonomy (NCBI): domain Eukaryota; kingdom Viridiplantae; phylum Streptophyta; class Pinopsida; order Cupressales; family Cupressaceae; genus Sequoiadendron; species Sequoiadendron giganteum. Next base: position 137,705,729 of record CM021100.1, read on the forward strand.
ATAGTGATTTCTAATGTGAATTTCCTATTTGTTTGCTTTAGCTTTATGTGTTAATGATTTGATCAGACACTGTGAGTAGTGTAGGATGTAGGAAAATATCTCTCAAGAATTTTATAGGAACAGTAGGCAATTAGTTTCTTTTTTTCAAGCATTCTTTGATTAGTTAGTTCATTTCTTGTAACTGTTGTTATGACTAGCAGACTATCAAGAATGGAGAACTAGTCCATATTCCCACTGTACCTAGTGTACAGGATTTTGGGGATCAGGATAGACTCCATGTTTGTAAATATGTTAGAATTAGGAGAGGTTAGGAGTCAGGGAGTCACTATAAAAGTCTCCTCCTAGGTGAGCTTGACAGTGCCCAACTAAGAAAGGTAGGAGGTGCAAAGCACTTGGTTTGTAGGGGTGACCTTTCCCTGACAAGTCACATGGTGGAAAGGTAGATAGGAGCCTTGCCAAGGCTTGGCCTAAAGGAGGAGACTTCACCAGTGCATTTGAATGGAGAACAAACTGACAGTTCACTGTATGATCAGGAAATGGCTCAAAAAGACCTAAATTTTGCTAATTTGAAGGTTAGGCCTGTGTATGGTCAAGTGAGGGTTGAGTCCTTGAAACTATTGAAGTGATGGGCATCAAGACCAAGAATCCATAGAAAATATTTTGGGTTCTTTGAGAAATTTTGGAGAACCAACCGGTTTTCTCAGAATTGGAGACCTAATTGGGGCTCTTGGGCTAGTGGTTTTTTTAACCCTAGATGAGGGTTTGGAGATAGCGATGGACAAAGGAAGTAAGATGGAGTTTCTAGAACCAATTTTTGATGGTGTGAAGTTGTTGGAAGCATTCCCATGCCCCTACAAATATCAAATTGAGAGATGAGGATGGTTGGCCTTTAGGGTGGAGTAAGGGCTAAGGGAAGAGTAGAAGCATTGCACCAAGGTTGGCTTGGTAGATTGGAATTGAGATGATAGTGGGGTTGTCCAGGAGAACCAGGGGTACCTAAGAAACCATTAGGTCCTATAGGTTAAGGTGGTGAAGAGGGACACCATAAGGATCTTACAAGGTGAGACTTAGAGCATGGAATAGTGATTGTTCCATCCAACCCTACCCTATCAGATTGGTATCAGAGCAATTTAAAGATTTGGGAGTAAGAGTTGTATGTCAGACCTTGAATCTTGTGGTTCTACAATCATGGTGACCAATGCAGAGTTATCAAGAGACTTGATAGAGCAACAAGAGAAAAACAAATAACTTGAAGAGGTTGTTGAAGAGATGAAGCAAAGGTTAGAAGAGGTGGTAGAGGGTGCAGGCAAGATAAAGGTACATCAAGCAATGGCTAGAGACAAGGGAGAGGATCGAGTTGAGGAGGCCATAGAAGTAGACCTTGATCCTCCACTACAGGAGGAATCCTTCCTCAAAGCATTGAAGGCCTTGAGTGGTAAAGCATTAGAAGGCATTCCAATCTTCATAGGTAGAATGGATGCAGAGTTGGTTATGGAATGGATAGAAGGAATGGAGAATCACTTTGAGTGTGATGGAGTTACTGAGGCACAAAAGGTGAAGATAGCCAAAACAAGGTTAAGGGGACAAGCACTAACTTGGTGGAAGTTCCTACAAGAAGAAAGAGAGAATGAAGGCAAGAGGCACATTGGGAGTTGGAAAGCTATGGTGGCTAAAGTGAAGGAGTATTATCTACCTGAGGACTATGAGGTCCAATTGAATAAGAACAGGCAAAAAATTAGGCAAAGAGACCTAGATGTAGCTGCCTACACAGAGGAGCTCCAAAAAATAAGCCTTAGGTCTAGGGTGCAAGAAGTGGAAAGCATCAAGGTGGAAAGGTATCTAAATGGCCTCAAATGGAACATCCAAGAAGAGTTGAGTCTCTTTACACTCACTAGTCTCCATAGTTGTTATCAAATGGCTTTAAAGTGGAGGAGAAACTGAAAAAGAAACAAGACTCTAATTCTAAAAGTAGAGGCAAAGGCAGAGATCAAAGAGATCAAAGAGGGCAAAGGGGTGGCTACCAAGGTAGAGGAAATGAGAAAAGAAACCAGGGAGAGTCTAAACTCACATAACATGGAAGTGAAGCACCTTCTAGAGGAGGTTATGGAAGAGCTAGAGGTTTTCAAGGAGGATCAAATAGAGGAAGAGGAGCAGGCAGGAGCAATTCATATTTTGCTACTATGAAGTGTTACCATTGTGGTTAAGTAGGCCATCCAGCTTATAGGTGCCTGGAGAAAGCATCTTGATCAAATATTGAGAAAAGAGTGGCATATGCTCAAGAGGACACCATGAGTACCGAATCACCTGAGGTCAGTCATATTGAATCTGAAATGGGAGAGAATCTGATGTTTAGGAGAGTTTTGATTAGACAACCAGTCAAGGAAGAACCATAACAAAGAAGAGCTCTATTTAGAGTGAGATGCAAGATACTTGGAAAAGTATGTAAGGTCATTGTAGATTCAGGTTCAACAGACAACATCATCTCATAAGAGGTAGTAAAGAAGTTAAAATTGGAGAAGGTACCCCACACTGACCCCTACAAAGTAACATGGTTTAACAAAGGGTAGAGTGTTCTTGTTAATGAGCAATTAACGGTGGAATTTTCTATTGGAGGGTACAGGGACAAGTTAATTTGTGATGTGTTACCCATGGATGCATGCCATCTTCTATTGGGCAGACCATGGCAGTATGATACAAGTGCCATCTATGACGGAAAGTAAAATACAATTTCATTTAAGAAGGATGGGAAGACATTCAAGTTGCAGTCACTGTTAGAAGAGGAAGGACAATAAAAGACACCAAGTGTCCTATTAAGCAGTGGAAAAGAGTTCCTTAAAAACCTACATAAAGGGAGTGAAGGATATGTGATCATGTTGCAGTCCAAAGAAGAGGACAAGACTGAAAAATAGTCATACCTGGAGCAGTCCAGAAATTGCTTGAGAAGTACAAGGACATAGTAAGTGATGGTGCACCTGCAGCTTTACCTCCTAAAAGATCCATTAGTCATCAAATTGACTTCATACCTGGAGCATCATTGCCTAACAAAGTAGCTTATAAGCTTACACCAGATCAGAATTCAAAGGTAGCTAGAAAAGTGTAGGAGTTAATGGATCAAGGCTTGATTAGGAAGAGCATCAACCCATGTGCATTACCAGTGGTCTTAGCAACTAAAAAATTAGGAAAGTGGAGATTATGCATTGATTATAGAGCAATAAACAGAATCACAATCAAGTATAGGTCCCCTATTCCTAGGATTGAAGACTTAATGCATTGTCTTGGAGGAGCTCAGTACTACACCAAGTTGGATCTCAAAAGTGGATACCATCAGATCAAAATCAAGGATGGTGATGAGTGGAATACAACATTCAAGACAATAGATGGGTTGTATGAGTGGAGAGTTATGCCATTTGGCCTCTCTAATGCCCCTAGCACATTCATGAGGCTCATGAATGAAGTACTCAAATACTTTATAGGGATATTTTTGGTTGTATATATTGATGATATACTCATCTTTAGCAAGACAGTAGAAGAACACCTAAAGCATGTGGATTTGGTTCTTAGAAGATTGCAAGAGGAGAAGTTGGCCATCAACCTAGAGAAGTGTGAGTTTTTCAAACAAGAACTTATATATTTGGGTTTTGTAGTGTCTCAAGGATCATTGAAAATGGATCCAAGCAAGGTGGAAGCTATCCTAAACTGGCCTACACCAACCACAGGGATTGAGGTAAGAAGTTTCCATGGATTGGCTCAATTTTATAGGAAATTCATAAGAAAATTTAGTGGCATATGTGCACCACTTCTGGAGGCAATCAAGGGTGGTTTGAAAACTAAGTTTGTGTGGACTCAAGAAGCTAAGAAAGGCTTTGAAAAACTGAAACAAGAAGTGGCAACTCAACCTATTCTTTTATTACCTAGTTTTGACAGATTCTTTACAGTGGAATGTGATGCTAGTGGAATGGCCGTAGGAGGAGTGCTAAGTCAAGAAGGCAGACCTATAGCTTTCTTTAGTGAAAAAATCAACAAAGCTAAGAATAAGTACTGAACCTATGACTTAGAACTTTATGCTTTAGTTTAGTCACTTAGGAAGCGGAGGCATTACCTTCTACCTAAGGAGTTTGTGGTCTTTACTGACAATCATGCACTTAGCTATATCAACACCCAAGAGAAGTTGACCAATAGACACTTGAAATGGATGGAGTACATCCAAGCTTTTCCTTTCACCATCAAGCAAAAGAAGGGACAACTGAACAAGGTAGCAGATGCATTGAGTAGGAGATTGCTGACAGTGCAAGAGATATAGATCAAGAGCATTGGAATAGAGAGTTTCAAATATCTCTATGGGGAGGATGAAGATTTCTCAGAGGCCTACAAGGTATGTTTTGACTTTGAGAATCATTTTCATACCCAATACTTAGAGTATACTTTGCAAAGTGGATTGTTGTTTAAAGGGAATCAGTTATGTGTTCCAAAATGGTCAATGAGAGAAAAATGCATTCAAGAAAAACATAATGGTAGTCTTAGTGGACATTTTGGCATTAACAAGACTTTAGAACTGGTGCAAAGGTTCTACTATTGGCCTAAATTGTCAAGAGATGTCAAGAGATATGTGGAGCAATGTGTTGTGTGTATGAAAGCTAAGGGAGGAGCTAGTAATGCTAGTCTATATCAACTGCTACCCATTCCTAATAGACCATGGGAGTGTGTGAGCATGGATTTTGTGGTAGGACTCCCTAAGAACAAGACTGGATTTGATAGTGTGTATGTGGTGGTAGACAGATTCAGCAAGATGAGTCACTTTATTCCTTGCAAAACCACTCATGATGCTAGCTATATAGCTCACCTTTTCTTTAAGGAAAGTGTAAGGATCCATGGACTGCCTTTAAACATTGTTTCAAACAAGGATTTTAAGTTCATGAGTCACTTTTGGAAGACTCTATGGAGCAGATTAGGTACCAACCTATCTTTTGGATCAGCTTACCATCCTCAAACCGATGGGAAAACAAAGGTGGTTAAAATGGTGCTAGGTAACCTTCTAAGGTGCCTAACCAAAGAGTATGGATAGACATGGGACATGGTTATCTCATAGGCTGAGTATGCTTATAATGATAGTGTGAACCAGACCACAGGGAAGAGTCCTTTTGAGGTTGTGTATGGAATGCACCCAAGAGGTATATGTGAGCTCAGGGATCTAGGAGCTATGGAACATGGGAGTGGACATGTAGAAGACTTCATTCAAGCCATGAAAGAGATTTAGGAGCAGGTAAAGAGGACAGTCACCGAGGCTACACAAAAATTGAAAGACAAGGTAGATATGTCAAGAAAGGATTTACAATTTACAGTAGGAGACTATGTCATGGTTCACCTTAACAAATCAAGGATGCAGAAGGGTATGTCAACCAAATTTCAGATGAAAAGGGTGGGACCATGCAAGGTATCAGCCAAGTATGGGAAGAATGCATACAAGGTGGAGTTACCTGCTGATTTGGGAATTTCACCAGTCTTCAATGTAGCTGATTTAATCAGTTACAAGGGATTAGTCGATGACTTAGCTCAGAATAGTTAGGAGATCTTCACGGATGTAAGAAACATACCCTTACCTATTCAAGACAAGCTTTAGGTAGAAAGGATCTTGGAGTCAAGGGTAAATAATTCTACAAGGCACAAAGTGTACATGGATCTTATCAAGTGGAAGAACAAACATGAATCTGAGGCTACATGGGTGGATGAAGCTCAGTTCAAGAAGCAGGGCATAGATGTATCTCTAATCTCTCCTCACATTCCTTAGAGTTTGTGCAAAGGGGGGAGAATGGTGCAGGAGCACCTAGGAAACACTAGGCATTAGGAAGTCTAGGATGCATTTTGTGTTAATGTATATTCCATGAAGGTCATGTTGACCATTGAGTTAGACTTAGAAGTTAAATAACATGTATTGATCAAGAGTGATCAGGAGTGGTCAGGAGGGGTTAGTAGTTTAAGGGAATGACCATTGAGTTATACTTAGAATTTAAATAAGATTTCTTGATCAGGGGTGATCAAGAGCGATCAAGAGGGGTCAGTAGTTTAAGGGAAACTTACTTTTCCTAGTTCTCTAGACATTGGCAAAAGTGGCAAAATGGGACATTTTGCACCTTTGACACAAGACAAATGTAATTTCCAACCAAGGGGAGGCATAACTACTTCCATGGACCTATAAATGGGGTGCCTTGACCTGAGAGCAGAGTTGGATGCATTCGAGATTGAGTAGTAGTTTCAAGAATCAAGAAAATAGTGATTTCTAATGTGAATTTCCTATTTGTTTGCTTTAGCTTTGTGTGTTAATTATTTGATCAGACATTGTGAGTAGTGTAGGATGTAGGAAAATATCTCTCAAGCATTGTGCATGAACAATAGGTAGTCAGTTTCTTTATTTCAAGCATTCTTTGATTAGCTAGTTCATTTCTTGTAACTATTGTTCTGACTGACAGACTGTCAAGAATGGAGAACTAGTCCACGTTCCCACTATACCTAGTGTACAATATTTTGGGGATTAGGATACACTCCATGAATGTAAATATTTTAGAATTAGGAGAGGTTAGGAGTCAGGGAGTCACTATAAAAGTCTTCGCCTAGGCGAGCTTGACAGTGCCTTGCTAGGAAAGGCAGGAAGTGCAAAGCACTTGGTTTGTAGGGGTGACCTTTCCCTGACAAGTCACATGGTGGAAAGGTAGATAGGAGCCTTGCCAAGGCTTGTACTAAAGGAGGAGACTTCACTAGTCCATTTGAATGGAGAACAAACTGACAATTCACTATGTGGTTAGGAAATGGCTCAAAAAGACCTAAATTTTTCTAATTTGAAGGCTAGGCTTGTGTATGGTCAAGTGAGGGTTGAGACCTTGAAAATCTTGAAGTGATGGGCATCAAGACCAAGAATCCATAGAAAATATTTGGGGTTCTTTGGGAAATTTTGGAGAACCAACTGGTTTTCTTAGAATTGGAGACCTAATTGGGGCTCTTGGGCTAATAGCCTTTTTAACCCTAGATGAGGGTTTGGAGATAGCGATGGACAAAGGAAATAAGGTGGAGATTTTAGAACCAATTTGTGATGGTTTGAAGTTGTTGGAAGCATCCCCACACCCCTACAAATATCAAATTGAGAGTTGAGGATGGTTGGCCTTTAGGGTGGAGTAAGGGCTAAGGGAAGAGTAGAAGCATTGCACCAAGGTTGGCTTGGTAGATTGGAATTGAGATGATAGTGGGGTTGGCCAGGAGAACCAAGGGTACCTAAGAAAACATTAGGTCCTATAGGTTAAGGTGGTGAAGAGGGACACCATAAGGATCTTACAAGGTGAGACCTAGAGCATGGAACAGTGATTGTTCCATCCAACCCTACCCTATTAGTTCTACTCAGGTAGTGAGAGATCTTCCTAAGTTGGTAAAACCCTATATTGCTATATGCAAGGAATGTCAGTTAGGAAAGAAAACTAGAATTTCATTTCAGAGAAAACAACATTGTTCAAATGAATTGTTGGATCTTGTGCATACTGACTTGTGTGGTCCTACTAGAATCATAATTTTTCAAGGTTGCAGGTATTTCATGTTGCTTATTAATGATTATTCTAGAATTCATGGGTTACTTTATTAAGGGAGAAATCTGAAGGCCTAGAGAAGTGCAAGCTTTTCAAGGCTATGGTTGAGACATAGACAAGTCTGAAGATTAAATGTCTAAGATCAGATAGAGGTGGTTAATTCACTTCTAGTGAGTTTAATTCTTTTTGTGAAATTCATGGGATAAAGATACAATTATCTACACCATGGACCCCTCAACAAAATGGAGTTGTGGAAAGGAAGAATAGGAGAGTTCAAGATGCTACTATAACTATGATGTTGGAAGGAAATTTTCCTCATATCTATTGGAGAGAAGTTGTGTGTACTATTTTTTATATCCTCAACCGAGTATAAATCAAAGGTGATACTGGTAAGACCCCTTTTGAGATATGGTTTGGTCTTAAGCCTACTACTAGATATTTCAAAATATTTGAGAGTAAATGCCACATCAAAAGAGATGAAGATATAGGAAATTTTGATGTTGGAGTGATGAAGGAATCTTTCTTGGTTATTCTACTAAGAGTAATGCCTACCAGTGCTACAGCAAGAGACTGAAGAAAATGGTTGAAAGTGAAAATGTTAAGGTTGAAGAAGACATTGCTAGACCATCCAAAACTAGTGGATATGATTTTGACTTCAAATCAAGTTCAGATTGTTCTGGTGAATCAAGAATATCAAGAGGAAGGAGAAACTAGTGAAAGTACATAAGAGAGATCATAAGAGCCTCAAGTTAAAGAATAGCTTAAGACTCCAAGGAATGTGAGATTAAATCATTCAAAAAATCATATTATAGGTAATAAGAACAAAGGTGTCCAAACTAGGAGAATAATTTTAGAATAATACTATTTGATATCAAAGATTGAGACAATTAATATAAATGAAGCATGCAAAGATGAACATTGGATTGAAGCATTGAAAGAAGAACTGCAGAAAATTGAGAATAATACATGGATTCTTGTTCCTAGACCTAAGGATAAAAATGTAATTGGAACTAAATGGTTCTTTATAAACAAACTAAATGAGAAAGGTGAAGTTATCATAAATAAAGCAAGACTGGTATGTAAATGATATTCTCAGATGGAAGGAATTGAATTTGAAGAAACGTTTTCCCCTGTTGCAGAATTGAAGCTTTGAGACTATTTTTTGCTTACGTTTCTTTCAAAAACTACAAGGTTTATCAGATGGATGTCAAGTAAACATTTCTAAATGGTGAATTGGAAGAAGAAGAGTGCATTGAGCAACCTGATGGATTTCAATTGATTGATCAAGGAGATATGGTGTGTCAGTTGAAGAAAGCATTGTATGGACTCAAGCAAGCCTCCAGAGCTTGGTATGCCAGATTGGACTAGTATTTGTTGAATCTTGGATTTAACAAAGGTATTGCTGATAGTAATCTATATTTTAAGATTGATGATGATAAAGATTTGATTGTGGAAGTATTTGTTGATGATATCATTTTTGGTGGAGATGATGGTTTGTGCATGAATTTTGTTGATGAGATGCATAATAAGTTTGAGATGTCAATGATTGGAGAGACAAAATTCTTTTTGGGATTGAAAAAAATTTAGTTAGATAAAGGGATCATTATATCTCAGTCCAAGTATGTCAAATAATTGCTAAAGAAAGTTGGTATGGAAGATTCAAATCTAGTTGGTACACCCATGGTGACCAGATGTAAGTTGACAACAAATGATGATTCTCTAGAGGCAAATCAAACTAGATACAAATCAATGATTGGTGAATTGATTTATTTGACTCAAACTAGACCTAATATAATGAATGTTGTATGTATTGTTGCAAGATTTAAAGCCAATCCTAAGGAATCTCATGATTGCTATAAAAAGAATTTTTAGATACTTGAAGGGAACATTTGACTTTGGCTTATGGTATCCTAAAGATGATGATCTTACTTTAAGTTCGTTTACTGATGCTAATTAGGTAGGAGATGTGAATGATAGGAAAAGTACCAGTGGTGGCACATTTTTCTTGGGAAAGAAGTCAATTTCATGGTTAAATAAAAAGTAGAATGCCATTTCTTTGTCTACTATAGAGGAAAAATACATTTTCGTTGCTAACAATTGTACTCAATTATTGTGGATGAAGTAGATGCTGAAAGATATAAAATTTGTGTATGATTAACCTATTGCTATATTTTGTGATAATTCAAGTGCAATTAACATTTCTAAGAATTTGGTGCTGCATTCAAAGACAAAGCATATATCTATCAAGTACCACTTTTTGAGAGACAAGGTGAGTGATGAGGAAGTCAGATTGGAGTATGTGCCTACTAAGGAACATATTGCATACATCTGTACTAAGTCATTTCCTAAGGATGATTTTGAGTATCTTAGAGGGAAGTTAGGGGTGATTACCCCTTCTAATCAAAACTAAGATGCAAGAAATTGCATCAGTCCGAGCATTTCATAGTCATATTTTTATTTGGATTCATGTTGTGGTGGATGCTACTTAGGGGGAGTAGTTAAATGATTCAGATATGTGGTTCACAACTTGTGTGTGTATTTTTCATTGATGTAAAAGGGGGAGAAGAGCAATGTGAAAAACTCTTGAAGAATTAAGGAAGAGAAGAGCAATGTGAAAAATTGGAAATTATTTGAGGAGAAGAAGTTAGAACCTAAGGGGGAGTAAGTTCTAAAGTTAATTGTGTTGATGGTTTTTTTCACATCATATGTTGCCATCAATGCCAAAAGGGGATATTTTTGGATTTTGTGGTTGTGTTTTTGATATGTGGTTGTCATTGATGTCAACACTATTAGAATTGATGTCTTTAAGACTGTATATGTCAAGGATATTGATAAAATTTTAATAAAATAAGTCATGGGTTGTCTATGAAGTAGTGAAGATCAGTATGATGGAAAGTTTAGTATGTTGATGGTGAGAAGTTGTAGATTAAAGGGTTTTTTTTCTAGTCTATCTAGTTTATCCACCAAAATTTTCAAAGGTGCACATGAAGATTTAAGTAATTTATGAGCTTTTGTGTTCCAACAATTATTCTATTACTATAGTTGGTGTTCCTAGAAGAAGATAATTTGATTCTGGTAATCTGAGTTGTTGTGTATGTTTCTAGATTGTTCTCTATCTGTGTTGCATGTCCACATTGATCGTTGTGCTCATGGTCGATGATTTTCTCTTGCGTGTTCATGTTTTTCATGTTCATGGCTGATAGGGTGATTATAGCATGTTATGGATCTTTGAGGAAAATATTTGAACGTATTTTTGTGTTCGAGGAAATTTTTTTGGGTCTCTACTACGTTGTAGCTAACCTTGGTAGTTTCACATTATTAATCTTTATTGTTTTGGGCTAACATTTTGTATTCATCTTATTATTTTGTTGAATCCGACAAGAAGCGAAGTAATTAATTGTTGCGGATATATATGAGCAATTTTTTATCTCATTTGAGACATGCATGATGTGAAGTGTGTGAGTGATATGTGCGAATAAAGATCAGATCATTCAAAGGTAGAGAAAAGTGTGAAGAAGAGTAAATAAGTGTTCATGTGCTTAATCAAAACTGTAATCAGGCATTAGCAAATGCTACTTTCTCAGTTCAAGATCTTCAAATGGATTTAATCTGAATATTTCTATAAGATAGTGATTCTTCCCTTGAGAAGCAAGCCTCTTGTATTTTAGCAATGAGCTCTATGCAATGTGCTTGAATGCATGTGCATTCCCCATTTATTCTTCTTACACTTTTAATAGAGTATAAACTTGTGGATTAACCTCCACTATGGTTTTTACCCTAACAGGGATTCCACAAAAAAATATTGGTGTTATGTGTATTTCTGATGTGTTGTTCATTTATGCTTTCATGGTTATTAATCGGATTTATTCTTTCATGGATTTGTTGTCCTTTATCGAATGATAGATCTTTGAATATAATGGTGATATTTCTTCTAATCTTTCTTTCTTGATCAATATTATGGTGCTTAAACAATGATCTTTATTATTTGTATTTTTCTTTCACTTCTCTTAGTTTTTTATCAGTCCGTGGACAAGGTTTCCATGAAGTGGTTCTATGCCACTCTTTCATTTTGTATTGATTGATATAGCATATTGAGGTGTTGTTTGTTGTTGCAATAGAAAGTAGCATTTGTTCATTCAAAGGAACATTAGAAATTGACTTTGAAGTTAGTCAAGGAGGTACTATCATGTGACATTGATCACTGTGCTATCTGTCAAGTGTGACAACACTCCACACTAAAATGCATAATATTGAGGAGTACTCAAATTTTTCTTTGGTTTGGAATTTTGGAGTGATAGTGGTTTGGTCATCATTTTGATTTCCTATGTGATCAAAGGATAGTAACATGTAATCTCAGTTTTGGTAGACTGCTTTATTCTTTTTCCCATACACTTGGACATTTGGTTGGATAGTACATATTTACAATGCATATGTGCTTTGAAAGTGGAGAAGTATCTTTCTACTTTGATCATGTTGCCTTGATGATTAAAATTACTATAAAATTTCTATCTAACATGTTATCTTGGTGGTTGAAATTTCAACCTTGATTATGGCATTGGCTTGCTTTGACAATTTGTGGTAATTGGTTTCAGATTGGTGATATGACATTATTTTCATGATATTTGTTGCCTTGATGATTGCATAGTTTGCAAATTTTATTTTTGTAGAAAGGTAACAGTTTTAGCAGCAGTGTAATAAGGTATTAGTGTGATTTGATGATGAACAACCATTTACATTTTATTTGAAGTGATTTTTATTGCATACCTTCATTTGGAAAATTTATGTTCTAAATATATGATGCATGATAGTATTATTTTGTGACTATGATCATTTCATTCCCATGAACATTTTCTCTACTTCTTTGGAATTGTGTAGTGTGACACTACTTGTGTATCACAATGTGTTATCCTGGAATATGGACAAGCATAATAGTTTTCTTTGTCGCAAAGCTCTCTTGTAGACTATGAAACATAGCTTGATGATAGTGACACTTTAATCTTGCTGACATACCATGACTTTATTGATAGTTTGTTGACTCTTGGTTGTTCAGTTTCTTGATGTTTCTTTCACATGAACTGATGATGCTTCATTTTTCTACCTTTTTCTTCATTGAATAGTATAATGATTCTTTGTCTTTTATGATCAAATATTTTCCAGTGCACAAAAAAAATTTGCTTGGTCTTATAGTGGGTGACCATTTGTGAAATTTTCCATTTGCTTTAATAGTGAGATGTGAATTTAGGTGATAGTGAATTCAGTGATGCTAGAACTTGGACAATGAACCTTCCATGTTTATGTTGCTATATCACCAAAAAGTGTAGCCTTTGACACTTTTCACTCATTTGGCTCTTGGCCTATGGATCTTGGACCTCTTTTTACCCCTTTCCAAGCCTTGTGCCAAAGTGTTGTGAGGTGTTGTAATACATTTTTACACTTTCCTAGGCTTGTCATTACTAATTCAACCCTTCCTTATGCTATAATGGCCCCTTAATGCACTTATAGGTCCTATCTTAGTGTTTTTTCATGAGACAATCTTGAAAAACATCAATAACCACATAATAATTTCCAACAACCAATGAAAATTTTCTAGGTGGACCAGGTTACCACCTTGGGTGACCTAGTCCCATGTGGCATAAAATTCAAATTTAACCTAAAATTCTTTCGAGATTTTGTCTCTAAAACACTAAGGTTGGCCTATATGGTGTTATTTTAGGAAAATTAGCACACAACTTGTATAAATACACTTCAAAACCATAATTCACCATATATCATGCATCATTCAACTCACACTCCTCTCATCTCTCCTTCTCAAGCAAGCTAGGGTTTTAGTATTCCAAGTCAACAAGCAATCTTTTTTGAAGCATCCAATGGTTGATGTTAGAGTAAAGTAATTAATTAACTTTACTCTCCTCTTAAGATTTTTCCTTGCACACATATTAGTCATTTAATAATTAATATTAATTATTAAATGCACTCACCTTTACGGTTAGTTTTTCCTTTTAGGTTTTGATCTCCTTTTATAAGGATTGATCTCTTGTATTTTCTTTGATGCTCTATTCATTTTTCTGGAATACATCTTGCACATTGTGAGAGCCAAACCCTTGTCTTGATCTCTCTCTTTCTCTGTGACAAGTCTTTTGCATGCAGGTATTGATCGGGTTCTGTGGATTTGCATTTCTCAAATCCTACATGGTATCAGAGCCAGATCTGCTGCAGCTTGTTCAGTTTTTTGAAAGATTTAGAGATCTAGGTTTGGTTGCATCAAATCTTTTGTTTTCTAGTTTTTATTTGGAATAGGGGTTTTTTTTTTTGGTGCACTTTGAGCTCAAACGGACCTCACGTTGAGCTCGCAGCATCCAAAAACCCCTATTTTGATATAAATTGTCCGTTGACCATAGTCTGCAAAAAATTTTGCAAATTCGAGTCAAAAAATTAAAAAACATGCAGTTTTTGATTTATTTAGTGCACGGTTACTTGATCTAAGAGCCTGCGCCCGGCCCGCGCGCCGCTCACGTCCGCTAGAGCTCCACTGGTCTGCCAGCCCATGCACCACCAGCCACCCACGTGCCACCACTTTTGCACCAGAACCCCTGGTTTGCCAAGTGACCAAGGGCCAGAGGTTTTTAAGCCCCTGAGGGCTGTTCAAATTTTTTCAAAAAAAACCCTTTTGAGCTATTTTCGCAAAATTGGGTGTATCTCGGACGTTTGAACTCCGTTTTTCGAACGAAAATAGGCGTCAGAAAGCTGGCTCCAAGCCCGTTCTGATGGTGCAGGAATTTATTAAAAAATATTCAGTTTGAATGAAGTTTTTCGCAGTCAAATTCAGATGATCATTTTGCACTCCGAGGGGCATAACTTGCTCAATTTTGCTCTGTTTTTCGAAAGCGAATAGGCATCGGAAAGGTGGTTCTGTGCTCTTTCCAGATCTTCAATTTATTTCACTAGAAAATTCTTCAGGTACTCAAAGATTTGTCTCATACATATACTACTTTCTATTATTTTCTGGCTTTCAGTTTGTACTGGGGATTGGTTTTTTGCATTGTGGGGGGGTGTTTTTTCCTACTTTCTGTTATTTACATCAGAAAAATAGAATCTACAAACACCAAAAACAAAAAACCCCTTCTGCATCTTCTATCTAGTTCTAAAACACCACTTAATAATTAAAAAAAAAAACACATTCAGAGCAGTTGAGGCACAGTTCACAACATGGCCGACAGATCTATTGAGCTTCTCACACCGCATAATTATCACACTTGGAAGGGTCACATGATGAAACTTCTTTAGTCTCGAGGGTTATGGTCCTGTTTCGATGCGGTTCAGCCTCCATTGACTCGCACCTTTGAGGTTATGCATCATAGGAACAATATGGATCAGGGTATGGGATTGATTGCTTTGCACATTTTAGACAGTCTCCTGTTTCATCTTGAAGGGTGTCTCACACCTAGGGCCTATTGGACCAAGTTTGAGGGAATTTTTGGCACTATCAATGAGTTTAGAGCATTGCAGATTGAGGCAGAGTTGACTTCACTTGTACCTGATTCTTTTCCCTCCATTGAGGACTTTCTGATGAAATTCAAACAATAGAGATCTCTTCTATAGGGTTGTGGTAAGGTTAAGACTGATACAGAGTGTATTTACCTGATTTTGTCAAAGCTTCATGGGAACTTTCAGATATTCTCATCTACCTTTCATTCCACTATGGATGCCTTGGGTGCACGTTTTACCATGCCTTCTTTTGAGGTGTTTTGTGATCGTTTGACATGAGAGTAGGCTAAGATATCACAGTTGGATGCTCTCACAGGATCACCACACCAAGCATTGGTAGCACAGTCATCTCAAGGGAAGCAGAAATAGAAACCACAGACCACAGAGCATTGGAAGGATTCTAGTTCACAAAAGACTTCTGATTCACCTTCTCCTAAGGGGGAATCATCGAAGAAAGATAGACCTAAGTGTGCTTATTGCACTAAGCTAGGACATGATGAGTCCAAGTGTTATGAGAAGAAGATAGATGGATATGCAAAACAGGTTTAAGATTTGACAGCTCTTCTTGAGAAGAACCATATTCATCACTCTTCTTCATCTACTTCAGGCGGGTCTTCTTCTTCACCATCATTCCAGATAGATGGACAGGCCCCACATAAGGGTCATGCATTATGTGCAACCACTAGTTCACATTCATCTAGATGGCTATTGGATTCAGGTGCTTCACACCATATGGCATCTTCTCAGGACATGTTCTCATCTTTCGAGGTTGTGTCCTCACCACACATATTGATGGGTAATAACACTTATATGAGTGTATGTTGGAAAGGTTCTATCGATATTGATGACGGTACATTCAATGATGTACTATGTGTTCCATCTTTGTCCACTAACCTTCTCTCCATCTATCAGATTGCTCATAGTGGGACAGGGAAGACAGTTGAGTTCACACCTGATTCAGTACACATCAGAGACATTTAGACTGGCAACATTGTTGCAACAGGGACAGGTTATCATTCTTCCTTATTGTATGCATTCACACACTTTGTTCCACCATCTCCCTCTCTTTCTACAGGAGAGCATGTAGTATCTGAGGAGAAGTTTGGTCACTTGAACTTATGTGTTCTTCCATTTGTTCATGAGACTAGTGTTGAGACTTCTACACCTCTTCCTCCTGTTGAGATCACATTTGTTCAGTAGGATACCTCTTCAGTTGTGACTGATATTGTTGCTCCACTCATCGAGCCATCAAGTGCAGTTGTTGAGGCCATATCTGAGGATATTCCTTTCCTCACAGATGACAGATTCAGCACACCTGTTATCCCTTCTTCATTAGAGATTCCATTTCAGGATCATCTTGAGTTGTTTGATTCACCATTTTGTTATTCATACACTCATGTTGTTGTTCAGTTCTTTAGTGAGCATCATCCAGGACTTCCATTTTCACCTCACATCCAGGGATTTCCTCTTCTTCGACCGTTGGATCTGTTTCTTCCTCCGAGGCGACACATCGATTTGATCATTGGTACAGGGGTTCTCTCATTCTGGGGGGGCTTTGGAGTCTCCACTCTCTCTCATGGGGGGGTATCTGATTGTATATCTGCATATGTTCTTGAGAGAGTCTCTTGAGACATTTCATTTGTACTTTCTTTTTGCATCTCTTTTTGGAGAGGAGTTTTTTCCCACTGGGTTTTCTCCCTTTCTCCGTTTCGTAGAGATTTCCTTGTACTTGGGTACTTGATCAGGCCTAGTTTCCGGGACCCTTGTTTGCTTTCAAGCATTGTAGTTACCTTTGCTTTCTTGCACTAGTTTGTAGTTGCACTCTTGCTCATCTTAAGCGGGGGTGTTAGAGTAAAGTAATTAATTAACTTTACTCTCCTCTTAAGATTTCGCCTTGCGCACATATTAGTCATTTAATAATTAATATTAATTATTAAATGCACTCACCTTTAGGGTTAGTTTTTCCTTTTAGGTTTTGATCTCCTTTTATAAGGATTGATCTCTTGTATTTTCTTTGATGCTCTATTCATTTTTCTGGAATACATCTTGCACATTGTGAGAGCCAAACCCTTGTCTTGATCTCTCTCTTTCTCTGTGACAAGTCTTTTGCATGCAGGTATTGATCGGGTTCTGTGGATTTACATTTCTCAAATCCTATAGTTGATTGCTGCAACAAAACAATATCTCTCATCATGGAAAGGTAACTCACTCCATTACTTCATGTTTCATGTTTCATTACATTATTTCTATTCATTTTGGTTTAGTTACCTAAAAGGGGTTTGACCAAGGCAAACCCCTAATCCCTAACAAATCAACATTTTATCTTTCTTTCCTTGTGTGTTTATAGATTTAGGTACTTTGAAGACTTTTTAAAGACCTCTCCTTTCTTGAAAAGTCCCAAAATCCACCAAATGTCACTCTCAAACCCAAATATTAGAGTTTCAGAAGGGGACAACTATGAAGAACCAAGGTGCAAACCGAGGGCTTCCATTGCCCCTTTAAAAATTCCAAAAATCCTAAAGAGGCCTAAGTCACCAACAATGGCGACCTAGTTCCACTGGATAGGCCTTTCTATGATTTTCACATTTCTGGACACCCATTTGGCAAAAACAGACTCCAGACTAGTTTTCTCAAATCTGGGACTAGGTCTCCCAAATTGGCACAAGTATCCATTTTGGCTTCTACAACATTTTCATCAGCATTCTAGACCTCCATCAGATCCTTCTTCAAATCCTAGGTGCACACATTCTATCTCATTCATTTTTGTTTAGTTTAGGGTACATTCTTAGGTCATTTTGTATATGTTTGCATACAACATTGTGTTTTCCAGCACTTTGCATTTCAATAGTTTAGCATTCAGTACATCATTTTAATTTTCAGTTTATTGCACTTAGACACATTCAAACACCTCACAAAACCCTCCAATCAACCCCCAATCCAATTCTTTGAATGAACCCTAAGAAGAAAAGGTGTGAAAGAGAGCCATTCCACATGCTAGCTTCTAGGTGAAAAACCCTAGAGGCTCATTAGGGAATCCTCTTTCCCTACATAATTTTGGTAAAGCTGACTCTCTTACCCTCTCTTCTTATTTTAACTTCTTTAACATCCTAGGTTTTCATAGCATTGCATTGTGCATTGTTAAATTTACATTAGTGAACAGTGCATTTAGATTGCATTTTTGCATATTACATCATTCAAAGCCATTAAAATTTTGGATTTTCCTATTAGATCTCCATCACCCAATACAAAAACCACCTGTATCAATCCAAAACATCTCAAAAATCTCAAAAAATCACCAGGAGGACTCCATCGCCACCCTAGGCGACCTAGTCCCTTCAATCTTCTAAAACTGCCTTTTATAGAGCCGAAACCCTTTTTTTAAGCTTTTGTTTTGTGCCATTACCTACCTGTATCAATAGGTTGTTTTTTGTTACATTTATTTTATTAGAACTAGCTTTCATTAGCTCATTTCATGCATTTCACATTTTCAAATTTTGCATTCACGACAGTTTTATTTTTAGATCATTGATAGTGTAATCAGCAAATTGCCTTCTTTGTAATCTGAAAATTGTATTTCCTCTTTTCTTTCCCTTGTATTGTACATTATTCAAACATGTTAGTTTTAATTCTTTCTAAAATTACAAAGAAAAAGTTGGTAAATAAAATGTTAATCATTCATTCAATACATTCCCCACTTATGAGAGTCTAGAAAATGAAAACGTTTATAATTGTGTTGAACATTCACTACCTTCTATCTCTCCTATTTGTGAGGATGATGTGTTAGAAGAAAACACAAACATAGACAATCATGATGATCATAATTGTTCCTCTCTTGATACCACTCCTAGTGACAAATCTATCTTGCTAAAATAAGTTACAATCATTGAGCATCATGAAGGTCTTTTTTGTTCTTCTTCTCATCCCCTTTGGGAAGATATTTTAGCACAAGAAAATGACATTATAAACACATTTCTAAACATTACCTTACCTAGTCTCCCTAACTATTATGATCAACCTTTCCCTTCTTCCAATGTCCCTCCTCGATGCAAATAGGACACATTGGTGTTAAAACATCCTTCTCCTAAGAGTCATAAGAATCTTGACCCTCACTACCTATTTGAAACTCATAGTGATCCTTCTCTTGATGCCTCCTCTTTTTGTAGTAAGGAATTTGAAGAATCTTTTCCAAGCTCTCCTACTAGGGTAGATCATACGGAACAAGAGAATGAACCCTTTGACACTCAAATAGAACCATATTATAATCCTTCCTCTCTCCATAATCCCATCGTTGATCATTTCCTTAATAATATTATGCCCTTACAAGAAGATATAGAGCCTATATTAGACTCTCCTTCCCTAGGGGATGTTAATATTATTCAACCTCAACTCATCCTTTACTCTCCTTCAATCAAACCTAAACCAGAATTTACCCTCTACCCACCTACCCATAATGTGTTGCAGCAACCAATTCATAATGTAATTTCTCATACACATTACACTCACAACAACCCTAGTTCCCAACCATCAACCTCAACACCCTTACCTTCATCTACTCCTATCTTACCTGCTTCCCTCGCTTAAATTCCTTTCTTAGGGAGTATGACCTTGTTGATCAATTAAGGAATACTCCCGCTAAGATCTCCTTATGGGATCTCATTCAAGTCTCCCCTCACTATTACAACATGATGCAGAATTCCCTACAACAATTTCCTATCCCTTCTAATGAGAAATTGAATGACATAGCAGCTATTATATATGGAATAAATGTTGATATTGTTTTTCACCAAAGTGATCTCCCTCCTTTGGATGTGCAAAAACAAAATGAAGCTTTCGTAATAATATCTCAATAAAAAACAAAAGAGATCAAGAGAAATCTTGTAGATATCAGCTTTTCTCTTAATGTGTGTAGTGTGCA
Source organism: Sequoiadendron giganteum (assembly GCA_007115665.2). Taxonomy (NCBI): domain Eukaryota; kingdom Viridiplantae; phylum Streptophyta; class Pinopsida; order Cupressales; family Cupressaceae; genus Sequoiadendron; species Sequoiadendron giganteum. The sequence goes on from CM021100.1 coordinate 137,725,694, forward strand.
CCTTTTGGATAGGCTTGGCATTGATAGATCCCACATCAAACTTGATTCTCTCTCTATTCAAGGATTTGACAACGTCACTAAGAAACCACTCAGTGTGATCAGTAAACCTCTTACAGTTGGAATGGCCATATTTGACACTAAAATCCACGTTATTCCTCATGATCTTTCATACAATATTCTCTTAGGAAGGTCATGGATTCATGCTATGAATGGAGTTCCTTCCACTCTTCATCAAAATATGAATTACATCTGCAATAACAAAGTGTGCACACTTGATGTTGATCCTAAACCAAATAGTTGCTTAGACATTGACAAATCCAACGAGAATCACTTTCAAACCTTAACACCAACCACCCAAGTGGAACCTGCCCAACACCCATATAAATAACAACATATTGAGCCAATCACCAAGCTCTTTGATGATGATTGGGGTTCCTTAGACTTCACACCTCCTTTATTAGGAGAATCCAAGATCATCAACAAAGACTCTAAAAAGGAAAATGTAGTCTTGTCCACACAAGACTTGGCTAATTCCTTGCAAGCATCCACCCCAACTACTTTAGACACAAAATCCAACAACAAACAAAAAACCAATCCAAAAAAGATAAAAAACCTTTATGGAAAAGGTTATGAGCTCATGAAATAACTTGTCTATAGTGGAAAAGGTTGTGGTGCTAATGAACAAGGTATCTGGGCCCCTATAGAGCCTATCAAGCGAACATCACATCATGGTCTTGGTTATTGTCCTTTAATCAAAACCATCAAGATTTCACCTCCCATCAACACTATCCCAAATCACCCCTCTACTCCAACCTTCGAAAGTAATCCTCTTAAACCAAAAAAGGACTCTTTTCTTAATGACCATGTCATCTCGCACCCCACTACCAATTCAGATTTTACACAATCCTCTAAAGGAGTATACAAAATCTCATAATCCATAGCGCCTTGTGTAGGTATGATATCCTATCCTAAGCATGACCTTTCTTTGTTTCACACCAAAGGATCACCTTCTCCCATCGATCAAGAGGGTATCTTGTTGATACTCTTCCAAGATCACTTGATATCCCTTCCTACCAAAACTTGCAAGAAATTTTCTAACCAACATCCCTTTTTATGCTTACCACCGAGTTCATGGTCATCACACTAATGAGTGTAAGGCCTTGAATAAAAAAATTCAACATCTTAAGGAATTTGGTGTTCTTCCATCTATGGGGGCACCTAATTCATCTAATTGATACAAATTTTCCCTCAACCTTGCATCCCCTCAATCCTTTCGGCTCAATCATGTCTTGCACTAAGTGGGGGCAAGGGGTTAGTTAACCTTATTCCGTCATATGTCACATGTCGTTGTCTCTTTTGGCTTATGGTTAAATTTCCATGAAAATATAAGAGCAAGCTTGGGATGTGGATGACATGTCTTAAGTTGACTCACATGTGACATACTATCCTCTTCATGATGAAGCTTATCAGAAACATATGACCTGGCATAGGGCTTTCCGAACAATCTCTCATGTCCTTCTCCTCTTCTACTTTAAATCAATTTCTCACAGAATGGTGTTTAGAAATTTCTTTAAAGTGGGGGAATAGATCACCAGTCACATTTTTATTGTGCGATCTTCTTTTCCCTATGATCCTCTCTCTTGAAAACATTACACTGAATATTGCTCAAGATGAGACATTTGCATTTTTCTTGTTTTACATACAATATGAACCCTCGCCTCTCTTGGAGACATTAAATATGATTTTCCTTAAGATGATACATTGCAAGAACAAAGAAAAATCCATTTGAACAAAATCAATTCTTCTTTTGTGGCACCTTATCAAAGTTATCAGGAGGTATAACTTTGGTATGGTTTAAGCGGGAAGCCCAAGTGGCATGAATTTTCCCATAGCCACCTTTTTTAGTACATACCAATTGTGTGTATGTTTCTCACCTTCTTTGGGACAACTCACCTCATGGATGACCTAATGTTTTGTGGCCCCAGATTGAGCGCATATTCTCTACATTCTAGTTCTTTCCATTGTATGATCATGTATCTCATTTTTTCGCATGTCATTCACCCTTGAATGTGTCTTTTCATTGATGTTGAGTTGAATTAGAATCTCACATCCTTGGGGGCTTGACCACCTCCTTCACCTTTCTCGTTCTTCTTCTTTGTCATTCTTCACCATCTCCATCGAGCTGCTTTAGTGTGAGTTTGAAGCAAGTTCATCCTCTCACTAAAGTGGGGGCTAAATGTGTCACCAAAAAGTGTAGCCATTGACACTTTTCGCTCATTTGGGCCCTGGTCTATGCATCTTGGACCTCTTTTTACCCCTTTCCAAGCCTTGTTCCAAAGTGTTGTGAGGTCTTGCAAGAAATTTTTACACTTTCTTAGGCTTGTCAACACAATTTCAACCCTTCCTTATGTTGTAATGACCCCTTAATGCACTTATAGGTCCTATCTTCATGTGTTTTCATGAGATAATCCCGAACAACATCAATAACCACATAATAATTCCCGACAACCAATAAAAATTTCCCAAGTAGACTAGGCCGCCACCTTGGGTGACCTAGTCCCATGTGGCATAAAATTCAAATTTAACATAAAATTCTTTTGGGATTTTATCTCTAAAACCCTAAGGTTGGCCTATATGGTGTTATTTTAGGAAAAATAGGGCACAACTTGTATAAATAAGCCTCAAAACCATAATTCATCATATATCATGCATCATTCAACTCACACTCCTCTCATCTCTCATCTCTCCTTCTTCTCAAGCAAGCCAGGGTTTGAGCATTCCATGTCAACAAGACATCTTTTCTGAAGCATTTAAAGGTTGATTGCTGCAACAACACAAGATCTCTCATCATGGCAAGGTAACTCACTCCACTAATTCATATTTCATTTTTCAATACATTATTTCTATTCATTTTGTTTTAGTTACATAAAAGGGGTATGACCAAGGAAAACCCCTAATCCCTAACAAATCAACATTTTCTCTTTCTTTCCTTGTGTGTTTGTAGATTTAGGTACTTTGAAGATCATTGAAGGCTTTGAATACTTGTTGAAGACCTCTCCTTTCTTGGAAAGTCCCAACATCCACCAAAAGTCACTCTCAAGCCCGAATATCAGAGTTCTATAAGCGAACAGCTATGAAGAACCAAGGTGCAAACTGGGGGCTTCCATTTCCCCTTTAGAAATTCTAAAAATCCTAAAGAGGACTAATTCACCAACAATGGCAACCTAGTCCCACTATATAGGCCTTTCTTTGATTTTCACATTTCTGGAAACCCATTTGGCAAAAACGGACTCTGGACCAGTTTTCTCAAATTTGGGACTAGGTCACCCAAATTGGCACAAGTATCCTTTTCGGCTTCTACAACATTTTCATCAGCATTCCAAACCTCCATCAGATCCTTCTTCAAATGCTAGGTGCACACATTATATCTCATTCATTTTTGTTTAATTTAGTTTACATTCTTAGGTCATTTTGTATATGTTTGCATACAACATTGTGTTTTCCAGCACTTTGCATAGTTTCAATAGTTTAGCATTCAATACATCATTTTCATTTTCAATTTATTGTAGTTAGACACATTCACACACCTCACAAAACCCTCCAATCAACCCCCAATCAAACTCTTTGAATGAACCCTAAGATGAAAAGGTGTGAAAGAGAGCCATTCCACATGTTAGCTTCTAGGTGAAAAACCCTAGAGGCTCATTGGGGAATCCTCTTTCCCTACATTATTTTTGGTGGTTCAATAAGGATAGTTAATTTTAACTTACACTTGATTCACTTCATTTCTTATTATTTTCATGATGATTGTGGATCTTGCATCGATCAATGTTTGGCTTCCTTGACATGCCAACAAATAGTAAAGCAGTTGTGAGTGTGAATAGATAATTCCTTAGTGTTGCCCATGGTTTCAGGGGGAGATTCTAAGATTACTCTTTATCCTTGATGTTTTCATCATTTTTCTCTTTCATTTCTAGTTTTTTTATGCATTTTTTGATGTAGTGATGTTTTCATATAGTTAGTTTTGATTCACAGTGTATATGTGATGCATTTATGTGGTAGTGATGAACAAATTGGACACCATGATTTCTTGATTTAGTATGAGATCCCTTTTCATATTTTTGCACCATGGATATATAGTGAAATTTGACATAATTTTTTGGCATGGCAATGATATGCATAGTTATTATCTTTCATCCTTGGTGACATGTGTGATTTGAAAGCATTCTGCATTATGGTAGTCATTATAATAGTGATTTGATAGTGGCATATGTCCTTTGATCTAAAAATGCTTTGATGTTCCCTGTGACAACACTTAATGAGGAATATATACATTGGTGTCTTGATACATGGTTCATTTACACAATTTTCACAAATATTCGTTGATATAAATTTTTTTGGTACTTGGTATTTGATACTTTCCAGTTGGTAACTTTGATGGTGGTTCATATTGGTATACTATTAACACTTAGTTTTTGGTAATCTATCCATTGATCATTTGAAATTTGGGTTGATATCCTAGTTACTACATGGCTTGCATTAAGGACAATGGTAGAGTGATATAATTGGTCTTATAGTTGGTACTTGGCAATACATTTGGTAATAGTTAATCACACTCCTCTATTTGATTTGATACAGTTGGTTTGGTAATAATGCACATTTAACATTGTCTTTGTATTTCCACATTGGTATTTTTTATACTACACTAATTTGTTGTTTTCTCAGTTGTTGCATTGGCTTATAGGATAATCTTCTCCTAGTTTTTTGTCGCAGGTTCTTAATTATGATGATGTTGGTTTTGGTTTTTTTTTGTGCTAATTATAGTACACACTGGTTAATATTCTAGATAGAAAGTGTAGCTTATATGATTGACAAGTGTTGGTTTAGATATTATTGTTTCAATTCCTCTTCATGATGTTTTCATTCATTTATTTGGTAGTGACATCTCTTGATGACTTATACGGGTGATAATTGTTTGAAATCAATGCCAAAGCAGGAGTTTGTTGAACCCTTGTTGGAATTGGCAATGATTTCGCATAGAGGTCAAACTATGCTCTTCAAGATTTTTTTGTTACTCATCTTTATGTTGGACATTATTTGAGAGTTCAAACACTGTGATTTGATTACTATGCACAAATTCATAGAGAAAATTTTTCCTTGGTCATTATTTCCAAAGAGCTTAATGATTTATTCATTTTTGAAATGCAAAGGATGTAGTGATTTGGAGGAAAAAATAATTCTTTGGACTTAAACCATATGATTTGGGTAAAAGTGAACAATGTGTGTTTAATTTTTAAGGGAGCAATAAAAATACTTTGGTTTCATGTGAAAAGAAAGACATAATGATGGTAATATGATCATAACCCTAGTTTTAATATCATTTCAATGGGGAACAATGTTTGGTTTTTATTGTGGAAGTTGTGGTTGCTCTCTATGGCATTAGGGCATGGAGCTACTCACTGTCTCTTAGGGGTTGTGGTCATAATGGAATGCAAATGCTAGGGTGTGATGGTAGAATTTCAAAAAGAATAATCTTCAGATGTTGTCGACCTTTCAAATGGAAAGTTTAAATCGGTTTTTGATTGGTAACTTATTTACAAACCTTGAACCCTAATCATGTTGTTTCCTTATCAAGTTTCAAAGGTATGAAAATTATTTTTCTTCTTCCTTGAGATCTTATGTTATCTAGGGTTTCTTTCTTTTAATCTTATTCTAAATCTCAAAAAATGGTTTCTATTGCAAAGAGATTTCTTACATAATGTTTTTCAACCTTTATTCCTAGGGCATATCTGATGCAATCAAGGGTAGCTTCCAACTACACCAAGAGATTTAGACCTTTCAAATCGAATTTAAGAGGCATCTAACAAGATTAATATGCTCTTAAAAATTCAACTTATTCCAAACACCCACCTAAAGGCTTGTAGCCCCAAAACCCAAATTTAAACAATATCTCTCAAAGTGGGCTGTAAAAAGGCCTGACAAATACCTATTTAGCCTCTCGACAAAACCCAACACAATAGTCCAATAGTTTTGTGTAGGTTTCTTTGAACCAAATATGAGATTCAATGGACTGTCCTTGTTTCTAGGACACCAAATATCCCAAATATACAAAGGAGGTCCCTCCTAAACACCACCTTGTCACTCAAACTCAACAAGCAGTGATAAATTGTGTCTCAAAACATGAGGAACCAACATCATTTCTCAAATTCAAGCCTGTTAGAACGTTGTTCCCCAAAACCCTCACTTTCAAGAAAAATACCAAGGGTTTATTGAAACCCACATCACTTGAAATTTACTAACACATACAATGAATCAAACACCTTCTAGGTACTCTACACAAACTCATAAAACCATTACATTGATAGTCTCTTCACTGTTTTGTCAAAACACTACTTTGACACACCATTCTCACATGAAAATCACTTTGCTTAGCCCTATAGCCTTACCCAATCTCAAACCACACAGCTCCACTGCCTACCAAAACATGGAAACACCTAAATTAGAGATTTTCAAACCCATTCCATGAGATATAGTGAGGACAGTGAGTGGAATGGGTCAAACCGCCATTTTAATTGACCTTTAACCCAAAATACAGAGATAATAAGGCAATTTCAAAGAAATACAAAGAACTCCCTCAATTATTAATGTAAAACACTAAAACTAGATTCAATTGAGATTTAATACATGCTCCTATGATATTCAATGAAATTCAAAGCATATTCCTAAATGTACGAATTGTACAAAATAAGAATATTTTTTAAAAAAATAGTGATTTTAGAATAAAATGTGATGTTTATTAATGGGAAATCTTCATTACAAACTCCAAACACTCATTGCTTGGGCCCTTCTAGCCTTTTATACATTTTCCCTCCATTTTCTAACTGAAAAATTCCCATAACTACTTTTAAAATTCTTAAGACCTCTCGACTTCCTAGAAAGTTGCATTTTTGACAATTTTGCATTTGACAACATTTTCATTTTTGCAATTTTTACAAACTTGAAACCTACAACTCTAAATCACCCAAATACATCATAAATGGTCTTTTTAGACCTTATTGAATATAAATTGACTCAAACCACCAGAAATTCGCTAGACTCACCCTATGATCAAACTTGGACAAATGTGTTTAGGTGCTCCTGCACCATACAACCCCACAGAAAAAGAGTTCATCACAAGAGTTTTCCCTTGTACCAACTCCTCCAAGATTTCCACACATGCTTCAGTCTTTAAACTCTTTCCACTGGTCCAAATACAATGATCTACCAATCTTCCCTACATATTTTCTCTTGTTTTATCTTGGATGTGACCTCATCTCTATCATCAGACCTACCATTTGTCTTCCATCTTGTCTTTGCCCCAAACTAATTGTTTTCATGTACCTACACCTACAAACAAACAATTTTTAGCAATTCCATATAATATCTTCATATTTGTCTCGTTCTCATGCTCACATCTGCCCTTAAGTTCTTGAACACCTTTTCCTTCCACCCCTATCATCAATCCTTTCTTCATTGTCATTAGAATTTTTTCTATTTCACCAAGTACCACTATACCAATAGTCCTATCTCTCACTGTACCATTAAGTTTATGTCCTACTGTACCTACAACTCTTGCTTGTTTTGTAATATTATTCTCAACCAGAGGGCATACAATGGACCCTACCATGACATTTGTATTCCAATTCATTGTCCACAAATCTAAAGAAAAAATTTCACCTATTTTCCCAGCATCATCATGCTTTGTACTGATTGAAAATTCTAAATTTTTGTCTTCCTTTACAAAATTTACAAGTTCTTTTCTTCCACACATTATCACTTTTTCTTTACCTTTCTCATCTTCCATGAAAGGAGTTAAAATAAACTTGCATCTATCCTTCACTATTGTATATGTGTTTTATCTGCCATCATATTGTTGATATTTTGTCCTTGATGTTAAATTTGGAATTATGGAATTTTGACTTTGACACTGTGCTACTTGATTGATACTTGTTTGTTTCAGCTATGGCAGATTGGTCTATACATATTATGGAATTCAATATCTTGTGTATGGAAAACATTATTTCTTTGTGTTGGTACTGATCAGAATGCACTTCATGTGCAGATAAAGATTATCTTTCTTATAGGTTCTTGGCATGGTTACCTAGGTATATCATTATCAATTAGTTTTCAATTCCATTATTTCTTATCAGATTAGTTCACTAGTATCACTAGTTGATCTTGGCACATATCACTCTATGATACTTTACATGTTACATGGAAAATCTAGGTTGCAATTATTCAAAAGCTCTCTTTGGTATTCGATTTTGATATTTCAGTTGATAAATATGACATTGGTATATAATATGGTTCATGGCTTATAAGTTGATTTCAATTTGCCTTAATTTCGAAAAAGGAAACCTCATGGCAATTTTTTTATATTGATTTGAGGCATTACATTGCCTTACATTAGTAAATGACTTTTAATGGAGTCATACTTTTTTCGCGCTTTATCTCTTAGTAAAATACTTTGAATAAAGTCATATATGCTTTGGGTTCTAAAGGTCAAAAATCTCTCTTTGAAATAGCTAAGGTTCATTTGGCAGTATTGATTGGCTAAGTATTTCAGGCCCTTAAGGCCGGCAACAGGTTTGAGGAAATCATTAAATTAAGTCACTTTAAAAGTGATAAGTCTTCGACTCTTGGAAATAAATGTTTTCATTTTTAAGGTGATTGATTTTTTGTTAAATTCTTAAAAATTATCATGGTGATAATTGTGTCGGCTACATGGGGCTTTATCAGTGAAATCTCTAAATATGTAGAATAATGTTTTTTTGGTCATAAGTCCTTTCGAACCTCAAACATTATTAATAACTTGTCAAATCATGAAATGAAAAGGTGTTGAAAGCCAAGTAAAAGGAAATTAGGGCAAGCATTGTTTTTGGTTTTCATTTCACTATGGGTTTGAAACCCTAGTCTTCCTTGCCACCATGAAAGAACTTGTAATTGTTGCTTACACTCAATTATTCCTCTCTATTGTGAATTTGTTCATTGCTCTATTTGATATCATGACAAGTATGGAAGGTCGTTGTTAGGTGTGCGGTTTTAAGATTCAAGAAAGACAATTAGAGAGCTGGGCATACATCAAATTACTCTAGTATTTTCATGTTTTTCTTGCAGTCCAATAAGGTACTATTCATTCTCTTTTTTGGAAGTTTCCAAGTTAAAGATGGAAAAGGCAGTTACAATTCTCTTAGTTTGAATCTGAAAATGCTTTCACTTACTGTTGGTTGTTTAAAATCAGAAATTTCAAGAGTGGTTTCTTGCAAGGCATGGCATGATTTTTGTTACTTTTCTTTCCTCATAATGGGTTGTCTGAAAACAACATTTATTTTTTATGGATTTGTTTACATGTTCATGCAGTAATATTCCTCAGTGTTTACAATATTAAGAATGATTACCTAAATAATATAATTGTTTCTTTTCCTCCACCTATTGCAAAATCTATTGAAGATTCATTTGATCAGTTAAATGGGGGTTTATGAAATTTGGTTCAAAAGGGAATTACTATTTATTTTCTCTCTTTGAAAAAGAATTTTTCTAGTGCAAACTTTACTAGTCTTTTTGGTTTAGATTGTATTTTTTGGTGCAAATATTTTTCATTGTTAGGGTTATGAGATAAAACCTTGTAATGCCCCTTTCTCTCTTTCTGAAGGAAATCCCACGTACATGGCCATTGAGGGTTTCAGAGTCATTTTCTTTAAATGCACACTCTTGCTCATTATGTCAAAAGAAAAAAAAAATGTGTGGTTACTTCTCTGACTCTCAGATCATACCTGGCAAAGATTGGTCAAAATTTTTATATCTTTGAATATACCTGGCTCAACTCGATAGAAGTTTGTAACATTGCATATACCTCCATTGTTGAAAAATACAGTGATGTTTTTTGCATAGAAAAAGAGAGAGTGAAATAGTATGAAAAAGAGATGTGAGAGATTGAATATAGCATTGAATGTATGGTCTATTCTGATAGACATTTTTTACTCTGAGATTGTAAATCTGAAATATAAGATCAATATAAGTTGTCTTAAGATTAGCTAATTTCTAGAATTTTGAATGTTCAACTGAGAACCTTGAGGATTGTAGGGATTGTCTATTTAGAGGCTCTTGTAATAAAAAGTGAAATAGAGATACCCTCTATGTTATTGTATTTTTTTAAACTAAAAAGGAGTTGGTGCTCCTTGAAATTGGTGTTTCAAAATAAGGGGTTGGTGCTCCTTGAGATTGGTTTCTCTAAATGAGGGGTTGGTGTTCCTTGATTCGATGCTTAGAAATTAGCCTATAAGGCATTGTAAGCAGTGGTTTTCTAAATTAATCTAGTGAGGCAGTTCAGGAGTGGTTTTTCTACCCCAGGAGGGTTTTCCACTCAACAATTTCTTTGTCTTATGGTCTCAATTGCTTTTATGTGATAATTCTTTATGACTGTGACTTTTTGGTGAGTAGTTGTTCTTATCAGTCTAAGCTTGGTTGAATGTTAGTCCCTTCATCACTACAAATGTTCATATCAAAATGTTTTGCATAAGTGTTTTATCATTGTTAAAGATTCAGATTCAAAAGAAAGCTTAAATGTATTCATTTGTTTCAAGGCTTAGGAATTGTTTTATTGAGCTAAAACCCTTTGTTGTTTCATACTTATCATATGGCATTCCATTGCACAGTTGGCTCTAAGTATGCATTGAAAACTAGCAATCCTAAAGTGTTTAAACAATGCCAGTCATCTCTTTTACAATTGCAAGATAAATCTCACAAGGATTTTTTGGATAAGTTGTCAAAATGAACAATGCTAATGTTGTCATATATGCTCTCAATGCAATCAGTCAGTCCTATTGTCAATAGAAAGGATATCAGGTTTAAAAAGTTTTAGACACTGATTCATGCCTCTCTTAGTGTCTTTCCACACTCCAACAATTGGTATCAAAGCGTAGGGTCCTCTGATAGGTCTAATCAACCTATGATTGATTTTGGTCTTGGAGTCTATTTAAAATGTAAAGTTTAAAAAATTTTAGACACTGATTCACCCCCCTCTCAATGTATTTCCACACTCCAACAATTGGTATCAGAGCGTAGGGTCCTTTGATAGGTCTAATCAACCTAGGATTGATTATGGTCTTGGAGTCTATTTAAAATGTCTCCAGATCATGAAGGCACATCTATGACTAAAGCTCCATTATTTGATGTAACAGACTATGTATTCTGGAAAATCATAATGGAAACATATCTAACTTATATTGATCTTTATGTGTGGAGTATAGTGTTAACTGGGTACACTGTACTAGCTACATTTCCCACAACTGTTGATGAAAAGAAAAAATATGAAACTAATGCTAGAGAAAAACATGCTCTCTTGTGTGCATTGAATAAAGATGTCTTTATCAAAGTCATGCATTTCATTTTTTCTAGTGAAATATGGGTTAACTTGAAACCATCTATGAAGGAAATTAAAAAGTTAAACATTCAAAAGTCCTTACTCTAAAACATCAGTTTGAAGAAATAAAAATGAGGGACGATGAAAAAGTTGTTGATTACTTCTTGAGAGTTGATGAAATTTTCAATGCTATGAAAGGGCTAGGAGAAGATGTAAAAGAATTTGATGTTGTAACTAAGGTCATCAGAACCTTACCGATTAAATTTGAAGCTAAGGTTGCTACTCTTGAAGAAAAGAAACACTTTGACCAACTCACCTTAGAGAGCTTACAAAGCACTCTAACTCCCTATGAAATGAGAATCAATAAAAAAAATTCTATTGGAAAAAAAATTACCTTTAGCACTAAAAAGAAAGAAAAACATTAAGTTTGTGAGTCAGAATTTTCTGATTCTATAGAATCCCATTTTGTTAGAAAGCTTAAAAAGGGATCTGGAAAATATAAGCGAAAACTTCCCTTTAAGTGTTTTAACTGTGGAAAAATAGGTCACTTTGCTGCAAAGTATCCCTCTGGTGATCATAATAGTGACAATAAGAAATCTAAAAAACTGCCTAAGAAAAAGGCCTATAAACCTAAATGAAATTTCAACTTCAAAAAGAAGAAAAGTTTTTTTAGTAAAGATGAAACAGACACTGAATCTGAAGATTCTTTTGCTAAAGAAGATGAAACATTATTCATGGTTGAAATAATTTAGCAAGAAGATACAAACAAAAATATAATGAAGAAGGTGAAGTAGATCTAGAAGGTGAACTAAAATGTGCTTTAAAAGAGATTAAAAAACACAAAAATGAAATTTTGGCTCAAGAACAAAAATCTGCTCAAGCTCTTGCTCAAGAACAAACTTCAAATCAAGCAATAGAATCTTTAAAGACTCATCTTGAAGAAGCCAAGAGATTTGAATATTGTCTACGTGTTGGTATAAGTTATAAAGATCAAGAAACACATAAACTAGAAAATGAGATTGCTTCTTTAAAGAAATGTTCAGATAATGATTCCTTGTTAAAAGAACTAACACTTAAAGATGATATGATTATAAGTCAGAAAATTGAAATTGAAGAATGTAAGAGGATAGCAGATGTTGTAAGGTCTGATTTGGAGATTAAAAATATTGAATGTTTAAAACTTGAAGGAGAATTAATTGCTTTAAGAAAAGAGCTTGAAAGTGTCAAGGTTCAATCAGGTAAAATTAGAGATTTGATTACAGTATTAATATATTGAATGAGATGTTGGGAAAAAAAAAACATTCTAAGGATCCTATTGGAGTGGGATATGAGGTTGGACAAAGCTCTACTGAATAATCTCAAAGAGTGTTTGCTACTATAGAAGGAAAAATGTTTACACCAAGAATGAAGGTTGATCTTGGTCACCATGTTGCTGCACCAAAGAGTGTAGAGAAAACAAAATCAGAGGATAACACTACCGCTAGAAGACAATTCAAAGGTACTCACAGAGAAAGGAGAAATGTCTTCAGATATTCACATCCTTGGCATGATCATTAATTCAGGTATAATCATTATTTTCAAGGATATTGTTATGTTTTTAATGAATATGGACATAAGGCAAATCATTGCATGAGATGGTCAAATAAGAATCATTCTAATGTCTCTAGAAATGAGAATGTGGTGTGTTACAATTGTAACAATTTTGTTCACTTAAGAAGAGATTGTAGAATGAATACAAGTGATGATAATGTAGGGAACAATGCTGGAAATGTCTATAGGAAGCCTTTTGTTCCTCATATTAGTCACTAAGTCATTTGTTTCAGATGTAATAACATTGGGCATAAAGTACAACAATGCAGATTTAATAGAAAGACAAGTACTCTAAGCAAACAAGTGAAAAAGTCTACATTGGTGTGGAGAAGAAAGAGCAATCAATATGACAAAAAGAGAAATAAAGTTGAATGTCTGAAAACTCCTTGTGCAATCCTTGCACATGTGATACCATCTAGACCTTGAGAAGAATAAAAGAATCGGGGGGAGTCTATTATGGTAACACATTTTACCCCTATGAAGTCTAGAGTGAGGTATGACATCATACATTTGCTATTGGTTCTAAAATAAGTAAAGAAGAGGTATGTAAATATCAACATTTCATTATGTTTATTCTGATTGTATTGCTTATGAAGGTCTGCATATGATATGGGAAGTTTATGAGACCCTTCATTTTAACAAATATAATCATGTTTATTACACTGTGTATAATTGATCAGCTCTACACGGTGTTAAGGAATTCAAGTTTGAAGTACATTCACAGTCCTTTGGTGAGTTTGATGCTTTAATGACTCAATTCATAAGGTGCACATTGACTGCATACAAGAGATGGTTAAGTTTCTTATCTTTGATGTCTTGAAATAATTCATTTATATTGGTATTGGTGGATTCTAGCTTAACCATTTAGAAGGTGCATGAGTTAGCTGATGTCAATACATTTCCATGAGATAATGGTGGCTTGGACTTCAAAGCAGTATTCATTATTTTATTTGTCATTAAAGCTTGTTATCTTGATTGATCAGTCTCATCATTTCTTGACACTTTGATATCATGCTAAAACTTTACTTGTTGTGCACATATTATTATGCTTGGTTTATCTTATATGAGTGAAGTTTCAATGACATAGCATGCTAAGATAGTGAGTTGTTAATAATTTAAGATGCTAGTACAATATATGGCATGTAATGATAGTGGCAGCTAACTGAAAGAATAATGACAATGAATTTTGCATGAAATTGAGTTTTTTTGTGCTATGCTTGGAAGTTTCCCATAACATTTCATGGTTGGAACTCAAGTATTGATTTTTTTTGCAGGGACATAGTGACAGTGATTTGTATATTGCCTATCTATGATAGATTTTTAGTATGCTGACAATATGGTATAAATGATTGTTGTTATCACTTGCAAAAATTTCATAAAAGACAATGCTTTTACAATGAATTAGTTGTTTTGGTCTAATAGTGCTTTGCTATTACTTGGGAGTTCAAGTTTTCACGGTCTTTAGCTTGCAGGTGGCAATACTTTGTTGAATTTGGCATGATATGATGTCTAAAAAGGGTTGATATTTACCATCTTATGAGATTCAGTTGAAATGTTTTCACATCCTTCATGGTATTTAGAAATTTATGCTTATAATAGATTTCCACATCACTGGTATGCAGTGGAAAGTGATTTGTTACTGTGTGCAAAGGTACTCTAATGGTAATTTTGGTGGTAAAGGTCTCTCTTATTGATACTTCAATTTTTTAATCCTCATGAGAATGTTTTGTTACTATGTGTTTTTTATCTGATTCAAGTCTTTTCACATCTTCAATATGGTTTACAAATGGGGTGGTGAGTTGCTAGTGTTTTCTATAACCCATTTGGATTATTTGATAGTGCTCTTGTTGTTTGAGAAAAAGGGTAATGATACCAGTTTTGATATATCTATGTATGGATTCAGGGGGGGCTTTTTAGCTCTCTAAGTAGCTTGTTGCTGCTTTAGTTGGTCCTTGTTTGTTGCTTCATTTCTAAATCTATTGTTGTTTCAGCTACATCTCTTGACATTATATTGTTTTTGCCTTTGTCCTTGTGACAAAAAGGGGGAGAAATATGAGTTTTGGTTTGATGGCTCATTTTTTCCATCGAGGACAAAGGGGGAGTTTGTTGATATTTTGTCCTTGATGTTAAATTTGAAATTATGGAATTTTGACTTTGACACTATGCTACTTGATTGATACTTGTTTGGTTGAGCTATGGCAGATTGGTCTATACATATTATGGCATTCAGTATCTTTTTTATGGACAACATTATTTCTTTGCTTTGGTACTGATTAGGTTGAGCTTCATATGCACAAAAAGGTTATCTTTCGTACAGATTTTTGGCATGGTTACTCAGGTATATCATTATCAATTGGTTTTCAATTCCATTTTTTCTTGTCAGATTAGTTCACTGGTATCATTGGTCGATCTTGGCACATATCACTCTATGATACTTTACATGTTACATGGAAAATTTGGGTTAGCATTATTGAAAATCTCTCTTTGACATTCGAGTTTATATCTTAGTTGATAAATATGACATTGGTATATAATATGGTTCATGGCTTACAAGTTGATTTCAATTGGCCTCAATTTCGAAAAAGGCAACATCATGGCAATTTTTTTATATTGACTTGAGGAATTACATCGGCTTAGTTACATTAGTAAATGACTTTTAATGGAGTCATACTTGTTTCGCGCTTTATCTCTTAGTAAAATACTTTGAATAAAGTCATATATGCTTTGGGTTCTAAAGGTCAAAAATCTCTCTTTGAAATAGCTAAGGTTCATTTGGCAGTATTGATTGGCTAAGTATTTCAAGCCCTTAAGGCCGACAACAGGTTTGAGGAAATCATTAAATTAATTCACTTTAAAAGTAACAAGTCTTCGAATCTTGGAAAAAAATGTTTTAATTTTTAAGGTGATTGATTTTTTGTTAAAGTCTTAACAATTATCATGGTGATAATTGTGTCGGCTACATGGGGCTTTGTCAGTGAAATCTCTAAATATGTAGAATGATGTTTGTTTTGGTCTTAAGTCCTTTTGGACCTCAAACATTATTAATGAATTGTCAAGTCATCAAATGCAAAGGAATTGAAAGCCAAGTAAAAGGAAATTAGGGCAAGCATTATTTTTGGTTTTCATTTCCCTATGGGTTTGAAACCCTAGTCTTTGCCACCGCCATGAAAGAACTTATAACTGTTGCTTATGCTCGATTATTCCTCTTTGTTGTGAATTTGTTCATTGCTTTATTTGATATCATGACAAG
The DNA here is from genome assembly GCA_007115665.2 of Sequoiadendron giganteum. Classification (NCBI taxonomy): domain Eukaryota; kingdom Viridiplantae; phylum Streptophyta; class Pinopsida; order Cupressales; family Cupressaceae; genus Sequoiadendron; species Sequoiadendron giganteum. The sequence goes on from CM021100.1 coordinate 137,741,935, forward strand.
TATGGAAGGTCATTTTCAGGTGTGTGGTTTGAAGATTCAAGAAAGATAGTTAGAGACCTAGGCATACATCGAATTACTCTGGTATTTGCATGTTTTCCTTGCAGTCCAATAAGGTATTAATCATTCTTTTTTTTGGAAGTTTCCAAGTTAAATATGGAAAAGGGAGTTAAAATTCTCTTAGTTTGAATCTGAAAATGCTTGGACTTACAGTCGATTATTTAAAATAAAAAATTGCAAGAGTGGTTTCTTGCAAGGCATGTCATGATTTCGGTTACTTTCTTTCCTCATAATGGCTTGTCTAAAAACATCATTTATTTTTTATGGGTTCATTTACATGTTCATGCAGTAATATTCCTCAGTGTTTTCAGTATTAAGAATGATTACCTAAATCATATTATTGTTTCTTTTCCTCCACCTGTTGCAAAATCTATTGAAGATTCATCTGATTAGTTAAATAGGGGTTTATGAAATTTAGTTCAAAAGGGAATTACTGTTTATTTTATCTTTTTGAAAATTAACTTTTCTAGAGCAAACGATACTATTCTTTTTTGCTCAAATTGTATTTTTGGGTGCAGGTATTTTTTCGTTGTCAAGGTTATGAGATAAAACCTGCTAATGCCCCTTTGTCTCTTTCTGAGGAAATCCCATGTACATGGTCATTGAGGGTTTCAAATTCATTTTCTTTAAATACACACTCTTTCTCATTCTATTAGAAGAAATTTTTTTTTGTGTGGTTACTTCTCTAACTCTCAGATCATACCTTGTAGAGATTGGTCAGAAAGTTTGTAACTTTGAATATACCTGGCTCAATTCAATAGAAGTTTGTAACATTGCATATACCTTCGTTGTTGAAAAATACAATGATTTTTTTTGCATAGAAAAAGAGAGATTGAAATAGTGTGAAAAAAAGATGTGAGAGATTGAATATAGCATTATATGTACGATCTATTCTGATAGACATGTTTTACTTTGAGACTGTAAATCTCAAATATAAGTTCAATACAAGTTGTCTTAAGATTAGATAATGTCTAGAATTCTGAAGGTTCAACTGATAACCTTGAGGATTGTAGGGATTGTCTGTTGAGAGGATTTTGTAAGAAAAAGCGAAACAGAGAGACCCTCTATGTTATTGTATTTTTGTAAAATATAAAGGAGTTGTTTCTCCTTGAAATTGGTGTTTTAAAATAAGGGGTTAGTGCTCCTTGAAATTGGTGTTTCAAAATAAGGGGTTGGTGCTTCTTGAGATTGGTGTCTCTAAATGAAGGGTTGGTGCTTAGAAATCAGCCTATAAGGCATTGTAAGTAGTGGTTTTTGAAATTAAGTTAGTAAGGTAGTTTAGGAGTGGTTTTTCTATCCTAGGAGGGTTTTCCACTCAGCAAATTCTATGTCTTATTGTCTCAATTTCTTTGATGTGATAATGCTTTATGACTGTGAATTTTTTGTGAGTAGTTGTTCTTATCAGTCTAAGCTTGGTTGAATTTTATTCCCTTCATCACTCCAAATGTTCATATCAAAAAAAAATTCATATGTGTTCTATCATTGTTAAAGATTCAGATTCAAAAGAAAGATTAAATTTATTCATTTGTTTCAGAGCTCAAGAAATTTTTTGTTTAACTAAAACCCTTTTTTGTTTTATGCTTATCATATGTCATTCCATTGCATAGTTGGTTCTAAGTCTGCACTGAAAACTAGCAATCCTAAAGTGTTTAAACAATGCCAGACATCTCTTTTGCAATTGCAAGATAACTCTCACAAGTATTTTTGGGATAATTTGTCAAAATGAACAATGCAATCAGTCAACCATGTTGTCAATAGAAAGGATATCAGGTTTAAAAGTCTTGATTAAATTTTAAAAAGTTTTAGACATTGATTCACCCCCCCTCTCAGTGTTTTTCCACACTCCAACACATATAAGGCTTTCCTATCATATTTATAGGGTCTACTTAGGAGTAGGTGATAACAATCCATGGGAAGAATATCAAAAACTACACTATCTTTATAGCCTCCAATCTAGACCTCAACCACAACTTTTTCATTAACCAGAAGAGACTACCCATCACTCAACCGTGACACCTTATATGGAAACTCATGAGGTACTTTTTTCAATTTTAGTTTGTGAACCATCTCACTAGACACCATGTTCTATGTTGAACCAGAATCAATAACAATTTTGCATACCTTGTTTTTACACTTACATGTAGTCTTGAAGAGGCTCTTTCTTTGCAATGGTTCCACCTCCTTTGCTGCCTTCAATACAGTCTTCCTCATCATCAAAATTTCCCCTATTTTAGGAACAACCCTCATACTTGCAAGATGATTGCTTTCACACTCCTCTTCTTGAATTATTTTCTCTCTCCTATCAATCCTCTTTTCACCACTATATGAACTACCAACCTTTTTCAAGGCATTTCCAAGATGGATGACCATATTCATTACAAGTATAACATCTCCCTACAAAATCATTAGAGTTTCTACCACCACAAAACCTGCCTCTACCCCTGAAACCACCTCTAGTATCAACACCTTTCTCCTTACCTCTATTTGCTCCTACTTGTTCTTCACTTGACTACTTTGGTGTAGGGATTTCTCCTCTCCCTCTTGTGTTAGATCCTCTTCCTCTAACTAATTTTTCTTTCCTTCTTTTAAGCTTTTCCTCCACCCTGATTGCTAATTGAAAACATTCCTCAACAAACTTTGGGTTAGCAACAACAAGTTCATCTTGTATATTAAATCTCAAACCACCTAGGTATCTAGCCACTTTCTCAACTTCATCTTCATCCCTTCTTGCCCTGATACTTAGTTTATAAAACTCATTTGTATATGTCTTGACATCTAGATATTTATATTTCAAGCCTTGCAACTTTTTATACAATTGAACTTCATAATCCTTTGGAAGAAATTTACCTTTCATTTTTTGTACCATCTTGTCCCAAGAAACTATTCTTGATTTTCCTATTTTTCTCCTTTATGTTTGCTCGTAGTTCCACCATAGAAAAGCATGACCTTTAAGTTTTTTTTTTCCACCTTCACCTTTTGTTCATCTAAAATTTCTTCACTCTCAAAGTGATTGTCCATCGTAGCAATCAAATCAAGCAATTATTTTTCATTTAAATTTCCACCATACATAGGAAGATCAACTTTTACCTTCGTTGAATCACCTTTTACTTCCTTGAGTATCTTTTCCATGCTCTTATCTTCTAGGTCTAACTCCTCATCAACATCTTCATATTATTCATCTTCCTCCTTTGTTTCACTCTCTTCATTCTCATCTCTTATTTTCTTTGTCTCCAAGGCAGCAAGCCTTGCCACTACAACATTATGTGATTTTAGAATCTTAGCATGATTCTCCTTCAGTTCTTGCAACTCTCTAGCAGTACCAACACCCTTTGGAGGCATCTTTACAAATCTGACCTTTCACCTTCCAACCTGCAAAATCCAAACAAATCACCGACAAGAGATCTACTAATTGTACTTTGATACCACCTAATGTAAGCAAGGGTGGTTGCCAACTACACCAAGAGATTAAAACCTTTCATATGGACTTTAAGAGACATCTAATAAGATTAAGATGTTCTTACAAATTGAACTTATTTCAAACACCCACCTAAAGGCTTATAGCCCCAAAACCAAAATTTGCATAATATCTCTTATAGTAGGCTGTACAAAGGCCTGAAAAATACCTATTTAGCCTCTCCACAAAACCCAACACAATACTCCAATATTTTTGTGTAAGTTTCTTTGAACCAAATATGAGATCCAATGGATTGTCCCTATTTCTAGGACACCAAAAAGCCCAATTATACAAAGGAGATCCCTCCTAAACACCACCCTATCGCTCAAACTCAAAAAAAAGTGATAAATTGTGTCTCAAAACATTAGGAACCAATATCATTTCTCAAATTCAAGCCTACTAGAACGTTGTTCCCCAAAACCCTCACTTTCAAGAAAAATACCAAGGGTTTATTGAAACCCACATCACTCAAACTTTAATAACACATCATATACATCAAAGACCTTCTAGGTACTTTTCAAAAACTCACAAAACCATTACATTGATAGTCTCTTCACTGTTTTGTCAAAACACTACTTTGACACACCATTCTCACATGAAAATCACTTTGCTTAGCCCTAGGGCCTTACACAATCTCAAACCACACAACTCCACTACCTACAAAAACATGGAAACACCTAAATTAAATATTTTTGGACCCATTCCATGAGATATAATGAGAACAGTGAGTGGAATGGGTCAAACTGCCATTTTAATTGACCTTCAACCCCAAATATAGAGATAACTGGGCAGTTTCAAAAAAATACAAAGAACTCCCTCAAATCTTAATGTAAAACACTCAAACTAGATTCAATTGAGATTTTAGACATGATTCTATGACATATAATGAAATTCGAAGCAATTTCCTTATTGTATGGGCCGTACAAAATAAGAGAAGTTCAGAAAAAATAGTGATTTTAGTAGAAATTGTGATGTTTATTAATGGGAAACCTTCAATGCAAACTCCAAACACCCATTTCCCAAGCCCTTCTAGTATTTTATACATTTTCCCTCCAATTTCTAACTTAAAAGTTCCCATAATCAAGTTCTTAAGACCTTTCAACTTCTTAGAAAGTTGCATTTTTGACCATTTTGAATTTGACAACATTTTCATTTTTGCAATTTTTACAAACTTGACACCTACAACTCTAAATCACCCAAATACATCATAAATGGTATTTTTAGACATTATTTAATATAAATTGACTCAAACTACCCCAAATTCCCTAGACTCACCCCAAAGTTTTACAAATGTTTTTAGGTGCTCCTACACCAATATCGACCTAGCAGATATAGATTTTAATGCTTGAAGATATCAAAGGATGTCAATGGGTATTGTTTATATGATTAAGGGAAGTGATCTAATCTTTTGTAATAGATATTTCCTAAGGGTGCCAATTTTTTTGGTTTTTAAAAGAACTTTAACTGCAATTTGTATACCTTATTCTTGGGTAGCATGTCAACTTCACATTTGTACATATTTGTGCTTAATGTATTAAATCTTAAATGGGAATCATTGAACATTATGCATATGTAAAATAGTTATTTGAAACTACACAAAAAATTTCCTACGTTGATAGTAGAAGGCAGTTATGAAATGTTGAGGTGGGAGTTTGTGAATGACAGCTACAATTTTTTTGTAAAAGGCATTTGGTACTTTGTTAATCATAAAGCTATGACAAAGTCACTAAATGTGGGTTCGAGAAGATATGAGATTTATACTCTATTAAGATTTATTGTTATTTTTCATGTTGAAATTATTAATGAGCAATCTTTTATGAAAGTTGAAAAGAACTTTAAGTGGAGGTTGTAATTACATTTAAAGACTTAAATATTCTTGTGTCTCCAATGAAAATGAGACAAACAAGAAGTGTTTTGTAGTGAAATAGAGATTATACTTTGTCTTTTTATTTATAGAATCATATTGATGTGAAAGTTTTATTTTTCCAGTGAGGTTCCTTTTCCAATGAGCCATATTTTTTATCTAGTGAGGCTTTTCTAGTAAGGCAAAAACTAGCCAATGAGGCTAAAAAAGTAGCTAGCAAAGCTTTGTAATCAGTGGGATTTTATTAAACCAGTGAGGAAATTTTATCGATTGGTTTTTTATCCCTATGAGGGTTTTCCAGCCATAAAAATATTGTGTTATGGTTTATCTGTGATCTATGTGGTTATCATCATTCATGCAATTTAGTCCTACAACTTCCATTATGTACTTTTCAACATTTGATTTTTTTATGTTGTTTAAGGATCTGATATTTTATATAACATTTGAATACATTCCATGATTACAAAGAAGCAATATTTTTTGAAAAAATATTGAATTAAATTTGGTTATTAAAACACTGATTCACCCCCCTCCTCTCATTTTTTTTCGTACTCCAACAAAATCTGATTATGGAGATGATGATGATGAATGTTTTTCCATGGATTTAAAGGGGAATCTATTTCTACTAAGTTTGAAATATTTGTATTAAATTTGGCTATTAAAACACTGATTCACCCCCCTCCTCTCATTTTTTTCGTACTCCAACAGAATCTGATTTTGGAGAGAAAGGATAAGACTGAAGGTACTTTGGTATCTTCTCTTCATGTTAGCTAGGATAATAACTATTGGATCATTAATATTGTATGCTCTAAAAATATGACCGAAGACCAAAGTAAGTTTTTTAAACATGAAAATTATGATGGAGGAATTGTTATATTTGGTGATTATTCAAGTGCTAAGACTCGAGGAATAATATCAATTAGTTTTTACAGAAAGAATAATACTGATGATGTTTATGATGTCAAGGGTTTAATACATAACCTATCAAGTGTTGGAAAAATTTCTAGCAAAGGATACAATCTTAAGTTTTAGGATGATGGATGTGAGATCAAAAAAGGGTCAAACTATGATTGCTATAGGAAGGACAGATGGAAATGTTTATCAGCTCAAGGCTACTGATGCTCATTAATTTATGACCTATATTAATGAAAGTTGGATATGACACAAGATGATGTGTCACATTAATTTTTGACAATCTAATAAGAATCTATTCAGTTCAAGCAGTGAGAGATTTGACAAAGATTACAAAGCTTGTCAATGTTGTCTACAAGAATTGTCATATTGGAAAGAAAAAAATGAAGTTTCAAGGGAAAAGAATAATCTTCTACTGGATTACTAGAATTGGTGCATACAAATATTTTTTGGTCCTGAAAGAATAAGAAGTCTTCAAGGTGATAGGTATTTCATTCTTTTGATCGATGATTATTCTAGAATGACATGGGTTACTATTTTTAAACAGAAATTTCAAGCCCTAGATAAGTTAAAATAATTTCAAGTTATGGTTGAGAATGAAATAGATATGAAGATCAAGTGATTGAAGTCTGATAGAGGTGGAGAGTTCACCTCCAATTAATTTAACATGTTTTATGGGAATCATGGCATAAAGAGGTACCTGTCTACCCCTAGGACTCCTTGGCAAAATGGACTGGTTGAAAGGGTAAAAAAACTATTCAAGAAGCTTCAAGGAATATGATGAGAGAAGCTAACCTATCGAAAGTATATTGGAGAGAAGCAATTCATATTGTTGTTTACATACTTAACATAGATTGAGTGAAAGAAAAGAACACAAAGAGTCCTTATGAGTTGTGGTATGGAAGGATACCTACTGTCAAATATTTTAGAGTGTTTGGAAGAAAATACTATATCAGAAGAGATAAACAAAACTTGGGAAAGTTTGATGCAAGGAATGATGAAGGAATATTATTTAAATATTCTACTAAAAGAAAAGCCTACTAGTGCTATAAAAAGAGACTCAAAAATATTTTTGAAAATGCAAGTGTCAAGGTTGATAAATATTTTAAAAACTCAGTGTGATAGATGGATATAAATCAAATGAGCTTGATTATGGAGAAATGGAAAATTCTAAGGAAAAGGAAGTGTAGATTGCAGAGGAAGAAGCTCCAAAAAAGACCCCTAAAACATATAAGTATGTGTAGAGGAATCATTCTGAAGAATACATCATTGGAGACAAAAGACAAGGTGTATTAACAAGAAGGAAAGTTGTTGAAGAAGAGGTAAATTTGTGTTTACTTTTTGAAGTTTAACCTAAAATAGTGATTGAAGCATGTTGTAGAGGAGGGGGTCCAACTACACCAAGGCTCCTAGTACAGAGAGCCAAGAGTGAAAGGATTCCCTAGTCTACCTCAAGTTGTATAAGAGATTTTAGGTCAGGGATAGAAAATCAAGAGAACTATCAAGTGCTTCTATCACTCTACTAACCCAAGAGTTTTGGTGGGGCTAAATGAGTAGGATTTTGAAACTTGAACCATAACTCAAACAACTCTCTACTAGAGGATAGTAGCATGGGTTAGGGACAGCAACACAATACATTGGAATCTCACTGGGGCATTGGCGTCCATATGACCAAAAAGTGTAAAAATAAAGTGAAAGGCACAAGATCCTACTAACTACTTAGCAGTTGAGGTTTAAATCATTAAATAGAATGATAAATGAAAAAATCAATGAAATAACTAGAAAGATGATAAAGGAGATGAGAAAAGAAAAGGTGATGAAGATTAACTCATTATGAGTCCAGTTAGCCAGCAAGCTCCAAAAGAGAATATACCTACACACAACCAAAAGAGGAAAAGTGTTGGGGCTATATAGGGGTTTTCCTCAATCAAACCCTCACTTTGGTGTTCCCACCTCCACGAATAGCTAAAATGGCCATGAGATATAAATTTGATAAAGAAACTAATGCTAGAATGGAAATAGAACTAAATACTACAAGAGAAACAAAGCTACACAAATCCAACAATAAAGTAAATGAAAGCGTCACCACCCTCGACCAAAGGCACTCAAGGCTAATGAGAGAGGAATGCAAGCCTATAGCAATGATAGAGTCGAGACAACTACACCACTGAAACTAGCCTCACTAGGCACCACAAACCTTCTATGGTAGATGTGAAGAATGTTGTGATGTTGGAAACGTGAAATCAATGGTGCAACAAGTAGCTCAAAATGAGCATGATGGAATTTTTCATGTAGAAACTCAAGAATTTCTAATATGATCAAGAAGATTTCAAGATGAAAAGGGAGGGAAAGAGCCATTCTCAAGTTAGCAGGAAGGTGTAGAGGCATTACACTTCATCACCAATGGAGAACGTAACATATTTGCAGATTCTAGAGGCAAGAATCTATCAGAGATGGAAGTGCACTATGCAAACATATGCATTCCATGCATGCATCCCCATCAAAAATTCCCCCGCCAACATAAAAGAAAAGCACCAAGTGGATGCATTGGAGATAGGTGATGTGGAATCTAGTTCAAATCTGTTTTTTCTAAGTAGAGGGTGTAAAAGGGAAATTTGCAAGAGGGGTGGAAATTCGCTCCTATACATTTTTCTCCAACTTTAGTGAGCATGAATGTTAATGAGTGGTTGGTAAAGCAGATTGAAAGAGTTTAGAAAATGTACCTTAATCATCGAGGAAGCAAACTGATATTTGGAAAATCTTGAAAGCATAGGGTAGGCAAATAAATCCACAGGTACTCTCTCACAAGGAGGTTTGAACAGAGTACACTGAAGGCCTACAGACCAACGATGGGAAAATCCTATTAACACAAGAACTTCACAGGTACTCAAACCTACAAATAAGGCACACTTAGGTGCTCTCTCCTAAAGGAAGACAAATGTGAGGGGACTCTACAAAGTTAGACTAGAAAGAATCTTTATAGGTGCACCTGCAAAGCAACATGTTAATCCGTAGATAAAACATGTTAGAAAACAAAAATCAGCCACATAGGAAGACACACAAGAAGATATTCATGAAGATAGTCAAAAATTGAAGAAAGAGATTTGAAAGGGGTCCCTTGGGAACCCTTCAAAATAAAATGGGTCCACTCAAGGGATGATTAGTTTGAAAGTGCAAGAGATTTTTTATCAAATCAATTCAACATCAAGGAATCTTTTTGAAATATGTTCACTTCATCATGGAATTCGAAAGGAAGTTCCCCTTGCAAGTGGAAGGTCAAACTTCACCCACAAGAGAATATTCTTCCTCCTTGAAGGAAGGTGCCTCAAATTCTATCTTTATGAACCCATGATGAAGGAAAAATATTCCACTAGGGGTCCTTGTCGAGGAATGCGATTTTTGAAAAGTATTTTGAAAATATTTTTGAGAAACAAATTGTTGGCCACCAAATAAATTTTCTAAAAAATTGAGTGATATGATATCCCCCCTTAGGATGATGCATGTCAAGCAAAAAGGCATGTGACATCCTAAAGAGAGAAAAGCAAGAATGAAAAATAAAGTGACGTTTTGGCCCGCATAACATAGCAAGATGTAACTGTGGTAATGTTATCACACACATGAGGGACAACACATGAGCACCAAGACATCACAAAGAAAGTAAGAGAGATAAGTGCAAAGAAAGAGAAGACAACAACATCACGAACAAGGGACAAGGGTGATCATATATTTCAGGGTTAGAGTTGATCTTAAATATAGATAAATAGGTATAATAATATTTATATGAACTATCATCAACCCCCTACTATATCAAACCATATGAAGAATGAACGAGAAGACAAAATAAAAAAAAATTAGGTCAACATGGAAGGGAAGCCTAAATTCCCCCAACACCATGCATTATCCCCAATTATTGTAAAGCAATATACAATAGAGGAATTTTTAGGATAGATAAACACTCTTGCATCCAAGCACCTACAAGGATGACAAGGGGCATGCAGGAACACATAACACAAGCATGGGGGAACACAAACATACACACAATCTACTCTCCAAATAAATAAGAGGTGCCCCCTAGTCCTCATCAACTAAGAGGTTGTTGTTCTCCTAGTCTAGATCATTGTCAGGAGAAGGAAGATGAGCCTATAAGGGTGAGATATCAAGGGGGAACCCTCTAACCCTCCTACAACAAGAGCCTAGGAAGAAGGCCCCTCGAGGTATTATTTGCTTAGTTCTTGTGGGGTGAAATTCAGTGATTTCATGAAGATCACTAATGAAGTGTAACAAAATGCATACCCTTTTATTTTCACACTTGTGTGGGCCCACCTTGCTTAATTTATCCTTCTTTATGGCTTAATTGGTCCTATTTTGTGTCCAAAAGCACTATGAATGCCATCTTTTTTTGGCTAATCTTGACATTCTCCAATGCATGAATGGTAATCGTAATGATTTTGATTTGTGTGTCCTTGATTTTTGGTCAGGACTAAAATTCCACCTAGGGAATCTTTGTCCCCCTCAAGTCTCGGGACCCTGATTTTGAGGTATCTTAATTGGGCCCCTTTTTGGTTTTTGTGCCCCAAGTTTCATCAATTGGGACTAAGATTCCACCTAGAGCATCTTAGTCCTCCTTGAGTCATTTTTTAGATTGAAATTCTAATTCTAGTGGGATTTATCCTCCTTTATTTAATGAATTCATATGTCGGCTTGGTTTGATATAATTTTGGGATATTAAGCATAGATAAGTATAAATACAAGGTTCATTCATTCATTTTAATCCAAGTCTTTTGTGAGAGCATTCACTATAAAAAAATTGAGTTCATAAGAGCATTCAAGAGCAATTCTTCAATCATTTCGAGCCATCATCAAGATTCAAGCATCATATCAAAGATCTCCTTGCATCATGTGTTTTGTTGTGCTAAAATTTTTGATGTAGGGTTTTGATCCAAGAAGGCTAGCAATTCAAGATCTATCAAGCATTTCCTTTGATTCAAGATCCATATCCATTGGAGCCATTTCACACAAGATTGCAAACTTTATAAGGATTTGGTGAGTTGTAACATTGCATGTTTTTAATTCACCATTTCCTTCATTACTTTATTTCATTTCAACATTTAATTACCAACAAAGGGTTTGACCAAGGAAAACCCCCATTCACTAACAATCAACAAGTTTTTCCTCTCGTGTATGCTTATGGTTGTATATTTAGGTTGAAGACTTGAAGATCATTTGGAGTGAAAGATTGAAAAGTTTTAAATTTGCATTAAAATGTTGCAATCTTCATGAAAACTCAACTATAGGTAAAATCTAGAAGTTTCAGAGCCTGAGATCCGAGAGGAAACAAGTGCAGACCTTGGAGCGCAAGATCACATCCAGATTTTTCAGAAATCTAGACTGAGACTAATACGCCACCTTGGGCGTCTTAGTTCTCGCAAGAATATTTCTCAAAGATTATTTTAGATCCGGTTCTGACATTTGAGGATTTTGTATTTGCCCCAAAAAATAGCAGCAGGACTAATATGCCATTATGTGCATCTTAGTCCTCCAAGACACATTTAGGCAGCTTCTAAATTACATTTTCAGAATCCTCACTACATCTCCAAACTTCCTAGGTACACACATCATATATCCCTATTTCATAATTTCATTATTTGTACACCTCATTTAGCTTGCATAACTAGGGTTTGTAGGTTGAATTTTCATTTGTCTTTTCCAAGCATTTGCTTGGTGTTGAACCCCTTAAAGTCTAAAATAACTCCCCTCCTAGGTACTCCTAATTGAGAATTGACTCACCTTTTGAGGTTGTTAGTCAATAAAATTAGGGTTCTTAGGACATAATTGAAAGACCTAGATAGAATAGGAAGTCACCCCCTTCCTCATTTTATCTATGGATCATTTGGTGAACCCGACTTCTTTGAACATTATTTTTTTGATTTGGAGTCCATAAAATTCCTAGATCTAGATTTGATTCATTGCATTTGCATTAGTGAAATTGCATCTAGGGTTTCTTGCATCTTGAATTAGTGAAATTACATTTAGGGTTTCTTATATTTGTATTAGTGAAAGTGCACATAGGTTGCATTTTTTATTTCTTGCATATTTCATTTCATTGGAAAACTGAAAAGTGTGTTGTTAATTCTCTTAATTGCATTTAAAAACATTGTTATTGTAGTGAAAATTGAAAAATTACATTCAATTCCTTGTTAGTAGTTTCTTTTCTTTACATCCATTTGCACAGTTTCATGTTTCCAAACATCAACTCCCTAGGTAGGCAACCTGAGAAAGTTATCAAACAAGAATTTGATGATTTTCTGAGAAAAACCTCTACTACAACTAAAATGTCCTTCTTGGCATCTTAGTCCCTCTTAGTTTTTTTGTTGTTCTTTTTTCCCTTATTTGTTGATTTTCCTTGTTGAAAAATGATGTGATAAGCTTTCAGTTGCATGGCTCTCATTGAAGTGGGTGTTTGATATGACATTGATATTCTTGATATACTTGTGTTGTCATGTCACTATGGAATTGGCAAGGAATATTACATTGGTAATTCATGGAGGAAGCAATAATTATTGGGGCTTCAATACTTTATTTATATGAGTTTTTAAATTATCACAAGACTTTGACTATGAGCATGGGTCATTGTGTAGTTTGTTCACTTTTATAAAAGTCAATAAGGTGGATTGGAGCATGTTGTTGGGTATTAGACTTGTTTTGCATTTGATTTTTTTGACCAACACATGGTATTGGTGTTCGAAGGTATCATTGCATTTATCTTAGGAAATAATAAAGTGTTTTTTCATCACAGGTATACATATTATTATGTTTGATTTTGGATATCATTCGACTGGGAATTTTACTGCACATACTTTAATATTTTTGAAAGGAAGATTATCGAACTCATTTTGTGAGGGATTGCATATAATGTTGCTAGGGCATGAGGCAGAGAGGTTGGGTTTTGAATAAATCATAGTTTCGATTTTGAAGTAACAATATTGGTGGTAAGGTAACTGACAAAATTTGGTTTTAGGCAGTTCATTTGTGTTTTCATCTTCACAAGTCGACTATGAAAATATTTAAGTGTATGGACCTGATCGATTTTGACAAGTATCGTTATGATAGTTATCTCCATTCGATGATCCTTTCAATTATGAGCAATTTTTTTTGTATATAAAATGCTTTCAAAAACTGGTGCTTGGTTGGTTGATCAGAAAGATGAAACACTTGACCATGTTGTGTGACATCACATATGTGGATTCTATACTCTATTAAGATTTGTTATTTTTTGTCTTATATTGAAAGAATTGATAAGTAGTTTTGTAATGGTCATTAAAGGAACTTAAGGTGTAGATTATAGTTGGTTTATACTTTCAGATTCTTGTGTCTCTTATGTAGTTGAGACAAAACAAGAAATTATTTACAAATAAATAGAGATAATTCTCTATCCTATTTTTTTATATAATCATTTGATGTGAAAGTTGCTATGTATTTTCTAATCAGGTAGTTGCTATGCATTTCCCAGTGAGGAAGTTGCTCGCTTAAAAGCCAGTGAGGCTATAGAAAAAATAGCAACATTGAAAAGCTAGTGAGGCATATTGTATTAGCCAGTGAGGCTTGTAACTAGCGAGGTTCTTTTTCTAGTGAGGTATTGTTAGTTAGACATTTTTTATTAAAGCTAGTGAGCAATTTTGAGTGGTTTTTATTCCCCACAAGGGTTTTCTACTTGGGACAATATTTGTGTAATGGGTTGTTACTATCACTTATGTGCTTGACCCTCATGTTAATTTTCTTATCATGTGTCATTCAGTTTAAAATTACCCTAAGTTTATTTGGTTTGTACAAACACATAATCATCATATATCACTATTTGAAATGTTGTTCTCTGCTCATCTTCATTATGGTCAATCAAACTTTACAAGTTAATCTCTATGTTGAGGTATCTATAGTTTGTGTGTCTAATATGTGAACATCCTTACTCTTAAATATTATGTTCATGAGTTAATGTTTATCATATATTTCTTCATAATATTGTGTTTGAGTCTGTTGGACTCAAGGGAACACTGAGAGGGAGGGGGTGAATTAGTGTTCAGCAAATCTTAACTTTTATTTATGTAAAACTTAAACCATTTTTGCATTACATTAAAAGAAAGATGCAAGCATTCAAAGGAAGCATTCATAACACCATAGCACAAGGATTTTTGTGTGGAAACTCTATTAGGGGAAAAATCATGGTGGAGGTTAATCCACAATTTGAGTACTCAAATATTTTTTTTACAAAAGAATGCACTTGCCTTCAGGCACACTACCTACAACTCACTGCTCAAAAGGGAAGGTTCACTTCCTTAAAAAAAAATAGATTAAAACCATCTGAAGGATGAACAGAGATAGTAGCATCTATTTATGCTAGGTTACAGTTCTGGTGAATCTCATAGATTCGATTTTGGATCTTCTTTCTGACACTAGACTTTTCTCTACTCTTTGCATCACACATAGACAAATTCGCACTATTACTCTATTGAATTTCACACCATATTTATATTCCACACATTCACTATCTTTTCACACTACTCCACATGACATACAAAACCGATCTCATAAATATATCCGCTATTAAGGATTTGATCATTCTTATGTTAGCTTCATAAAACTTTTAGTTATTCTCAAATGTCGGCCAGATCCACTACTAATTATTTATGTGCATCCTCCAAAGTTAGTTAAGACAAAGAGAGGGCCTAAAAAAACATAATAGATCATGAAAAAATTTGATTAATTACTCCTTATACATTCGTGATTACTATATTCATCAAGTCGGCCTTCTAGCATAGATAATCAACAAATTAGTGCACAGAATCTCCTAGATCACATACCAATGAATGTGTACTAGTATAATTCATGAATAGGAATCAAGAAACATCAAGAAACCTTTCTCAGAGATCCACAACACATAATAGTAGTCTAGTGAGATCTTCAGATCAACTTTTATACTTATAACCGGATGTCATGTTCTTCACCCTATTATGCCAGTGTAAACCAGAACTATACTATAGATCAGATGCATGACTTAGGTTCCCATCAATGAAAAAAAAGTATGATGCCAAACTTTGCTACACTCTCTCCCTCTAAGATTTATAAAGAATTTTTCACTGCGTTCTCTCCCCCTTTGACATAAATGACAAAACATAGAAACCATATGCCAAAAAGCCAAAACATGTGTTCAAAGTCTTCAAAACTCTCGATTATATATATACTGTCAATTCTCCCCCTTAGACCAAAACTTCAAAAATTTGAAAACAATTGAATGCTACTTTAGAAAATTATCTTATGATTTTTCTTCATTTCCGGAAGGAATTTATTCCAAGCATCTATTGTGATCCCAATAATAATGATTAAATTGTTGTTCTTGGATGTTTTGTTCACAATTTCAGTTAAAGATTCTAGAATTGTATGTTAGAGTATAAGTCCTTTCACTTAATTAATTTAATTATATTGGTTAATTAATTAAGTCAGTTGTCACTTTAGGTTTACTTAAGCTAAATTTAGGCACATTAATAATTATTTATTAATTATTAAGTGTGCACACTAGGGTTTCCCTTTTAGGGTTTCTTGATCTCCTTCATAAGGATTGATCTCTTTGTAATAATTGATTCTCTTAATGCATTTTTACTATTTGAGGTTTACAAAATATCTTCTTTGGTTCTGAATATCTTTTGTATGTGATAGGTATTTGCATGCAGGTGATTCTTTGGTTTTGTGAGGTTGGGTTTCTCAACTTCTACATGGTATCAGAGCACCAGACCTATAGTTTCATGTTCGTCTTTTGAAGATATTTCCTCACAGTGATTGTTTATGTGCAAGGGTTTCAAGCCAAGCTTTTGTTTATGTGGATCTAGGGGTAGCCTTTTTTCTGGGACTTTTTGGGGGAAACGGACCTCGCCATTGAGTTTGCAATGCCCAAAAACCCCTATTTTCATATAAAATTTGTTCATTTTGGACACAACTGACTAGAGAGGCAATTTTTATTTTGTTAGAGAGGTCGTACGACCTCCCCAGCATGCTTTACGAGGCGGTTATATGCATGAAATCTGAACAAAAAAGAATCCAGGTTTTTTTTTAAATTACGCATGAAAAAAATCATTTGCTTTTTTTTTTTTAAAAGGAAAAAGTTTTTTAAAACAAAACAAAAGAAATTCCAAAAAAAAAATTTAAAAGGCCATTGTACCAGTCTACGCAGGCCGTACAGGCCGCGAGACCCATCATGGGTAGCTTCTCCTCTCCGATGGCAACTTTTTACGACCGCTTTTCAACCTCCACTGGCAGTTGCTTTCAAGGAATTTTGGTGCTTGCAAAAAAAAACCAACGACCTCCCAGCCCCAGCAGTGAATCAACTGATTGGGGAATATTCCCCCCTGAAAAAAGAATATTCTGATTTTTGGGGATCGGATTTTTTTCTCTAGCCACCATTTTTTTTGCAAGGGGGCTGATTTTTTGCAGCAACGACTAGATGGCCATCAAATTTAAGCTCGTAAGTTGGTGACGTCAATAGTCGTACGACCCTCTTTGCCCCCTCCTAGCCTTGATTTTCCTTCAAGGAGCACTATTTTTCCTTTTAGCATAACTTGGGCATACGGAGTCGAAATCGAGAAAAAAAGATATCACCAGAAAGCTAGTTCCGAGCACTATCATGTGGTATATTTTATTTTCTAGTATCTTTTTTTTTGGCTTCATTTATTTCTCTTTTAAGTCAGATGTTCATTTTTCACTTCCGAGCTCATAACATTTTGCCACGATCTCTAATTTTTGCTATCTTTGTGGCATTGGAAAGGTATTGAGGATCTCTACATTGCTATCCATGCACTTATTTTTGTATCTATCCCAAGTTTATCGCTATTCCAGATTTGGCCTGATGGGTGTTTTGGAAATTACTTGGATATTTTGGCAGTTGGGAGGGTGCAACTTACATCTTTGCACTTCATTTTAGTATCACATCATTTAGTAATCATATTTTTTCTTTGTAAATTCTAGAGTTGTTCCAATTCGGAGTTTTTGAGTGTTCTATAGCATCGAGTCTTTTGTTGCTTTATCATGATTCCTTGAGTCAATCAATGACTCTCATCTAGTTTCAGTAGTAAACAAAAGTATATTTCCTTGCTTGCCAAATTCAAGTTCCAGTGTTACTCCACAGTGTTCTTCCAGTGCTTCTTTTTAGTAGGTTATCTCATTGTAGGGGGTTTTGTCCCACTGGGTTGTTCTTCTCTACTTCATTCTTGCATTTGTAAATGGGTACCTGATCAGGCCTTTCTTGTCGAAACCCATCTTTTCTTTCATGCATCTTTTTTCTAGTGTTTTAGCTACTTCCTAAGTTCATCTTAAGGGGGGGTGTTAGAGTAATAAGTCATTTCACTTAGTTAATTTAATCATATTGGTTAATTAATTAAGTCACTTGTCACTTTAGGTTTACTTAAGCTAAACTTAGGCACACTAATAATTATTTATTAATTATTAAGTTTGCACACTAGGGTTTCCCTTTTAGGTTTCCTTTTATGTTTTCTCGATCTCCTTCATAAGGATTGATCTCTTTGTAATAATTGATTCTCTTAATGCATTTTTACTATTTGAGGTTTACAGAACATCTTCTTTGGTTCTGAATATCTTTTTTTATGTGATAGGTATTTGCATGTAGGTGATTCTTGGGGTTTGTGAGGTTGGGTTTCTCAAATTCTACATGGTATACTTCTACATTGTAATTGATTCTTCTAGTTTCTCACCTTTCCTTAGAATTTCCACCATCTTCTCCAATTTGCACTTGGTTAGATTCTTCACCTTCCAGAAAGTATCAACAAGTTTGTTCTTGGTGAATTGAATTTTGGTGTGTTCAAACTGTAACTCTTGAATCATTTTTTTGATGGTTTCATCCTAATCCTACAACATTTCAAAGATTTTCCAATACCATTGAACTATGTTTCAATCTATTCCAATTTCTCTTTATAATTACTAATAACATGAGGCCAACATATGCAATAACTATAGATGTTATTAGCTGCATTTATGCATTGCTTCAAATTATTCATATTCTCCTTTAGTTTGGAAAGTGATATTCTAAACTTCTCCTTCAGGTGAGAGATAACTTCACCTTCTTCTTTGTCTTTGTTTTCAGAGTTCATTGTTTCTTTACTGCATTCAATCATTTCCCCAAGTAAAAAGTTTTACAAAATTTCCAATGTGATCATACAGTGCTCAACATGAGCATTTAATACACTCAAAATCATATCTTGATCATATGATGGTCTAACAGACCATAACCTAGCGATCGTTTGCATTCCACCTTCTTCCTAAATAAGTTGTCGTAGTTTTTCTTTTGTCAAATCATCTTCTACCTCATTGGATTTTTCTCATTCTGATTCATTTTTATGTGGATCCTCAATTTCTCCATCAGATTCTTCATCTAGAATATCCACAATCTCCTTTTCATTACCTTTTCCCCCAATTTTGAAAACTTTGCATTCTAGAGGGCTGAATTCAATAACTTTTTTTTCTCTTTTATGATTTTTATCAATGCCACCGAAAGAGGAACCAACTTCAATTGTTCTTACCGGAGGGGAAATATTTACTGAACCACACTTTCCAAGCACATTCTTAAAGAAATTTTCAAATTATTTATCCCAATCAGCCAAGCTCCTAGAATATGAGTATATTTGTCTACAAACCAGTTCATCTTCATTCCACACCACCTTATCAATTTTTGGCAAATAGTTCAAGAAATACATTACTAAGCATATGATCAAAGTATCGAACCTTAAAGGGTATCTTGTTTCTTTTATCAATTGCACATTCTCCATTAGTTGATCCTTTATCAACCCACACAAGTCAAAGTCCTGACCTTCGATTATCATCTTGTGAGAAATATAGACAGTGCCAACTGAGGTCGCTCCTTCTCAGTTTCTGTAAAAGACTTTATATGAAATTCCATGCACAATTTATTTTCTAACAGGATTCTTGATTGTCACAATTATCAATGCCCTCTGATCTCCAATTATTCTAGTTAGGGTTTCAACTTCCTTGTTCTGGATAGATTTCTTCCTTGGTACATCTCCGAATTTGCATAATCCAGTCAGATTCTCAATTACCTCCTTTGAAATGGAGTAGGATTTGTCCAAGGTTAAAGTATCATCATGCAATCTGATCAAGATGAATTTAACAAATTATGCGTCCTCAAAGTACGGAAACTCATTCCAAATATCCAATTTTTTTTGTTTGGCTTCACTCAATTGCTTCCATTCGATGGGTAATAAAAAATTCCTCATGGACCTAATCTTTCCACTGTTGTATTCATCCAAAATGATTGTCCTCTTGATTTGTTCCATTTTCCTTTCACTCTTAGGTTTAACAACCACACACCAAATTATATGAAAATTTTGAACCAACTGAGATACCTAATGGAATTCGAGTTTCGATGGTGAATCAATTTCTCTCCTTTGAAATTATTCTAGTGAGTGCTAGCTCCTTCTTCTCTTCTTCGATGAAAAGTGAAAAATGACGATTCCAACTTCACTTTTATAGTTCACACATGTGTAATAAATGCATTTGCCCTAAGTTTTCTGGGTGCTTTGTTTTCTCATACAATGAGAGAAAAATTCTCGTGCGGACCTATGAATTCTCTAAATTTCCTTGTGGAAGTTCTCTGAAATCTCTTCACATCATAAATACACCTTCTTGACTATTCTTCACATTTCGGTACCATCCACAGATATGGGAGGAAATATTTTCTTGAAAAACTCCCCCTAGACTAGTGGCCTAAAATAAATTACCGAAAGAGTAACCAGAAGAAGGTTTCGGTGTAGAACCAGCATCAAAATCATTCTTCCTTACCCATGTCCTCTTCATATCATCTCTTATCTCATCTGTAGTCACTTTTCATTTTCCTTTGTCATTTCCCTGTATATTTCTGCCTTTGTATACCAGACCTCTTCTATCCACCTTTTTGTTTCTACAGAATCCTGCAATGTGACCATATCTATTGCAATTGTAGCACATAGTGCTTCCTTGTCCAAACCAATCATTCCATTGATTTCTTCTTAATCTACATTGATTAGAAATATGTCCAAATTTCCCACATGTATAACATTCAACGTTCTTTCTATTGACAAATTTATCCATTCAATTGATTTATGACAAAACTTCTTGCATTTGAAACACTAACTAGAAAATGAGGAATCTCTTGATTTCATATTACTTCTACACTGAGTAGCCATATGTCCAAATTTATTGCAATAAAAATAGTATCCATTAAATTTTTCAGCATTAGGTTGTCTTACCAGATACCTTCCACTTTTGTTTATAAGGTTTCCTTGTCTAAAATTCTTCTATCCAAGTCTAGAGCTTTCTCCTTTTTCATATCCAAGACCTCTCTTATCATTTCCACTCTTTTTTCCTTGAGTCGGCTCATCAAGTTTCACTGAACTGATCTTAAAATTTTCTTTTTACTCATTTGCAGTAGTAAGGTCTGGTGCAGGAGCACCTAGGAAACACTTAGGAAACACTAGGCATAGGCAATTTTGTTTTTGAAGTTATAAGGTCATGTTGACCACTGCAATTGAGTTAGAGAATTAATAAAATGCCTTGGTTAGGAGCTATCAGGAGCTATTAGGAGCTATCAGGAGTGGAAAAGTTTATGAGTTTAGACACTCACTTTTGTTAGTTTCTAGGAAATTGGCAAAGGTGGCAAAATGGAACATTTTGCACTTTTGCTACCTTGTAACTAAAATGACCGACCAAAGGGTGGCATAACTACCTCCATGGACCTATAAATGGAGGGCCTTGAGTTGATAGCAGGGTTGGTTGCATTTGAGTTTGAGAAGAAGTTCCAAAATCAAGAACAAAGTGATTCCTTATGTGAAATTCCTGTGTTTTCGAATTCCTTGTGTTTTTTTCTTTAACTTTGTGTGTTAATGCTTTGATCAGAAACTATGAATAGTGTAGGATGTAGGGTAATTACTTTCCAATGAGTGTGTAGGAATAGTGGACAGTGAGTTTCTTTAGTTTCAAGCATTTTTGAATAGTTAGTTCATTCTTTGTAATTGCTGCTCTGACTGGCAGAGTGAGGAAAATGGAGAACTAGTCCATGTTCCCACTATACCTAGTGTACGGACTTTTGGGGATTGGGGCTAGACTCCATTTTTCTAAATATGGTAGAGCTAGGAGTAGGTAGGAGTTAGGAAGACACTATGGAAGACTTCTCCTAGGCAAGCTTGATAGTGCCCGACTAGGAAAGTCAGAAAGTGCAAAGCACTTGGTTTGCAGGGGTGACCTTTCCCTAACAAATCACATGGTGGAAAGGTAGATGGAATCCTTGCAAAGGCTTGGTATGAATGAGGAGGCTTCACTAGTCCATTTGGATGGAGAACAAACTAATAGTTCACCGGGTGGTCAGGAAATGGCTCTAAAAGACCCAAAATTGCTAATTTGAAGGATAGGCTTGTGTACGGTCAAGCAAGGGTTGAGACCTTGAAAATATTGAAGTTTTAGGTATCAGGACCAATAAACCATAGTAAAGATTTGGGGTTCTTTGGGAGATTTTGGTGAAACATCCATCTTTCTCGGGTTAGGAGGCCTAATTGGGGCTCTAGGGCTTGTAGCCTTTTTAACCCTAGGTGAGGGTTTAGAGTTAGCGATGGATAAAGGGAACAAGGTGGAGTTATCAGCACCAATTTATGATGGTGGGAAGTTGTTGGAAGCATTCACACGCCCCTGCAAAGAACAAACTATTAATTGGGAGTAATTGACCTTTAGGGAAGATTAAGGGTTAAGGGGAGAAAAGAAGCAAGGCACCAAGATTGGCTTGGTAGATGCAGAGTGAAATGATAGTGGGGTTGGCCAGTAAAACCAAGGGTATCTATACATGAGATATGACCTAAATTTTAAGGTGGGAGAGTCACCTAGGATTTCTTGAGAATGAGGACAAAGAGCATGGAACAATGATTGTTCCATCCAACCCTACCCTATCAAGTTCATTCCCGAGAATAAGAATATTCTTATCAAGTTCTTCATTGTTTCTAGATCATTGCAGTTCACTTTCTAGTTGAGAAATTCTTCATTTATTCTTCTATGTTGATCAGAATTTTCCTTTAAGTAATGAGCTAGATTCTCTTTGTTCTTCTTCATTTCTTCAATCTCTTTAGTCAGCTTCATCACCATAGATTCCATCTCATGCTTTAGGGTAGCATTTTCTCTAGCAAAAATTTTGCATTCTTCAGTTATTTCCTTCAAGGTTTGATTCAGGTGAGCATCATCCATGTTTTCACTCTCTTTTTGCTTGATCTAATCACAACGATCCTTCCTTTTCTCCGTAGATTTAACAATTTGATCCTTCAATGACTAAATTAATTTCTTAGCATCCCTAAGATTTTCTTTCAATTCCTGTACTTCTTCTTTAAACTGATCAAGGTCATCAAGTGCCACCAAAATTTGTTGCTAAAGAATACCAAAGTACATCACATTCCAAGATCCAACTCAAACTACTAGACTTCTTCTGAGGAACCAGATGCTCTGATACCGATTGTTGGACTCAAGGGAACACTAAGAGTGGGGGTGAATCAGCGTTCAACAAATCTTAACTTTTATTCATCTGAAACTTAAACCATTATGTCATTACATTAAAAGAAAGATGGAAGCATTCAAAGGAAGAATTCATAACACTATAACACAAGGATTTTTTGGTGGAAACCCTAGTAGTGAAAAACCATGGTGGAGGTTAATCCACAATTTGAGTACTCAAATAAAAATTTTACAAAATAATGCATTTGCATTAAGGCACACTACCTAGAGCTCACTGCTCAAAAGGGAAGGCTCACTGCCTTACAAAATTTCAGATTAAAACCATCTTAAGGATGAAATGAGATAGTAACATCTATTTATGCTAGGTTATAGTTCTAGTGAAGCTCATAGATTTGATTCTAGATCTTCTTTCTTACTCTGCACTTCGATTTGCTCTACTCTACTCTTTTTTTCTCTTCACATCATACATAGAGAAATTCACACGATTACTCTACTGAATTTTGCACCATATTCATATTCCACACATTCGCTATCTTTTCACACTACTCGACACATGAAACAAAAAACTGATCTCATATATATATTTGCTATCAAGGATTTGATCATTCTTATGTCAGCTTCATAAAAAATTTAGTTCTTCTTGAATGTCAGCCAGATCCACCACTAATTATTTATGTGCATCCTCCAAAGTTGGTTACGACAAAGAGAGGACCTAAAAAAACATAATAAACCACAAAAAACATTTGATTAATAACTCCTTATACATCTGTAATTACTATATTCGCCAAGTAGGCCTTATAGCATAGATAATAACCAGATTAGTACACTGGATCTCCTAGATCACATACCAATGAATGTGTATCAGTATACTTCATTAATAAGCATCAATAAGCATCAACAAACCTTCCTCAAAGATCCATAACCCACAATAGTAGTCCGGTGAGATGTTCATATCAACTTTTATACTTATAATCGAATGTCATGTTCTTCACCCTATTTTGTTGGTGTATACCGGAACTCACTATAGATCGGATGCATGAATTAGGTTTCCATTAATGAAAACACTTACAAGCCATATGATAATAGAGTCATCTTTGATATTGATCTATCAGCTTTACTTGTCATAATTCCTATCTTAATTCAAAAAAAGTGTCATGATGTTCATATATGATGCTTTATCTCATGTTAATAAAAATTTCCTTGATATTCATGTTATTCTTGTTAAAGGTTTGATTTGATGTCTTGAGTTAATAATAATTACCAAAGTTCTTGATTCTGAGTATGCATGTTCTCATGATATTTATGTTTCAAATTTTTGAAAGATTATATCAGAGCCATCTAGAATTAGTATACCACCGATTCACCCCCGCTCTCAGTGGTATTGTACCCAAACAAGTGGTATCAAAGACATAACCTTATATATTAAGTCTAACCATATTAGGGGTTTCTTGGT
This sequence comes from Sequoiadendron giganteum, assembly GCA_007115665.2. Classification (NCBI taxonomy): domain Eukaryota; kingdom Viridiplantae; phylum Streptophyta; class Pinopsida; order Cupressales; family Cupressaceae; genus Sequoiadendron; species Sequoiadendron giganteum. The sequence goes on from CM021100.1 coordinate 137,766,214, forward strand.
AGTGGATTACTTATTATGGAGAAGTGCAAAAGAAATAAAGGTCAAAAGAAAAACACTAGTGTTAAGCAAAAAGTTGAGCAAATAAACCCTTTCATGTCTAGTGAAGTGTTGTCTCAAGAAAATCCCTTACCAGTTGATACTAAAAGTGATAATAAAAATAATCCTATAGTTGAAGAAGAATTTTAGACTCTTAGTGAATTTGAACAAGAATGTGAAGGTAATGATTTTGAAGTTATTTTTGAAGAAAAACTGTTATGTGCACTTGGTGAATTAAAATAACTGAGAAAGGTGAATCAAAATTTAGAGAGAAAACTCTAAGAAGAAATGGATTTTAAGGCTAAAAATATTCCATCCCTTGAGAATGCAGAAAAGTTAATTAAGGCTTAGCTTGAAGAGGTTAAGAGAAAAGAAGAAAAAATAGAAAATCAGTTAAAAGACAAGGAATTAGAAATAATATCCTTGAAAAGAGAACTTGAGAAGACATCCTTAGAGTTGAATAAAAATATGCATTTGAGAAAGGACACTAATTGTTGTGATTGAAAGCTTGTAGCAGACTTGAAGTTGTATCTTGCAGAATAACAAAAAATGAATGAAGTGACAAAATTAGACTTACAAGTTAAATCAATAGAATTTCAAAAACTTTACGGTGAAATTTTCAATCTAAAGAAAATTTTGGAAGTTCTCAAAATACAAAAGTTTGTGAAAGGCACAAATGCTTCAGATGACATATTGAGTAGTCAAAAAAATTACAAGGATCATTTTGGCTTAGGATATGAAAAAGGGGAAATCTCTAGTGTCAAAGATGAATTTAAAAGGGAAATAGAGTTTACAACACCAAATGGGAAGAGTTTCAAGGTTAGGAAAACTCCTAGGTAGAAAGTAGATTTGAACTATCATGCTACTACTCCCGAGTTAGAAAACAAGGTTTCTAATGGAAAAAAACACAAGGCCTTCAATAGAAAAATAAGAAGAGACATCAGGTCCACAAGATCTCCACTTATAAGGAAATATTAATCAATTATGTATAACTACTCTCAATTCCATGGTTATTTCTATTCTTGTCATATCTATGGTCATAGAGCTAGAGATTGTAGGACTTATACTAGAATTTTTTTTGAATGGCATAAGAATAAAAGGACTTCTAGAATGACAAATAAGAGTTATAATGTAGTATGTTAAAAGTGTAACCAAATTGGTCATATAAAAAGGGATTGATGGATGCATGGAAGATGTGATCATAGAAGTTATTTTTGGTTTTCAGGAGAATATGATTTTGTTCCTTCAGTTAATCATCTCAAGAAAATAGGAGATATAAGGGTCTGGAGAAGGAAACAACAAAAATAGGAAGAAAAATCAATGCTTGTGCATACTGCACATGTAACATCTATAAGTGCATAAAAGGAAGCATAAAATTAGGGGAGATGTTTATTGTTTCATTATTCAATCCCATAGTAAACAAAAAATTTATAGTGCTTGTTAAAGATTCTAAAATATTAGATTAAGATAGTTACAAACTTGTTCTTGGCAGAGTTCACTAAACAAGTGATAGTTTTGTTTATCATTTTTGGATTGATTGCATTATTTTCTCGTATGCTCTTTCAAGCAACATAGTTTGATAAATCCTCTTTCATTACATATTAAATGTGTATATTTTCATAAGTTTTGAGCATAACATATTGAGTAATGTTATGTGGTGACTTTGTTGACTCATTGATTTCATTTGATAGAAAACACATATAGTGTAGTGTATAGTAGTTGAACAATGTCTTCAAAATAAGACAATTCTCTTACCATATTATTCATGTTAATACATGGCTCGTGTATAACAATAGCATGGTTGTTGTATAAAAATAGAAAAAGAAAATATCTATGTATTGTTGGATGTTGTGGTTATATTGCTGATATGTGGTTGTCATTGATGTCAACACTATTACCATTGAATCTTCTTAAGGCTATATATGTTGAGGATATTGAGAATATTGTAAAAAATATAGTACAGGTAGCCAATGGAGCTGAGAAGGTCAAAATGTTGCAAATCTCTGTGTGTTGAAGACCTAAAGGTGTGCTTCAAAGGGTTTGTTGTTGAATATTTCTAGTATGCTGTTCAAAAGTTTCAAAGGTTAGCATAAATATTTGTGGAATTTATAAAGATATGTGTGCCTATAGTTACTCAATTTCTATAGATGGTGTTCTTGGTTGAAGTGGATGAAATTATGGTAATTTCATGTGTTGCGCATGTACCTATGACGTTCATAGATGATTCTAGATCATTCTCTATCCTTTATGTACATCCATAGTGATTGAAGTGTTCATTATTGGAGATTCTTCCGATGTGTGCCCGATTTTTTATGTTCTTGGCCAACATGATGATGTTGGCATGTTGCGGATCCATGAGGATTGATATTTTATTGTTTGACATGTTTGGAGGTTTTTTTTTGGGTCCTCACTATGTTGTGATTGACTTGTGTTGGTGCGCATTATAATTTATTCATGTATCAAGGCCGACAATTGTAATTTATTCTTTATTTGTGGTCGATTGAATAGTGGTTGTAAATCCATGTAGTGGATATATATATGAGATTACTTTCCTCATTTATAGAGAAATGCTCAAGTGTACAAGTTAAGTACAAGTGTGAATAAAGTTCAAATCATTTAGAGTAGAGTGTGGAAGATTTTGAGTAGAGGGTGGAAGAGCTTGAAGAAATTTTTGTGCGCCTAACTGGAACTGTAATCAGGATTTTGTAGAAGCTAATTTCTTAGTTCAACTTCATCAGATGGATTTAATCTGATTATTGTATGTAAGGTAGTGAGCCTTCCCTTTGAGTAGTGTGCTCTAGGAAGTGCACCTGAATGAAAGTGCATTCCCTTTTTATTCTTCATTATACTTCTAATAGGGTATAATCTTGTGGACTAACATCCACCATGGTTTTTCCCCTAACAAGGTTTCCATGTATAAAATCTTGGTGTTCATGTGTCTTTGATGTGTTGTTGATATAATGCTTGCATTTTTAATTTTCAGATCTGTGATATAAGGTTGATTAATGTTGTATGATTTTGAGTTTGGTAACAACTGATTCACCCCCCCCACCCCCTCTCAGTTGTCTATCCTTGTTTTTCCAACAATTGGTATCAAAGCTAGTTCCTTTGAAAGAATCTTAACAACTTGAGGTGATCTGATATGGCATCATTCAAAAAGGATAGTCCTAGATTTGATGGTACACAATACTCTCTATGGAAATTCAAGATGGAATTTCATTTAAGGTGCATTGGTGAACCTTTCTAGCAGTGACACAAATTGCATATACTATTCCTCATAATGGTCCTTCCTCTGAAGATGAGATCAAGCAAGCAAAAATTAATACTAGGGTAGTAGAAACACTAGTGATTTCTTTGATAGCTTCAAAGATGACAAATGTGATGGGATTGAAGATTGCATACCAGATTTGGAAAAATATGGAAATATTGTATGAAGGAGATGCACTAGTGAAAAGTGCTAAGCTACAAAGTCTAAAAGGAAAATTGGAGAGCTTGAAGATGAGTGAAGATGAGAACATCTTTCTCTTCTCACATAAGCCAAATGAATTGGTGGACATTAGATGTGGTGGTGGAACCTTGAATGATAATGAAATTGTGGCTAAGATACTTAGATTTGTGCCCCCTTCTTACAAGACAAAAGCTCATGCTATTGAAGAACTTAGGACAGTGAAAAATATTACAAAAGACATGTTGATTGGAAAACTTGTTGCACTTGAATTGAGTGAATTTGGTGAGTCTACTCATAAGACTGAATCTTCTTTCAAGGCTATTGTATCCGAGAAAAGAAACCAGAGATATGATTCAGGAGAACATTCCAAGAGAACATTCAGGTATGAAGATGAAGAAAAGGAGTTGGAAGAACTAGAAGTATTGATTGTGAAGAGAGAATCAAGAGGTTATGGTAAGTACAAAGGAAAGTTACCTGTTAAATGTTTTTCTTGTAGTAAGATAGGTCATTTTGCATCTAGATGTCCTGAAAGAGTTTCAAAGTATAAACCTAAGAACACTAGATTTCAAAGAAAGTAATATTATGCTGAAGAAGGTGTAACTGATGAAGAATCTGATAAAGAAACTAGAAATGAAGATGAATGGGTATTTATTGCTATCAAAGAAAATGGTCAGGTGTCAACTGAATCTACTAGTAATGTGAATGCTGAGAAATCTCTTGCAGCCAAAGTTGAAGAGAAAGTTGAGTAGGTGATTGACAACAGATGCTCACATCATATGACTAGTGAGAAAATAAGATTTTTGAGCCTGGAAAACTATGATGGTGGTGTTGTGAGGTTTGGAGACAACACTTTTGATGTGATTCGTGGTAGAGGAACTATTTATTTTGGTGGTAAGCACAATATTTATGATGTTCTTTATGTAGAAGGCTTAAAGCATAATTTTTTGAGTGTTGGACATATGGTAGACAAAGGTTACAATCTATAGTTGAAGAATGGTAAGTGTGGAATATTAGGAAGTTTAGGAAATATGATTGCTTCAGGAATAAAGACAAAATGTAATATCTTTCAACTGAGTGTTGCTAGTGAAAGTTGTTTGATTGCTCAAATTGATGTAAGCTAGTTATGGCATAGGAGGTTATGTCATGTGAACTTTGATAACATTTTCAAGATAAGCTCTACTCAAGCAGTTAGAGATCTACCTAAGTTAGTGAAGCCTACTAACACTATGTGCAAGGAATGTCAGATGCGAAAGCAAACACAAAATTATTTTCGGAGCAAATAGTATAGTTCTAATGGAGTACTAGATTTGATACATACTGATCTATGTGGTCCTTCCAAAATCAGAAGTCTACAAGGTGAATGGTATTTTATGTTGCTCATTGATGATTATTCTAGAATGATATGGGTCGCTTTCTTGAGAGAAAAACATGAAGCATTAGAAAATTTCAAAAGTTTTAAAGCTATGGTAGAGAATGAGACAGGTCAAAGGATAAAATGTCTAAGGTCAGATAGAGGTGGTGAATCTACTTCATGGGAATTCAATTCTTTTTGTGAAGAACATGGAATCCAAAGATATCTATCTACTCCCTGGACCCTTCAACAGAATGGATTTGTTGAAAGAAAGAACATAACCATTATAGACACTGCTAGAACCATGATGTTGGAGGAAAATGTTCCTCATTTCTACTAGAGAGAAGCTATAAGTATTTTTGTGTACACCATTAACAGGGTGAATTTCAATAGTAATTCTGGTAAGACACCTTTTGAGCTATGGTTTGGTTATAAGCCTACTGTCAAGTATTTCAAAATATTTGGAAGTAAATGCTACATCAAGAGAGATGATGATATAAGTATGTTTGATGCTAGAATTGATGAAGGAATCTTTTTAGGATACTCTACTAAAAGAAAAGCTTACCGGTGCTTTAATAAAAGGCTGAAGAAAATGGTTGAAAGTGAAAATTTCAAGGTTGATGAAGACATTGGTAAATCATCCAGATCTAGTGGTTATTATTTAGGTGATCAACATGATGGTACTAAAAATGAAAGTAATGTTTAGGCACAAAATCAACTTCAAATTGTTCTGGTGAACCAAGGGAATCAAGAAGCAGTAAATAGAAGAAGTGCAAAAGAAAGAACACAAGAACAAGAGGTAAGAGAAAATCTCAAAACTCCTAAGTATGTAAGATGAAATCATTCTGATAGTCAGATCATAGGAGACAAGAGAAAACATGTGCAAACTAGAAGAATATTTTCTAATCTCTAAAGCTAAGCCTAGAAATATCAGTGAAGCATGTAAGGATGAACATTGGATGGAAGCCATGAAACAAGAACTGCTGCAGATATAGAAAAATGATACATGGGATCTTGTTCCTAGAGCTTGGAACAAAATTGTTATTGGAACCAAGTGGGTGTTCCAGAATAAGCTAAATGAACAAGGTGATGTGGTCAGAAACAAAGCAAGATTGGTTTGCAAAGGATACTCATAGATGGAAGGTATTGATTTTGAGGAAACTTTTTCTCCTGTTGCTAGAATTGAAGCTATTAGATTACTTCTTGCTTATGCTACTTTCAAAAATTACAAATTTTATCAGAGGGATTTAAAGTTAGCATTTATGAATGGTGAACTAGAAGAAGAAGTTTATGTTGAACAACCAGATGGATTTCAGTTGACTGATGAAAAGGACATGGTATGCCAATTGAAGAAAGATCTTTATGGACTAAAGCAAGATCCCAGAGCTTGGTATGCTAGATTGGATAAATAATTGTTGCAACTTGGATTCAATAAAGGTATTGCTGACAACAATCTATATTTCAAGTTGGATCAGAGAAAAGCACGAATCATTGAAGTATTTGTTGATGATATTATTTTTGAAGGTGGTGATGATTTGTGTATGAAGTTTTCCGATGAAATGAAAATTGAATTTGAAATTTCAATGATAGGAGAGCTGAAATTATTTTTAGGACTGCAAATCACTCAGTTAGATGATGGAGTCTTTGTATCTCAGTCTAAGTATGTGAAAGAGTTACTGAACAAGTTTTGCATGGAAGATACAAAATGAGTTGGTACACCTATGGTGACCGGATGCAAACCTACACAGAAAGATGATTATCTTAAAGAAAATCATACAAGATACATGTCAATAAATTGGTAGATTACTCTATTTGACTCTGACTAGGCTAGATATAACGAATGTTGTGTGGATGGTTGCTAGATTTCAAGTTGATCCTAAAGAGTCCCATGTGACTGTTGTAAAAAGAATATTCAAATATCTAAAAGGGATAGTTGATCTTGGTCTTTAGTATCCTAAGGATTATTATCTTACTCTAAGTTATTTTACTAATTTTGATTGGGCAGGAGATGTAGATGACTAGAAGAGTACTAGTGGCGGTGCATTCATCTTAGGTAAAAAGCTAGTAGCTTGGTTAAGAAAAAATCAGAACTCAGTTTCATTATCTACTGCTAAGGCAGAGTACATTGTTGCTGCAAATAGTTGTACCCAAGTATTTTTGGATGAAGAAAATGTTGAGAGATGTAAGAATTGAGTATGAAGAACCTGTTGCCAAATTTTGTGACAGTTCAAGTGCCATTAAAATTTCTAAGAATCCAGTGTTGCATTCAAAGACAAAGCATATATCCATCAAGTACAATTTCTTGAGAGATAAATTAAGTGACAAAGAAGCTATATCGGAGTACATACCTACCAAAGAGAAAATTACAGATATCTCTACTAAGTCGTTGCCTAAAGATACTTTTGAGTACCTTAGAGGCAAGTTAGGGGTGATTTCCCATCCTGATCAGAACTAAGATGTAGGTATTTGCATCATCCCATGAATTCATAGCCATATCTCATTTTGGATTGATGTTGTGGTGGCTGCTACTCAGGGGGAGTAGTCAAATGATTCAAATTTGTGATTAGAGCATGTGTACATTTTCCATTGATGTCAAAGGGGGAGAGAAACAATGTGAAAAATGTGGGAAAGAAAAGCAATGAAGGAAACAAGAAAGAGTGCATAATCTCAGGGGGAGATTGTTGAAGAAGAGTTAGCTGGGTTGATGGTATTATTTTTCACATCATGTGTTTCCTTCAATGCCAAAGTGGGAGATTGTTGTATGTTGTGGTTATGTTGCTGATGTGTGGTTGTTATTGATTTCAACACTATTAGCATTGAATCTTCTAGCTGTATATGTCGAGGATATTGAGAAATTTGTAAAAAATATAGTACAAGCAGCCAATGGGGCTGAGAAGGTCAGAATGTTGTAAAGCTATGTGTGTTGAAGATCTAAAGGAGTGCTTCAAATATTTTGTTTCTGAAGCTTTCTAGTATGTTGTCTGAAAGTTTCAGAGGTTCGCATAAAGATTTGTGGAAGTTATGAAAATCTGTGTGCCTAGAGTTCCTCAGTTTCTATGGATGGTGTTCTTGGTGTTCCTAGAGTTACCTATGATGTTCATGGATGAGTCTATATCATGCTCTATCTTTTCTATAAGTTTGCATTGATTGAAGTGTTCTTGATTGGAGATTCTTCTGATGTGTGCCTGAGTTTTCATGTTCTTGGTCGACATGATGATGTTAGTGTGTTGCAGATCCATGAGGATTAATATTTTATTGTTTTACGTGTTTGGAGGTATTTTTTTGGCTCCTCACTATGTTGTGATTGACTTGTGTTGGTGCACATTGTAATTTATTCATGTATCAAGGCTGACAGTTGTAATTCATTCTTTATTTGTGGCCGACTAAATAGTGGTTGTAAATCCGTGTAGTGGATATATATATGAGATTGTTTTCCTCATTTAGAGAGAAGTGCTCAAGTGTACAAGTGATGTACAAGTGTGAATAAAGGTCAAATCATTCAGAGAAGAGTGTGGAATATTTTGAGCAGAGAGTGGAAGAGTTTGAAAAAAAAATTGTGTGCCTAACTGGAACTGTAATCAGGCTTTTGTAGAAGCTAATTTCTTAGTTCAACTTCATCAGATGGATTTAATCTGATTACTGTATGTAAGGTAGTGAGCCTTCCCTTGGAGCAATGTGCCTGAATGCAAGTGCATTCCCTTTTTATTCTTCATTATACTTCAAACAGGGTATAATCTTGTGGACTAACATCCACCGTGGGTTTTCCCCTAACAAGATTTCCACATATAAAATCTTGGTGTTCATGTATCTCTGATGTGTTGTTGATTTAATGCTTGCACTATTAATTGTTAGATCTTTGATATAAGGTTGATTAATGTTGTATAATTTTTAGTTTGGTAACAACTGATTCACCCCCCCTCTTAGTTGTCTATCCTTGTTTTTCCAACATGTTTACCTTATGTTAGTTGCAAGAACTTGTTGTATGGAGTATAGTAGACTTGATATTTGTGTAGAGACTTGCATGTAGATTTTATGTGGAATGTTTGGTGTAGGTTTGATTTCTATATGTGATTTTTGGGTGTGCAGTATTTGTATCTCACCTTTGAAATTCCTCCCAATGTTCTCTATACTTGAACTGGTAATAATGGCAGATGAATATTTAATTTGTTAACTGTGTTGATAGTGATATTTCTTAATGAAAAACCACAATGAATTTGCAAAAGTAAATGTTTTGTGTAGTGTTTTTTGAATTCAATATTCTTCAAAAGACAACATGACCTAGAGATGTCATGAAGAGTATTTCATGAGAAGGAATTATGTTAGACAACCACAATGCAATAATAGATGCAATGAGTTTTTTTTTGATGAGTTGAATCTAGACAAAATCCTTGTTGATAGTTTTGTGATGCTAGTATTATGTCAATATTCATCAGGTGTTTAGAGTGAAAGGTGTGTGTTTGGTTGCAAGAGGTACAAGGTCTTTCCATGCTTTGACATAACCAGAAGTATGTATGTATGCAGTGACTGTAATTTTACATTTATAGATTGGCTTATATCTGCTGAAAAGGTTAGATAAGGTAAAGATACTTTGTTTGATGCAAAAGAAGGTACTTTTTCATTCAGATAAAGTGATAATCATGGTTTCCTAGTGATCTTTGTCTATACTTTCCAATAAAGTATGGTTCTTGAAGGTGCTATAGTGTTTTGATAGTATCATGATTTGAATAGTGATACTTGTTTTGGACAATGTGGACAATATGGTAACACTTTAGATCTTGGTTGTATTGGTACCTTGACAATAGTAATATGTGAAGTTTCCTCTTATCTTAATATACAAAATTCATGTCTGCAGATCATGCTCAAATTCTTGATATGACATAAAAGTGTCTCTATGGTTCATAAGAGGACAATACTGAATCCTAATAGTGGTTTGGACAATACTCTCTTACATGACACAGATAGAGATTTGAATATATTGACTCGTGGGTGAGTTTGTAGGTGACAAGATTGAATAATATTCCTGCTATTGTTTTAGTGATATGTCATCTTTTGTATGGAACTTGTTTCAAGGGGAGTTTCAATTCTTAAGCATGTGACAGGCCACAAATTTTCTATCTTGAAAATGATACAGGGATCAATTGGGATAGTGATGCTTATGGTGTAGTCATTATTTTCAAGTGTAATGATCAAACTGTATTATTCTTGTTTTGGCAGTATGGTACCCTCTTGTTACAAAGATAAGTGTTTGAAGTTACATTTTGTAGTTTTCTCTTCCACATTAATGTCTTATTTGCATTCAAAGATATTAGTTCTTTATATTAATCATCTAACCATGGAATGACAGTGGGTGTTTTTTTTTATGCTAACAGTGGTCATTATTGACTCAAGGGGAGATAAGAATGTGTTCAGGATTATATGGTGAGCTTTGGGCATTGTGGAAAATTGATATGTTAAAATCATTATTGTTAGATCTGTCATTGTAGAGTACTTGTTGACAATGACAATAATAGTAATTTTTTGTATTTTGTCTTGAATTGTTTGTAGCCTTTGTTTTTTTGAAATTCAATATGTAGGTTGATTAGTTGAAGCTCTTACCACTCACCTTACATTGCTTGCTCCTCACACAATAGTAAATGATGTTGAATTGAATGATAAATAGATTTTGGTTATGTTTATGACTATGGCTGGACTTGGACAGAGGTAAAAAAAGAATTGGAATATTCTTCTATGAGCGAGATTAAAGACCTACATTTACTTAATGGGTCTATGATGAAATGTTTATTTGCAACATTGGCATTTAGTGTTGGTACAGTGGTTCTTTGGTGCAAGATTTATATTACAGGAGTTATTATCAATTTGTATGCAACATATTTGTAATACCAGCCAGTGTAAGATGTTTTCCATTGAAGTAGGTTAACATGAAGATCTTTTCGCAGTTCTTTAGGGGGGCTATGCTTGTTTATCATTCAACCTTGTTGTTGTGTTCTTTGTTCCTACTAGACTTCTTTGTTTGACTATTTGATAGTGATTTCTCTTCTACAGTGATAGTGATTCTGAGCATGATTCATTATGTGTATATGTGTTTTTATGCTCCTTGATTCTAGTGGCTCAAGTACATTTTGAATAGTGGTTCTAACTAGTTTTTGTATGTTTCTATTTTGTAGTTACAGTACAAACTATTTCTTCCCTTTGTAATTGTTTCCAAAAAGGGGGAGAAGTTTGAATTTTTTTCAGAAAGGACAAAGGGGGAGTTTTTTGTTCTTTGTTCCCTTCTTTGTGTATTGTCCTTGTTGAAAAATGATGTGACAATATGTGATAAGATTTCAGTTACATGGCTCTCATTGAAGTGGGTGTTTGATATGACATTGATATTCTTGATATACTTGTGTCCGCATGTTACTATAGCATTGGTAAGGCATATGGAATTGGTTTGGAATTGGTAAGTCATGGAGGAAGAAATACTTATTGGGGCTTCCATACTTGATTTATATGATTTTTTAAATTATCACAAGGCTTTGACTATGAGCCTTGGTTATTTTGTAGTTTATTCACTTTCATAAAAGTGAATAAGGGGAACCGACACATGTTATTGGGCATTAGAATTGTTTTGTATTTGATGTTTTTGACCAACACATGGTCTTGGTGTTTAAAGGTATCATTTCATTTATCTTAGGAAATAATAAAGTGTTTATTTTCATGGGTATACATATTATTATGTTTGATTTTGGAGATCATTTGATTGGGCGGTATATTGCACATACTTTAATAATTTTGAAAGGAAGATTATCAAACTCATTTTGTGAGGGATTGCACATAGTGCTGCTAGGGCACAAGGTAGAGAGGTTAGGGTTTGAATAAATCTTAGCGTCAATGGTGAAGTGACAATGTTGGTCGTATGGCAATTGACAAACTCTTGTTTTAGGTAGTGGATCTGTGTTTTTAGCTTCACCAGTCGACTATGAAAAGATTGAAGTGTATGGACTTGATCATTGGTGGCAGGTCTATGGTAGTTATCTCCATTCGATGATACTTTCAGTTATGAGATATTTTTTTGTTTATAAAATTATTTCATAAAATGGTGTTTGGTTGGTCAATCATAAAGATGAAATCATTTGACCATGTTGTGTGACAACGCATATATGGATTCTATACTCTGTTAAGATTTGTCATTTTCTATGTTATATTGAAAGCATTGATAAGAAGTTTTGCGATTGGCATTGAAGGCACTTAAGGTGCATATTGTAGTTGGTTTATACTTTCAAATTCTTGTGTTTGTTTTATAGTTGAGACAAAACAAGAAATGATTTACAAAGAAACAAAGATAATACTCTGTCCTATTTTTTATATTATCATTTGATGTGAAAGTTGCTATGCATTTTCCAGTGAGGCAGTTGCTCGCTTAAATTCTAGTGAGATTGTAGCAAAAATAGCAACATTGAAAAGCTAGTGGGGCATATTGTATTAGCTAGTGAGGCTTGTAACCAGTGAGGTTCTTTTTCTAGTTAGGCATTGCCAATGAGACATTTTTTATTAAATCTAGTGAGGTGTTTCGAGTGGTTTTTATTTCCCATGAGGGTTTTCCACTCAAGACAATATTTGTGTAATGGGTTATTACTATGACTTATGTTCTTGAACCTCATGTTCATTTTCTTATCATGTGTCATTTAGTTTAAAGTTACCCTAATTTTATTTGGCCTATAAAAACACATAAACATCATATATAATTATTTGAAATGATGTTCTCTGCTCATCTTCATTATCATCAATCAAACTTTACAACTTAATCTCTATGTCAAGGTATCTATTATTTGTGTGTCTTATTACCCATTTTTCACCTACTAGTTCAAAAGGGTAAAGTTTGTTTTAAACCGAGGAAGACAAGGTGCATTCTATCATCCTTCTTTATCACATTCAAATACATGAGTGATTTTTTTTTTTAAAATTGCAACTGTAAATTATTACATTCATATATATGCTTGTAATATAGAAAGACACATATTTATGAAAATGTAATCTTTATTGAATATGTTAAGATACATGTGTCTCACACAGCAAGTCGTGAGATTGAATTTTCTTTGATGCAAATTAAGATAGGTTGATACATGAATAAATGAAGAAAATAAATAAGCATGTAGAAGGGATGACCAGTCATTGCCTGAATGACTAGTTGAGGCTTGTCTCACTCTAATGTTTCCTCATTTTCTTTTCCTTCCTAGTTTCCATATGCTCCTGCTCCTACATCAGTCAAGCAATGTGTTAGAGTTATACTCTAAGCAATGAAAATTCAAAGCCATACATGATCATTTATGTTATCCACCTATCCATGCATCAATTTATCTCATGTGTATCAGTTGATCAATGAATGCCTTAGGTGTTTTGAAAAACCATTTGGTCAACGTGCACATGAGGGATAGTCATTTTTTCTAATTTGTTTATTTCATGTGTAGCGACAAGTGCAGATATGACTTAAATCAAATGAGTGGAGTAAACATGGCTCCCATGAGGGTTGAGCCCAACTCATTATTTATGCACAACCTTTTAGGTTTTGGGACATACAAAACAAAATTACCATGTCATGGAAGTATTTATACAATGGAACTGTAGTGTCATTAAAACTGAGCAAGTATAAAGGAGTTAACTGATCAAGTTTTGTCTCCCAAAAAGTTCATAATGCTTTGTAGGGAGTTGTTTGTTGACATTATCACTAGGGTATAACAATCTGTGAAGAGAAACACTTATGATAGTCATGTGGGCTTGCATGTTAGTGAGAATTTTTTCTAACTAATGCTGTTGACAAATAAGGAAGCATGTAGATGGATGTGGGTATATGACTAAACATGCATCATATGTGGAGGTTTCCAACATTATAGGAGATAACAGATCTAGAGGAGGTGTCAGTAACCTTGAAATGATTAAGCTATAGTTCACCATGAGTTGAAGGGATGGTCACAATCATCATGAAGAAGCTTATAATATAGTTAAGAAGAAAGCTCTCCTTAATTGCAAAATGATAAGGCAATAAAGATGACAATACTGATCTAAGAATGCAACAAAGTGAGCAATCAATATAAAGGAGGAATTTTTTCTTCGTGCTAAAATGAACTTATATAGAAAGACATAAAGGAGTTTTAGAATGTAAAGATGCACATAATATACATAAAAGAAATACCCAGTATGGTCACGGCCCAAATCCTTTATTCATGTGCATAAATGTCTTAATCTACATGAGATATGAAAAATATACAGAAAAATAAAGATGAAGCTCTCAAGATGCCAGTAGATCACCACAGAGGATCACGAGACTGTAACATTCTTTTGTCCATAGGAAGGGTTGAATACAAAATGAAGAGAAAGCTCGACCATGGAAGCAGCAATGCTCTAGGTTTAGAATGCAGAAATACAAGGGGTATCTGTTTGGTTTCCGCATGTGAACTCATGGAAACCAGTGGATATTAATAAAATCTACAGGAAGCACAAAGCCCTAGCCATTAAAATATAGAGTTTCCAGAATGAGCACAGGAAAACCCAAATCTACAACGGTGCATGAAGGTAAATTTACCATGAGTAATAAAATCAACAGGAAAAGGCTCAAAGTTGTGGCCATTAACATATAGAGGAATTTGACAGATACCCAGAAGCCTGCGAGAATCCTAGCTACAAGAGAAAAATATAGAGGTCTATGTTGTTCATGGCCATGATAAAGTGAAATCTCAGCTACAGGAAAAGCTCGAGAGAACCTATAGGAAGTACAAGCTCACAGCTAACCTCATCTTTTGTTTTTTTTAATCGTGTAAATCTTCAGGAAAAAGTAAGCTATCTCCCTAATATAGAAGTGAAATGTGCCATGAAATACATAAATGACTGCTACAAGAAAGGCGCATGTAATCATAGAGAATAAGAAAGCATAAAAAATGAGTGGGAAATACAGAGTATTGCGGCCATGGAAGATCTATACAAGTATAAAACAGATGAAGGATTTATGGTTTCCTCAAAAAATTTATAAAGGGCTTACCAATGTGAGTTCTTGAAGCTTTTAAAATGAAGAACATCAATGGAAATGCAAGTCAATGAGCTTGTGAATTGCAGCAGAGAAGGAGCTTGAAGATGTTTCTAGGAACCCTTGGTGTCAACAGTTTTAGCTTCTTCCTGAAGTGTCCAAAATAAATTGAGAGAATGCCTCAGTTTTCTTTTGCTTTTAGGGTTTCAAACCCTATGCCAAAGGCTGATTGAAGATAGACATTTTTTCTTTTTTCTCCAAATATACATTATCAACTAATTCCTATGGACAAAACTTTGAGTCTTGTAAATTACTTTGCTTTTGCCTTGTAATTTTGGTATTCAAGCATGCCTTTATGACTTTGGCATGATCGATTCATTCCTTGATTTTGTAAACCCTATTGCCTAAGGTTTTAGCTTGGCAGATACATTAGGGTTTTTGTATTTCCTTTGCATTCATTACATGATGTTAAAAGGAAGAAGTTATGTTTGATTTATGACTTAGAGGGAATTTTGGGGTACTTATTGCAGTTTGAGAACATATGCCATGAATGGAGGGGAGTTGTGGGAAGCTTACAAACATAAGGAAGGTATCCAAGAAGTGGTTCATCTTTATGAGAATGAATTTAGGCCTTTTTGACTCAGTTTGAGGCACTTTTGAGAAGTGTTTTTTTTTTTTTATTAAGTCTTGTATGACTTTTTCAACCATTGGAGGCCTTTTTGGAGATAATATTGGGGCTAAATTTGTGGGTTTATTGTTGCATCCAACCCAAGATGCTTCTAGTTCCTTTTTTGGTGGAACTATTTGGAGTTTGGCTACTTAGTGACATTTGTAACTCATTTGATTTTTTGTTCTAAATTGGCAGATTTTTGAAGAGAGTGATTCTACAGTCCTTTTTTAGACTTCAGCATATTTTATAACTCAAGCTTGGATATGGAATACAGTAGAGACCTTTGAACACTAATGATTTCTTAGGAATTTTTTTCCTTCTTTTAATTTTCTTCATTGTGTGCATCATAGATATTTTCATCAAAGTTATTTGTGAGGTATTATCATTTCCTTATAGCTTCATCTCATTCAACACCTTTATGCAAGATATTGTTATTGCAGGTCATAGTTTGTTGTCTAATTTTTGTAAATGGCTTGTAGTTGTGAATCCATTTTCCTTCTAAAATTCTAAGCATTAAGAGCTTGTTATGAAATACTTATGCAGTGACATACAAAAATAAGTTGTGCAAACTTTTTTTTTAAGTTTTCAATCATTATAATCAGAGTGTTAAATTTTTGAATTTCTTAGTCCTGACTTCAATTAGGTGCATCACCATATAAATAGATTATCTTCATTTTTATGAATATATTTCTTCCTTTTCCTTATCAGTTAGTATTTCAGATAGCACCGTAGGAAGCCGGCCTTCTCCAAAGGTTGACCTCTGCCTACAAGTAACCCACAGCTTTAGAGGTCTTCCCATGTTACACTGAGGTGTTGAACACCAGGTTCAACAGGGTGCAATTTCCGTTGATGTCATGTATAATATGTGAACATCCTTACTCTTAAATATTATACTAATGATTTAATTTTTATCATAGACTGCTTCATAATATTGTGTTTGAGTCATCTTTGATATTGATATGTTAGCTTTAGTTGTCATAATGCCTATCTTAATTCAACAAAAGTGTCATGATGTTCATGTTGGATTTTTTGGTTGTGTTTCTAATATGTGGTTGTCATTGATGTCAACACTATTATCATTGATGATTATGATGGTTGTTTATGTCGATGATATTGAGAAAATTAGAAAAAATATGTTGCAGGCAATCTATGAAGCTATGAAGATCTGAATGGTGGAAAGTTTTGTAAGTTGGTAATCAGAAGTCACACATTAAAGGGTTTGTTTTTTATCCTATCTAGTATGTTCTCTGGAAGTTTCAGAGGTGCACATCAATATTTGTGTGAGTTATGAGTTTATGAGTTCCTATAATTATTTTGTTAATGTAGCAGGTGTTTCTGGAAGAAGAGAATGCAATTTTGGTAAATTAAGTTGTTGTGTATGCTCCTATAATGTTCAGTGATGGTTCTAGATTTTTCTCTATCATTTTTATTCATCCATGTTGATTGGTGTGCTCGTGATCAAATATTTATCCTTTGTGTGTTCAATTTTTCATGTTCTTGGTCGACATGGTGGTTGTAGTGTGTTGTGGATCCTTTTGGATTAATCTTTTAATGTTTGGACTACTCAAGGATGTTTATTTAGGTCTTCATTATGTTGTGACTGACTTAGGTTGGTATGCATTGAGATTTGTTCATGAATTGGGTCGACAGTTTGTAATTCATTTATTCTTTATTTGTGGCCGATAGATTTGTTGATATAATTTCATGTAGGGGATATCTAAGAGCGATTGTTTCCTCATTTTGGAATGTGCTCAATGAATGTGTATGAAGTGTGTATGTGAAATGTGCGAATAAAGATCAGATCATTCAAATTCAAAGCAGAGTGTGAAGGAGTTTGAGCAAAGTGTGAAGAATTTTTTTTGTACCTAATCAGA
Source organism: Sequoiadendron giganteum (assembly GCA_007115665.2). Taxonomy (NCBI): domain Eukaryota; kingdom Viridiplantae; phylum Streptophyta; class Pinopsida; order Cupressales; family Cupressaceae; genus Sequoiadendron; species Sequoiadendron giganteum. The sequence continues at coordinate 137,783,590 of CM021100.1, forward strand.
ATTGTCATCAGGCTTTTGTAGATGCTAATTTCTTAGGTCAACCTCATCAGATGGATTTAATCAATTTTTTTTATGCAAGCCATTGATCCTTCCCTTTTGAGCAATGAGGTCTAGGCAATGTGCCTGAATGCATGTACATTCCTTATTCATTTTTCATTATACTTCTAGCATGGTATAATCTTGAGGACTAACATCCATCGTGGTTTTTCCCCTAACAAGGTTTCCACGTAAAAATCTTGGTTTTGTGTGTTTTTGATGTGTTGTTGATTCATCCTTTCACTGTTAATTATCAGATCTGAGATTTAAGGTTGATAAAGGTTAAATAAGTTTAAATTTTGTGACAACTGATTCACCCCCCCTCTCAGTTGTCTATCCTTATTTTGCCAACAGTTCATATATATAATGATTACCAAAGTTCTTGATTCGGATTATGCTTTTTCTCATGATAGTTATGTTTCAAAATTGTGAAATATTATATTAGAGTCATCAAGAATTAGTATACCATTGAGTCACCCCCCTTTTAAGTGGTATTGTACTCCAATATTTTTTTCTCCAGAATTCTCTCTTTGTTGTTTGTTGTCTATTTCAAGCTTTGTAACTTCATAATCTCACCAAGAGGACCAAGACACCCTTACTGACATCTTAGTCCATATTGACTTTGACTCTCTAGTTTTTACAATCTGAAATTTCTTTTCTATGTGTTTGTGTGTTGCCTTCAGTTTTATGTTCCAGTTTCTAGAATTGTTGTTATTCCAATTTCTTTCATTTAAAGTGTAATTGAAAGGATAGGATATTGTTTTCATTGCAATTTACGTGGTTTATTCATTGTATGAGCTATAGTACTTGGTGTCCTACTACTAATACTATGGCTTGACAAAGTGCGAGACTCATGGCATCCCGCGATAAGTATGGATCATAGCTTTGACACCTCTTTTTCTATGCCTACTTTATCTACAAGTTTTATGCCAATTTTTCAAAAAATGGTTGATCATATTCCTCAAGAAAACATAATGAAAATGCATGAATACCTACCCCACTTATAAGATAGTGTGAGTACTAAAAACATTTCCAACACTATTATACCTACTATAGATATTCTCCACCGCATGATGGAAAGTGATGAAGGACTGGAAGTTCTGAGTAATACATCTTTGGAAAACACCTTCCTCCCACCACCAATGGTGCTCAAACTTAAAACAATGTGCAAGGAGGAAATAAAGCTCCTCCCTCTTCAACCATAGCATCGATTCCCACCTATATAACTACTTAAGTAACCACAATGATGCAACCAACTAGTAATATCCTTCCTACCTCACATTTCCACTAGTGCTTGTTATACCTATGTGGCATCTAATCGCATACCTTATCCCACAAGCAATCCATTCATTTTTCCTTCACACCACACCATCTTCACCTCCATCCCAAACCACAAGAAATGATCCTATTATTAACCACCTCTTACAAAGCTTTTCATCCCTTTAATGCCAAGTCTCTACCATAAACCAAAATAAAAATGGTCCACCTTCATAATATGTAAAAAGAAACCCATTATCCTTGGAGATATTCACAACTCTAGTGCCACAAGGTATAGAGATCCATAGGTTTGAGAAATATGGAGTAAAGGGAGATCCTAATAATCATGATAATGACTTCATTGCTTCGTGTAGTGACTTTATCCCTGAGCACAAAATTTTGGCTAAAATGTTTCCTCGATCCTTGAAAGACATTTCCTTGGACAGGTTTTTTGCATTACCAAATAACTCAATTTGTTCATTCAATGAACGTGTTGAGGATTTTATTAACCATTTCCAAGTGCACATGGTTCCTCAAATGACATTGGTTGATTTGATGATATGTAAGAAAAATGAGGGTGAAAAATGCACTGACTTTATTTCATGCTACCAATCACTTTATTCCCAAATCAATGTGAAGATTCTTGATTCCCACCTTCAAAACATGTTCATAGAAAATATACAAAACAAGATAAGGGATAAGCTTACTATGATGAAATTTCCTTCCTTCATTAACTTATGCACTACCCTTTGATATTATCAAAATTTTATAAGTGCTAGTGAACCAAAAGCTACCCCTACCTATCCTGAAAAGTCTAAAACTGCACACCAAAAAACTTATCAGCCTTTCTAAAGAAAAAAATAAAAGCTTCCTTCAACTAAATTCCACCCCTCAACCCATCCAACCATTTGATACACAAGTAGCCGCTATAAAGAAGAGTAATTCTTATATATTTGGAGACCCAAAAAGTAAATTTAATCCCTTACTTGACACACTCCACAACATCATGACTCAGCTATTAAACAAAAATATGCTTACCTTACCTCCTGTCTAACTCCTTGACCCTAGCAAGCCATTACCTCTAAGCTTTAGACACAATGCCTAGTGTGCTTATCACCAACAAAAAGCACATGATACAAAGCATTGCAAATGTCTTAAGCATCTTGTACAAGACCTCATTTATTCTAATCATATCCTAATTGGACATGTAAATGACACATGTAATAAGTTTGTGGCTCCTCCCAAAAAAAACTTGCAAATATTTACAAATCCCATGCCCGACCATAATATTTCATTTGTTAAGGCTAGCAAAACTAAGCTCGATGTAATGAATGTTGACATAGATGATGAAAATATGAACAATCATGAACAAAGTCGTATGGATGATGATGAACAGAGCCCTATGGATACTAATGAAAAAAATTATATTGATACAATGATAGGAGTGATTGAAATTGAGCCTCATAAATAGAAAACCATTGACATTAATTTTTTTTCAGAAGAAACAATTAAACATGCACTTGATGGTCCTCTTTACATAGTGGACATAATCAATAACAAGCCCACTCCTAGGATTTTAACTAATCCCATTTTTGGAGAGAATGTGATCACAAAAGAACTCTTATATTTTCATGAACTCACTCAAGATAGATATGATAAACAAAAAGCATGGATTAAAAAAAATGAATGTTATGCTCGTGCTATGATGGGCTTGATCACACTCCCTTTACAAGTAGGACCAAATAAATCAAATGTATCATTCTCTATTATATCTAATTCAGATCAATTTTGTGTGAAGTTAGGCTACAAATGGCTTTCCTCCATGAATGTGGTCCCATCCACTGTCCATAAGTACTTAAATTTTCCAATCGACAATGAAATATTCACCTTAAACCATAGTGGCTTTAGACCCCCGTATTCTCATGGAAATTTTTCCTTAGATTATTTTTGGCCTGAGCCCACAAAACCTATAAATCAGCATGAATATTTCCTTTTCCTATCCTACCAAAATTTCAAAATAAAATGCATAACCAAAATATCCCTTGAAAACTTTCCTCCACCCATGATCAAACCTCCACCCATGCTTAAACCTCTTCCACCTAAACAAAACAATGCTAAGCCTAAAACCTTTCCAACAAACCACAAAGCATCCATGAACAAACCCTTACCTATTTCCTAGAAGAGACCTAGAGAAAACCAAACAAGTCCTAATCTACCACATAAAAAAAATTATAAAGTCAAAGAGAAAGTGGTCGAACAACCTTCCATGGTTTCTTCCATTCTTCCCTCACAAGAAGAAAATAAACCTGTGGTTGATCAACCCGATCCTACACAAACATAATTTGAAAACTATAATAAAAGGAACTGCAATGATAGAGAGCATAAGTTTAGGCATCGTGTTAAATCGTGAAAGATGAGTGGTGAGAAAAACATTAAAAATAAAAATCCAAACTTGACAGAAGCAATAAATGATGGACCTCCTCTCTTACTAGAGATTATATATTCTACCCAACAAGGACTAGAGCCTTCTATGGATATATCATTCCTCCTCTTGTTGTGGTTAACTTGGATGACGATGAGGAAAATGCTAAAATCGATGAGGAAATGCATAATGAGTTGAATTTGTTATTTTAATCATCCATGAGATTAAATGATAACAACCATGGTGATCCTCCTAAATTGAGTGATCTACCATGTGTTGAACCTAGTGATTATCCTAGTACAACTCTTGATGTGATCCCTCTCACTAGTAATTTGCATTATGCATATATTGAACAAGACTGGGATGCAGATGACCTGTTGGATGCTTGATTTGCATGTTCCTTACTAGCCTTTTTCATTTTATTTTCTTTTTCACTTGCATGTGTGTATTGTGATCCCCGGTAATGTTTTGTTTAATTTTTCTCTCTTTGTGCATTCCTTTGTTTGTACCTTTATTCTTCTCTATGTCGTAAAGATCTTTTCCTTTTTATTTATCTTTTATTTTCCTTTCATTTTTGTCTTGTGTTTTCCTTTTGGGAATGACACAAGGCATCGAGACACTAGGTATGTCTCTTCCATGTTGAACCAAAATATTTTTCTTTTCCTTTTATCTTTGTCTTGTGTCTTCCTTTTGGGGATGATGCAAGGCATCAAGACACCCTATGTCTCTTCCATGTTGACCCTATTGGTTCTCAAAAATGCAGGTTTTAACCATAAGAGTTTTCTAGACCCTTACAACATTCTTGGACAACATACAATGCCAATTATACAATTAAACCTTCTACTCTTTAGGTTCTACTTGACCTAGGTGGGTGAACCTATGTGAAACATGCAAATTTGAAATGAATTTCCTGCTAAACAGTCTACCCACAATGGAAATTGGGAATGGATAGACAAAAGGATAATACAACTAATCCTATTACACAAATGAAAGGTTTTGAATATAATGTTTGTTAGGAATTCTATCCTCTAGGATATGGCAGATCAGTGCCTTCTATCTGTTGGGCAACTAAGTCAAAATAGCAAGGATTCAAGGTGCTTCCCTACCCAACTTAATTCAAATTGTTAAACATATTTAAGGTATGAAATTCTATGACTAGCATATCATTTCACCCAATTTATGGCTTGCACAAATTACTCTTGAATATTTTCCTACCAAGTTCTTTAAAAATCCAACCAAAATTCTAAAATCACTGTGACTTGCTTAAAAGAATTTAATTCTGACTTTGCAAACACCTATTAATCAAACCACACAAAGTGAAAATTGCACCATGATAAACCAAATATATACTTGTTATCCTAGTTTAAATGATTTAAGAAATTTTAATTGGAAGCAACATGATATGAAATTCACTAATTATGTCATCTTAACAAACAAACTCAAAAAAATCGTACCAATTTAAAAATGTTTACTCCATTACATCCAGTTTCAAGAAGGACTCTTCATTGCTCTTATCCAAGTTTTGTTATTCCGGTGGAAAAAATCCCACACCTATCAAACCCCTGTGACTGATTTTTCTCAAATATTTATACAACACAGCTCAAATAGTCATGACCCTTCATTTTACTTGCCATAACCATTTTGTATTTTGATAGGAAAGAAAAATTTAAATAAGTTGCCTTATTGACAATTTAAATATTTTTTACTATAGTCGAGCTTTTAAATTTTCACTTTAATATTTTCCTATGGATGTCGGTACTTATACAGCTCTACCACAGTCATCCTGTTGACTGGCTATGTTATAGCAGTGACTATCTCATTACTGCCTTGTCGGTTATCTTATAGACTACCACAATCACCATGGTCTATGTTCAGACCGTGCGCGGTAACATGGTGCCTCCTCCATTGTTGACTATTTGTCGTCGCCTTCACTGTTATAGTGTTACTGTGGTCTATCGAATGACTGTCTGCGGTAACACGGTGGCTCCCCCTTTGTCATCTGCTAACTGCTTTGCCATCCACTGTAGTCACCGTGGTCTACAAGATGACCTCTTGTGATACCATGGTGGCTCCTACTCTGACCGTTTCCACATCGTCATTGATCGCTTCGCTGACTGCTACCTGTTCATCGCTGCCACCGTAGTTTGTGGTTTGACCACACACAGTGGCACGGTAAACACTTTATGCCTTGTCCCTAGCCACTACCGATGTACACCACCCACAAAATTCTTACCCTCGATCGTTATCACCGTCACTTACTCACCGCCCACTGCAATACCACGGTCTATGTTTAGACCGTGTGCGGTGGCGCGGTAAACGCTTTATGCCTTCCTGCTACCCGCTACCACCATACCACGAGCCCATTGTGGGAGGTCGTGGTAAAGCGATGAAGGACATACGAAATGATTTCTAAGGGAGCGATAAGGATTTGAAGTGTATGATAAAGTGGATGGGGAATGAAATGAAGAATTTTTATGAAAAGATAAGCAAATATGGGCTTAAATGGATAAAAAGGCTTATAATTATAATTGTAAATTTGTGTTCTAATAGTGGCTCCAGTTGGGGATGAGTGGTTATGCAATCACTGCAAGAATACATAATGCAACTGGGAGAGAATACCAATACATGAATGGCCTAGAATATGAAAGCAATGGAGGATGGAGGGAATGAAAGAGTGAATGAGATGGAAGATGGAAAGTGGAGCTTGGAGAATGGAAGGTGAAAATGACCCTAATCTACTCTACATGGAAAGAAATCAAAGCTTTCAAAAAGGGAATTCCTTAGAATGTCCATGTACTGGAAAAACCAGACCCTTCAAAATTTCCTAAACTACTATGCATGGAAAGAATATTTAAATAGGGATATTAAGAATTGTCCATGCACTGGCAATCCTTGACCCTTTGTTGATCCTTAAGAGAAGAAATGCTTCAGGAACTGCTCATGTACATGCAACTCCTGCTCTTCTCTAGACATGTTCAGCAGGAAATATGATTCCTCACCTCCTTTACCAGTTATCACAAAAGGACCTAGCCATAAAGCTTCAAACTTGCCATGCTTCCTCTTATCCTCACACTGAGCATTCCACATCAACACCAAGTCATCTTTTTCAAATTTTCTCTTCTTGGCCTTTTTATGAAAAAGTTACTTCATTTGTGACTACAATTTCACATTCTTCTTCTGAGCCACTCTTCTCACTTCATCAAGCTCTTCAAGTTGTTCCACTCTTTCCTCCATTGGATCAGAAAGATCTAAGTCTTCTTACAAAATAAAGTTATAGATTGAAAAAAGATTCTGCAATGGCATCCTAGCTTGTGTCCCATACACCAACTCAAATGGAGATTTTCCATTTGTCTTCTTCACTATAATCCTATCTGCCCATACAACCAATCTCAATTTTGAATCCCATGCCCTTTTATTTGTATTAAGCATTCTCCTTACTATCTTCAAAATATTTTTATTGCTTGACTTTGCCTGACCATTGCCTTGTGGATGATATGGGGTAGAATAAGAAATACTAATTCCATATGTTTTGCAAAAATATTTAAACTCATCTGATCTAAAACACATCCCATTATCTGTGATCAATTTCACTGGAGTGCCAAACCTAGTCATAACATTCTCCATCAGAAAATTCACTACCACTTTGCTTGTTGCTTTCCTAGTTGGGATAGCCTACACCCACTTAGTAAAATAATTTATGGCCACTAGTATCCACCTATGTCCTCCACTTGATCTTTCCTGTATTTCCCCAATGAAATCAACTCCCCATTGTTGAAAAGGTGCTTCCACCTACAAAGGTCTAAGTGGCAATGCTCCTTGATACTTCAACTTTCTTGAAAATTTCTGACAAGCTTCACACTTCCTCACATATGCAAAGGAATCATTGAATACCCTAGGGCAATAATAACCAGCCCTGAGAATCTTGTGTGTAGTAGTCTTAGCAGAATAATGGCCTCCACACACCCCTTCATGCATTTCTCTCAAAACATATTTTTCTTGGGATTCATCTAAACATAACAACAATATATCATCCCTATTTTTCCAAAATAATTCCCCTTCTACAAAAACATATTTAGAAGCCTGGACTTTTAAAGTTCTCCTTTGATTATCATTCAACCCTTCGGGACACTTCATATGTTTCAGATAATGCATTACATTTGTATACCATGGAGTATGCTCAATACTTGCTATGATTTCATCCTTACCTGGCACATTGCAAATCTAGTTTGCTTCAATATTTGTTTATGCCATCAGCTTGGCTCGACCCTATCCTCTTACGAACATGGTAATCTGAATCTCCATGTTGAATTCTTGAATTTTGTTAATCCACTTGCATCTCTTCCCTGCCACTTTTGTTTGCACCAAAATATCCTTCACAACTACATGTGGGACATAAGCAATGACCTTAGCTCCAACAAGGTAAGGTATGAAAGCCTTTGCTACTTTGACTAGTGCATAAGCCTATTTTTGCATGAATCATACTTCAACTCTGACCCCTGTAAAGGTTTACTGAAAAAAGAAATAGGCTGCTCATGACCTTCATCATTTTTTGTAACATGACAACAACTATGGTATGGAATGAAGCAAAAGAAAAAATCTGAAACGGCTTAGTAAAATCAGGGGACTTTAAGATAGGGGCTTCTTTGATAGCTCTTTTTATAGATATAAAGGCATCCATAGCTTTAGCAGTCCAATCCAATTTTTCTCCTTTTTTCAACATCTTAGATATAGGTTTAACAATCTCAGCAAAATTGGACACAAACCTCCTAACAAAATTTATTTGGCCAAAGAATGATTGGATTGCTTTGACAGTTTTAGGAATGGGAATTTTATCTATGGCATCTACCCTTTCAGGATCTATCCTAATCCCATCTTTTGACACAATATGCCCCAAAATTTTACCCTCTATGACAGCAAAATGATATTTTTTAGGATTAAGACTTATACCATATTCCAAATCTTTGATGAAGATCTTCTCCATATCACCAACATGATTCTCTGCCCTTTTGGAATAAGAAGTGAGATCATCTTGATATACCACCATTATAGCATTGATTAGATCTGTAAATGCCACATCCATGGCCCTTTGAAAGGTAGCTCCTGCATTTGTGAGACCAAAAAGCATGCTTATATAGACATAAGTTCCCCATGGTGTAGTGAATGTTGTTTTGTATTGTTCAGATTCTTTGACTTTGACCTGGTTATATCTAGAAAATCCATCCATCATTGACAATAGCTCACACCCTATTACTTTATGCAATATTGCCTCCATGTTTGGAAGAGGATAATTATCTTTTTAGTGAAGCAACATTCAGATTTCTAAAGTCCACACATAGTCTTATGTCCCCATTTTTCTTCCTGACTGGGACCAAATTTGAGACCCATGTTGAATTCCTAATGGGTTTAATGATACCTCCATCTCTAAACTTTGCTAGCTCCTCTTGCATCTTAGGTTCTAGAGTTGGGTTGATAGGCCTCTGCTTCTGTTTGAATGGCTTTTTGTCTGGCTTAAGCGAAATCTCAGCTGAAAAATATCTTCTCTATATGCCTTCAAATCCTCATAAGACCAAGCAAACACATGCTTGTATTTTCTCAGCAATGTAATTAGAATTCTTCTGATGGTTGGGCTTATTTTCTTTCCAATATAAACCCTTTTTGGTGCCAATTCAGTTCCCAAATTTATTTCTTCAATATATTCTTTCTTAATAGGTGTCTGCTTTATGAGGGAATGATCACTCACATCATACACTCTCTCCAATGTCACAAGCCTTTCGGGAAGCTTGTTAGTTTTAAGCTACAAAACTTCCTTCCCAAATACAGTCTATTTACCATCCACTTCTTCCACAAAGGAATTGAAATCAATCTCATGTGCCTCATACTGATCTATACAATGAAGAAATTTCAAAAGGTTAGTATCATCATCAAAAACTTTCCAACCATATATGTTGTCAGGGACTACTGGTCTTGTTTTAAATTCAACCTGAGACACTCCTGCCAAAGTGATATCATATTTCTTCAAGGCTACATTAGCCAAAAAATCAGCCATCAAATTCTCAGATCTATCTATCCAATCAATTGAAAATGCGTCAAATAATTCAACTGTATCCCACATAGAATTTCTATATTGTTTCAGTCTCTTGTTCTTTGTAGCATACTTTGATCTAACTTGTGACACAACTAACTCAGAATCTCCCTAGATAGACAACAATTTAATCTTATGTTTGACAACCATGTTCAAACCAATCAACAAAGCTTCATACTCCGCCACATTATTTGTACATTCAAAAGCTAGAAAAAATGAATATTGAAATGTTGTACCTTCAAGTGATATGAAAACTACCCCAGCTCCATTACCTTCTTGACTGCAAGCCCCATCAAAGTACATTTTCCACACACCCTTCTGATTTCTAGAGACAAGCTTATCAATTAGGTCAGTACTCACAAGTTCTGGCTAAGATAATTCTACTCTAAAACTCCCCAAATCTATATCACATAAGCAATTAAGTTGTTCTTGAGGAACACACTCAACAATTTGATTCACCCTTAGTTCTCTATATAGTTTTACCTCTTCACCATTAACTGGTATTGTAGCATATGATAAATCAAATTGCACATTATCTCCAACTGTCATAGTCCATTGTCTTGAAAAAAGCATTCCGAACTGAGGAGGTGTATCAATCACAGTTATATCAATGTTATAAGTTGCTTGTGGGTAGGTTGCTAATTTTACTTCTACATCTTTCATAATCCCCACTACTGGGACATGCCTACTATCCATGGCATAACACTTACCACACTAATATCTATCCACATACCGAGTTGTTTCATTACCCCTACTGGCATAATATTCATGGAAGCACCTGAATCTATCATGTAATTTCTTATGAATTTACCATTTATGAGTAGGGTAGTAAAAAATGGATCAATCTATGGTGTGTTCATCAATGCATCATTCATACCAACTTCTAAAAGTTTTATCTTTCCTTTCTAATCAACAATTCCAGGATTCTCATTTTATTCAAAATTTACAATTTGATTCCTCCCACCAGACATCAATTGAATAGAACTTTCCCTATACTCTTTAATTTTCATCATTTCAAGTAATGGGACAAATATTTTTACATGGGATAAAGCTTGCACAAAATCAAATGATGCACCTTCAGCTCTTATCAACTTCTTTTCCTCTGCTGGTTCACCTTTGTACTCCTCCTTCTCCCTCTTTGATGTCTGATCCATTTTTTGTTTATCCCTGGCGAATTCTTTATTTTCTTCTTTGGGAACATACTTCTATTCTTTTCTATGAGGGCACTCATCATTTATCTTTTTTGATATTTCATGGGAAATCTTTTTATCTTTCAAGAATATTCCTTTTGGAACATCTTCATTTTCATTTAATGTTCTATTCCTCAGCCGATACTTGCTTTTAGCCAACTCAACCGCTACAATAGTCAATCTTTTAATTTCTTCCTCAGTTGGTCTCTTCATATTTCCCCTATTAGTTTGATATGATGCAGTAGGGCACCCTTGTTCATCATCACTTTCCTCATAGTCAGAAAAAACTTGTTGTTCTTCCATGTGAACATTATATTTCTGATGATCGACATCATATTCATACCCTCCTTCCTCTAAAGATGAATATCCTTGCATTGCTGAGTGAAGAGTATAAGAATTCAAATAGATATTATGATCTTGTTCATTATCATTTCCTGCTATGTCTTTTTCTGGAACTGACTAAGCTACAACACAATGTTCTGAAGAATGTGGCAAGTCACAAACTGAACACCAAGGACTATTATCAGCCATATATGTCCCTCTTTTCTTCAAAGGGTCAGGTGTCTCTTTATTTCTTGGCCCCTCCATTACTGGCTTTCCATTTCTCCAATTTTTATTATAAGGCATGTCATGTAGTCTTCGCCTCTCATTCCTATATGTGTTTTCTTCTTTATTTGGAGGAGAATAATGGGGAATCCTTGGGTTTTCCCTCTTTGTAATCATCCCTATAGCCTTCCTGTTATTTTCAATAGTGAGTGCTATCCTTTGACCTTAAGCCAAATTTCTGGGACCCTTGTTCCTGAGCTCATAACCTGTCTTAGGATCAAAAGCCTTTTAATAAATACTCAATACAGTAGGATCAACCAATTTAGATCTAGGAGGTATCTTATTATGTAATTTAGAAAACCTTTGGTCGAAATCATAGGCTCACTCATTTTGATGTTTCTGAATGGTCACCAACTCATGCAATGCAAACTCAAGTGCATATTTATTCCCATATTGCTCAAGAAATTATTCATAAAACACATTAATAGAATTAATAGAAGTTGTTGGCAGACTATTAAACCAATCTCAGGCATCTTCAATTAGTGACATCATAAAAAGTCTCATTCGTATATCTTCATACTGCATATCTAAATCTTGCATAAAAGCATTAAAGCTCCTTAAATGCTCTTCAGCTATAGTAGAACTACTCCCTGTGAATTTTGGGACCAAACTTCTCCAATTGTTGTCCATAGGGTAAGGGCATATTTGTAATCTAGCCAAGTCAAACTGCCTAATTATGGTTGCATATTGTGGAGGAGGATTTTAGTAATACTGATGCTAGTACAATGGATTATTATTTTCCACATATTTCTGACCTTGTGGGGGTACATGCTATTGATAAGGAGGTAGCTGAACACCTTGATTTTGTGGTGGAACATTTTGATATCTACCTTGATTCCTTGGCTGATTTTTGTAGGCCTGTGAAGAATTTAATGGGCCTGCATTATTATTCCCTTGCCTATGAGGTGGCACACATTTTTGTGAATTAGTCATTTGAGTATTGATTTGCACTTTCCTCAACTTCAAATCTTCAAGTTCTTTAATTGCTTGGAGCCTCTGCTCATATTATATTCTTGCTCTCTCCACTTCTTGTCTCTCATGTTCCAATCTTGCATTTATTTCATCCCTGGCCATAAGTTCATAATTATCCTCAAAGGCTGCTTCATAGCCAAGTCCATCTTGATTCTCTTCAAGAAATGCAATTTTCTGATCATATTCATGTTTTCTTCTTTCTCTTTCAACTTCACATTCATCCATGAATTCTTCAACTTTCTTAGGATCTGGTTGATAAAAGGGATTCCTCTATTCCTCAGGAGTGCAAGGTTCTCTAGAAGGGTTGTCTTCATTTGCTAATGTACCATATGAATTATGTATCTCCAGTGATTCTTTCGATGTTTTATTTTTGTTTGATGGTCCCATGTCATTGATCACATTCTTACCTTTATCATTCTTCTCTATCCATTTATTTTTGGAATTAGGATCATCACCATCTTTGTACAAAGACCTTCTTCCTTGAATTTTGGGAGCAATTGTGATGGTCTAAACTCTAGGAAGATTTCTTTTTGATATATACTTCAATTTATCAGTCTCAGTGTATTTGTTTATTTAGATTCGTCACTCGCTTTCCAAAAGTGAGAAAATCTGCAATTCTTTATTCCCAGTGGAGTCTTCTACAAGGTACTAACTCTATGACAAGGCTTATTTTCAGATTATGGTCCCCAATAGAGTCACCAAACTGTTGGTTCTCAAAAATGTAGGTTTTAACCATAAGAGTTTTCCAGGCCTTTACAACATTCTTGGACAACATACAAGGCCAATTATACAATTAAACCTTCTACTCTTTAGGTTATGCTAGACGTAGGTGGGTGAACCTATGTGAAACATGCAGATTTGAAATGAATTTCCTGCTAAATAGTCTACCCACAATGGCAATTGGGAATGGATAGACAAAAGGATACTACAACTAATCCTATTACATAAATGAAATGTTTTGAATATATTGTTTGTTAGGAATTCTATCCTCTGGGATATGGCAGATCAGTGCCTTCTATCTATTGGGTAACAGAGTCAAAATAACCAAGATTCAAGGTGCTTCCCTACCTAACTTAATTCAAATTGTTAAACATATTTAAGGTATGAAATTCTATGATTGGAATATCATTTCACCCAATTTATGGCTTTCATAAATTACTCTTGAACATTTTCCTACCAAGTTCTTTAAAAATCCAACCAAAATTCTATAATCACTGTGACTTGCTTAAAATAATTTAATTCTAACTTTGCGGACACCTATTAATCAAACCACACAAAGTGAAAATTGCACCATGATAAACTAGATATATACTTGTTATCTTGATTTAAATGATTTAAGAAATTTTAATTGGAAGCAACATGATATGAAATTCACCAGTTATGTTATCTTAACAAACAAACTCAGAAAAATTGCACCAGTTTAAAAATGTTTACTCCATTACATCCAATTTCAAGAAGGACTCTTCATTGCTCTTATCCTAGTTCTGTTATTATAGTGGAAAAAATCCCACACTTGTCGAACCCCTGTGACTGATTTTTCTCAAATATTTATACAACATAGCTCAAATAGTCACGAACCTTCATTTTACTTGCCATAACCATTTTGCATTCTGATAGGAATGAAAAATTTAAATAAGTTTCCTTATCGGCAATTTAAATATTTCTAACTATAGTCGAGCTTTTAAACTTTCACTTTAATATTTTCCCATGGCTGTCGTTTCTTATATCGCTCTACCACGATCATCCTATTGATTGGCCACAGTATAGCGGTGATTGTCTCATTACTACCTTGCCGATTATCTTGTAGACTACTGTAGTCACCGCGGTCTATGTTTAGACCGTGCGCAGTAATGCGGTGCCTCCTCTGTTGCTAACTATTTTCTGTTGCCTTCACTGTTACCACATTACCACGGTCTATCAAACGACTGTCTGCGATAATCTGGTGGCTCCCCATTCATTGTTTGCTAACTGCTTTCACATCCACCACAGTCATCGCGGTCTACAATATGACCCCATGTCATACCACAGTGGCTCCTACTCTAACTGTTTCCATGTCGTTGTTGATAGTTTTGTTGCCGCTACTTGTTCACCGCGACCACCGTGGTCTATGGTTTGACCGCGCGAGGTGGCGTGGTAGACACTTTATGCCTCATCCCTAGCCACTACCACTATACACCACCCACTAACTGCTTGCCTTTGACTGTTACCACTGCCGCTTACTCACCACCCACTGCAATATCGCGGTCTATGTTTAGACCACGTGCAGTGGCATGGTAAACGCTTTATGCTTGCCTGCTAACCACTACTGCCATACCACGAGCCCATTGTGGGAGGCTACGGTAAATCAATGAAGCACATATGAAATGATTTCTAAGGGAGCGGTAAGGATTTGAAGTGTATGATAAAGTGGACGGGGAATGAAATGAAGAATTTTTATGAAAAGATAGGCAAATATGGGCTTAAATGGATAAAAAGGCTTAGGATTTTAATTGAAAATTTTGGTTCTAATAGAACCAAAAGGATTTTCTTTATTTTTTCTCTCTTTGTGTCATTCTTCCAATTCTATTTGAATTTGGGGAATGATGATAGTTCTAAGCTCTCTAATATTATTGTAGCAAATAAATATACTGACCCGAAATCCATAGATCCCTTATGTTTTTTTGTGGGGCAACCCTCTTTTCCTTTTCATCTTTTGGCTATAAATTAATTACTCACAATATGGTGTTAGCAGTTTCTTTAAAGTGGGGGCATACATTGGCATTATTTTGGCATGATTTCATTTGCATTTTTCCATGTTCCTTGATGTGATTTTCTTACTTCATACAATGTATTATCCGCTTTTTGGTGAGATTGGGAGTAATGTCCTCCAAGAGTGTGATCCATCTTAGCATATTACATTCCTCTTAGTGGTGATGTGACACATTGCATTCCCTAAGTTACAAATATTTTATACTTTGATTGGTCCTCTTTTGGATACATTAGGAACAATTTCCCCTAGGATTAAGACCTTGCATGAATTGAGAAAAATCTTTTTGAACTTTCTTGTTGCATTGCATTTTCTCTTTCTTTCCTTATTAAATTCAAGGAGGTATGGATTTGATATAGACCTCTTGGGGCTCACCTAGTTCAAAAATAGCTTCACTAGCTTGTGTGAGCATGCATTTTTGTACCTTATTAAATTCATGGCGGTATGGCTTTGATATGGCCCCCTTGGGGCTCACCTAGTGGACACCTAGCTCCCACTAGCCCTTGTGAGAGTGCAATTTCTTTTGTATAGTGGACAACGTGTTCATCTTGCAAACCCTCTTCAATCCTAAACCCGGTCCACCATGTTGGACGAAGAGTCAAAACTTGATTTTTTGTAGTTCTTTTCCTTTTTCCTTTTATCTATCTTTGATGGTGTATGTTTGTGATCTGATTTTGGCTCCATATATCATCCACAAGCATGTTCCTTTGTGCCTATGTTGGTCTACCATAGGATCTTGATCCTAGGGGCTTGATCATCCCTCTTGATCTTTGTCATCCTATCTTACTCAAATTTGTACATTTGAACCCCTCTTCATTGCATGGTTGGCTACTTTAGTGTGAGCTTGAAGCAACTTCATCCTCTCACTAAATTGGGGGCTAAATATAGTGTAGAAAAATGCATACCCTTTCATTTTAACACTTGTTTGGGTCTGCCTTGCTATATTTATCCCTTTTTATGATTTAATTGGTCCTATTTTGTGTCCACAATCCCTATGAATGATATCTTTTTTCTTGCTAATCTTTACATTATCCAATGCATGAATGGTAATCCTAATAATTCTAATATGTGTGTCCTTGATTTTTTATTAGGACTAAAATGCCACCTAGGGAATCTTTGTCCCCCTGATTTTGAGGTATCTTAATTGGGCCCCAAGTTTCATCACATGGTACTAAGATGCCACCTAGGGCGTCTTAGTCCTCCTTAAGTCATTTTTGGGATTCAAACTCAAATTTTGGTGGGATTTAGCCTCCTTTATTTAATGAATTCATATGTTGGCTTAGTGTGATATAATTTTGGGATATTAAGCATAGATAAGTATATATACAAGTTTCATTCATTTATTTTAATCCAAGTCTTTTGTGAGAGCATTCACTATAGTAAAATTTAGTTCACAAGAGCATTCAAGAGAAATTCTTCAAGCATTTGGAGCCATCATCAAGATTCAAGCATCATAACAAAGATATTCTTGCATCATGTGTGTTGTGCTAACATTTGTGAAGTAGGTTTTTGATCTAAGCTGTATACACCTAAAATTGGTTTGGAGAATTCTGATTAATTAAATACAAATTATTTGATTAATTATCCTAATTTCCTCTACTATTGAATAAACATAAATATTTATTTATATAGTTCACATTCACTTCACATTTAAATTCTTCTAATCTTAATTAAATAAATAAAATTAAATAATTTGTTTGATTTAATTATCATTTTCCTATTTTATTCTATCACATCAATCTTAAATTAATTAAATAAAGATTAAAAACTTTATTGATTAATTGCCATTATTCTTCTGTTTAATTTAATAAACAACTTCTATAGTTTGTTTTATTAAATTATTTATCCCTCTTTTGCTAATTTAAATAAATCAAAAAATAAAGGCATAAGGAATATTCCTCTATATTTCCTCAAAATAAAATTAGATATCCTATTTCTAATTTATGTCAAAATCATGTCAAAATTAATTGATTGAAACTTCATGGGAAGAATTGGAGACAAATTGCAAATGTATCTCTCAATCCTCCTCCATCAATCTTTCCTCTTCTCTTGCCTGGTGTTTTCATGGGTAGAGACAATCTCCAAAATTCTTTCAATCTCCTCCCTCTCTCACCATTCAATCCTCCAGATTGAATACAAGCCTCTCTTTTCCATCCCTGTGCATTTCTACAACCAAGAAATCTATAAATAAAGCCTCATTCAACCAAGAAAAGGATCTAGATTATCTAACTTATGCACTCTTACTCTGCAGGAATTCAAGCATCAAGCATCAAGCATCAAACATCCAAGCATCCAGCATTCAAGCTTTCACAATCATGGCTGCCTCTTGTAGCTGCATTTATCAGTTTTTATATCAATTGATGTCATCTTAGTTTATTTTATCATCTAGTCTTCTTTATCATATTTAGCTTCATATCATTGCATCAACATCATTTCATTCTTTAGATTGTCATTTTAATAATTAATAGTGTTATTTAAATCTGAGAGCACATAACTTAATAAATCTTTAAAAATAGGAGACAATCAGATGCTTTCAATTGATTATTAGCTTAATATTTGATGCAATGTTTCATTAAGAAGGTTTTTATTGCTTTATACCTTATTGACACTTACATTTTGGCACCCACCATGGGGCATAACCCCATATTTTTATCATTTTTTCTAAAAAGTGTCGCGTAGGCTTTCGGCATGTTTTGTTTCAGCACTTTCGTCAAATACTATAGCACATCCATGGAAAACTATGGCACTTTCGTGCTCTATTTCGGCGCTTGCGTGATACTATAGCGCATTCGTCAAAAAATTTAGTGCTTTCAACTCTAGTGCTTCCATGACCTGTTTTGGCGCATCAGTGACCCATTTCTAGAAAAGTTGATTTAGCGCTTTTGTGGCAAAATCTAGTGCTTTGGTGCTTTGTTTCGGCGCTTTCAATTTTAGCGCATCAGATAAAAACTATAGCACTTTGGTGGACTATTTTAGTACTTTTGTAAAATTGGTTTGGATCCCACGCAACTGTGGCCAAAATTTAATGTTTTCACAGTTAGACTAAAATTTAACAATACTAGGGTAGCCACTTCTGGTTTTTAAAAATTATCAATCCTAGGGTAGCCATTGCTATTCTAAAATTTATCAATCCTAGGGTAGCCATCACATTTTTGCAGTATCGGTTAAAAAGAACATCATGATTTTTGTGAAGCAAAATCTTCACATAGATTAGAACATTGTCTTTTTGGGATTAAAACAAAACAACTTATATGTTGTGCTTGTGTGGTGATTAGGCTTATGCTCTCCCCTTAGTTGATTGATCAAAGCGCGAGATTCATCTTTATTTCATGCTATTTATGCTTTATTAAATCCTTTAGAAGGCATGTCGTAGTGGGAAAAAGTACTCACCCTATGGGAATGACCTAAGTGGGAATGCCTAAAGCCAAGGATTCCAACCCACTCTAATCAAAATGCAAGTTGTTGATGAAAGTCCAACTTGATGGTAGTGAGCAAGATAACCATCCCCAAAATATTTGTTCTAAATATTGGGAGGTTTCCTGAGGGAGTTTATCAATTGCCACACCGCACATAAGCCTTATCTACGAACCATAGATTAGTATCCCGCCGAGTCAGTAACCAAACATTGTCATACTCACGGTGCAAGGGGAGGGAAGAATTTTCCCCCAAGACACTCACCATATAATTTCCAAGGACCGTTTTCTCAGAGGATGAGAAATCCAACTCTGAGTACACGCCTGGAAATGACAAAAACATGTGCGCCCTCTAGGGGGTGACACGGTTGTGTGTGTCAATACAATTTTAAGATGTGGGTTGTTGAGGATAATGATGACCTATTTTTCCTTAAGAGTGAGTTTTTCTGATCTGTGTACATTTTTCAAAGCATCCCATGAAAATTAATAAGGACCATTCATGGTTCTTGAACATACATGATCTATTCAGTTTAAAAACAATTATCTCACAATTGCCTGTTGTGTTTTCACAAATTCATTAAAATCAGATTAAAGATCATCTTGAAAACAACAGGCCAAATCAGGTCAAGAAATTCATGATTCAAAAGTGGAAGTCCACCACATTTGTCAAGAGAACAATCAAAATCACCAAACCCAAGAAACCTCTCATTTATCAGGATAATTTAAGGAGAGGGAGTTTTCTTTATCAAAATCGAAAGATATTTTTACAACATAGAACCTTCATCCACAGATATCACAATTTTGCTAGGGGTCACACTCTTGATTATGCTATAGAGCCACTCTATTCATGAGCCTTCTTCCAGAGGAGAGCTCTCACACAATATCACAACCATAGTCAACACATACGTCAGTCTTATTTTCCACAACCCATGATACAGTATGCCACAAGGCCAAATCAAATTATGCAATAAAGAGTCTTGAACATCAAACCCCTATTTTTAGTGCTCTGGAAACCTGTTTTAGTGCTTTGGGTCACTGTTTTAGCACTTTCATAAAATAGCCCTTCTGAGCACTATTTTAGAGCTTACAGTCACTGTTCTAGCGCTTTCATCAAAAAATGCTTTCATCATATTTTTTAGGGATTTTGAGCACTGTTTTAGTGCATCTGTCAAGATAGCACTTCCATCACTTTCTATAGTGCTTTCGGGCACTGTTTTGGCGCATCTGTAAAGATAGCGCTTCCATCGCCTATTTCAGCGCTTTTGAACTCTGTTCTAGTGCTTTTGTGAAATAGCGCTTTTAAAACAAAGAGTTCCAAAATCATACCAATCAGTCAGTCTGTCTTTTATCCATAGTTTTTACTAGAACACAAGTTTCTTTTTATCAGAATCACTATCTAGAAACCGAAATCAGATAAGTTCATACAAGTTTCCACTTTTATCAACTGAAACACAAATCTTGCAAATTAGAAGTGTTAAATCAAATATGCAATTGATTATACACTGAAGTTTCATCCAAAATATCATCATCCTTTATCACGAAACAAGGTATAGTAATCCAATTTTTAACCTAGTCTTATCAATAAGATCAATCATATTATTTGACTTTGTTAAAAATTCAATTGACATTTTTTCCAGCATAGAAAGTCAAACATTTCGAAAGAAAGAGCAAAAAATTGTATGTCGATCTTCACTAGGTCGCAAAAATAGAGACTCTTAGAGCAAGAACTTTAAACATCCCAAAGAATGGCAAAGGAAAATCCTTGGAACAGTCTGCACCAAAATGATAAGAATGGCATAACTCTAGAGGATATTCAAACAGCTCAACAAGATCCCAAATTCCATAAATTTATAGAAAAGATCTTAGAACAAGACATGGAGAAATATCTCTTGATGTTGGCTGAATTGGGTGCTATGGTGGGGAATTTGACTACCCCACATTGTCTATAATTCTCTGAATAGGATGATGTCTCACTCAACCATCCTCATTACACCGCACTCCATATCGAAGTCTTGATCCACAATCATCATGTCAAAAGAGTCTTAATAGACGAGGAAGCTATTTTGAACATTTGCACTCTAATTTAATCCATGCACTAGGGTATTCTGATGATGCTATTGATGCCCAAAGGAAAATGACCATAAAAGCATATGATGAGGAAGAGAGGTCTTCAAAGGGACTAATTGTGTTACCAATTCAAGTGGGACCAATGATGAAACACATAGCATGTCAAGTACTAGAAAAAGCTTTGACTTACAACATACTCTTAGGACATCTCTAGATCCATGAAATGTAGGCAATACCTTCCACATATCACCAATGCTTAAAATTCCTAGTAAATGGATAGGAGGTTACTGTATCTGTTGATTATAATCACCCTCAGCATTGTGACACACTTAGAAACTCTCAAGATACCTTTGTGCCTCACAATCGGGAAGCATCCAGTTCAAAGTCATCAAATGAAGAAAAACGTCCAAATATCATCACCAAATGGGTAGAGAAGAAGGATAAAGAAAAAGAAAAATTTTGTTGACACTCAAATACTAGACAATTCAGATCCCCAAACTTCTTTATCACAGAAATCTCAAGAACAGGTCCAATTAACAGACAAGGGAATGGGGCAATACTCTATGGAGCAATCACTTAATCTTTCATAGTTAATGCCATCTCCTAAGACATATGGACAACCATCAATGATCAAACATCAAACATGACTACATGTCATAGCTCTAGAAGAAAGGTTTGTAAAAGCTGATACCATAGAGGATGAATTAGACAATAAAGCAATCCTTGATTGGTTATACAAGGATGAAAAACCATCGACATCGAAAAGCAGTATCAAGAATGTCAATATCAATACAAAAAAATACGACAAAGGGAAAGCTATCCTAGAAAAAATGGGTTACGAGGGACAAGGACCTGTTGGTTTAAGAAAGGAAGGAATAATTGAGCCTATTCAACCACTCACTCTCCAATCAAAAGAGAAGACGGGACTAGGATACTCTGAAGAAGAAAAATAGGAGATGACAAGGAAGGCCGTAGAAAGAATCCTTCAGCTTAGACATAGCTCTGAAATGGATTTAAATGAATATGAGCAGGATTTGTGCTCTGATTTATCTTGCACTGATATTCAAATTGATGTAATGCAACAATATGCACCTATGTGTGAGGAGGGAAAAGGCTCTGGGTTTAGACCATTCATAGCAGGATCACTAAATATCGATGACTCAAGTGGGGATGAACAAACCTCGAGTGAATTAGATGATCTTGAAGAAGGTACCATCATTGACCTCGATATTCCAATAAACAACTATGATGAAATGGCTGTCCAAACCCTTACATCCATCAACCTAAATTAATCCGATAAACTCATGCCATTAATCCATCCAAAACTTATTGACTAGGAACCTATCGAACCTCTGACTGTACCAATATTTGCAGACAATGATGCCATCATGAATTTCCTATGTCATGATGAACCTGGTACAAGTTCTATCTATAATATTCATAAAAATGTGAATTTCCAGGAGGGTGTCGAATCTTCCTGTTGCAAAAGTAAAAATAGGGATAATAGATCTAATGGTGAAAACCATTCTATGGAAGCATTAGATCTGGAAACAGATAAAATAAAGAATGTATCTAATGGTGAAAACCTCTCTGAGGCACAAAAAGATGGGAGATTTGACACTCTTCCAGAATATTATCATGAGCATTCATCAATTCTAGTAGAACCAATGTAGTTTGTTAACATCGACACTGAAGAGAAATCACAAATCCTACATCTAGGAAAATCCATGATATATAAAGAGAGACCAGAATTCATCAACTTTTCTTGGTCATATTTTGATATTCTAGGTTTGGATCCAAATCTACTCATGTATCATTTGTCTTTGCCTGTAGGAATCAAGCCTGTGAAGCAAAAATTGAGAAAAATACATCCTCATATGGCATTAATGGTAAAAAATGAGTTAAAGAAATTGTTGGATGTTGGATTCATAAGGTCTATCAACTACACCGAGTGGATATCAAACATTGTACCTATTTCAAAGCTAGACAATAACATCAGAATATGTACGGATTTCAAAGACCTACATAAAGCATGCCCAAAGGATGATATTCCATTACCAAATATAGACATCATTATGGACTTGATGGTAGGGCATGCCATGTTGTTCAATCATGGATGGTTTTTAAGGATATAATCAAATAAAAATAGCTCTAGAAGATCAAGAAAAGATGAAATTTACATGTCCATGGGGAACCTTTTGCTGGAATGTCATGCCATTTGGTCTGAAAAATGTAGGAGCCACCTATCAAAGAGCAATGACAACAATATTTCATGATACGATGCACACCTTCATGGAGGATTACGTGGATGATCTTCTGGAAAAATCTTGTACAAGGGAAGGACATCTACATACCCTGAGCAAAATATTCAAATGGCTAGAGAAATTCAATGTCAGGTTAAACCCCAAGAACTGTGTCTTTGGGGTCACATCAGTGAAATTGTTAGGGTACATTGTCTCAGAAAAGGCCATAGAAGTGGATCCAACGAAAGTCAAGGAAATAATGGAAATGTCACCTCCTATAAATATCATTCAACTCAAATCACTACAGGGAAGGCTCCAATCCATTAGGAGATTTATCTCCCAGCTAGCAGACAAGAGTCATCCTTTTAATCATCTGTTACATAAAAATGTAGTTTTCAAATGGGATGAGGGGTGTGAGACAACGTTTGATCGAATAAAGCAGTATCTAATGTCACCACCTATTCTCATGCCACCAACTGAGGGAAGACCTCTTATATTGTACATTGCAACAACAAATATATCTTTAGGAGGATTATTAGCACATGAGGATTATGAAGGAAAATAATACACCATCTACTATATTAGTAGGATATTAAATGGCTATGAAATAAACTACACTTTCGTAGAGAAATCATGCTTAGTGGTGGTGTTTTCTACTTAACAACTGAGACATTCTATGCTAACCCATACAATCTGGTTAATAGAAAAGATCAACCCCTTAAAATACTTACTTAGTAAAGCTGCCTTAACAGGTAGACTAGCCAAGTGGGTCATGCTATTAAGTGAATTTGATATTCATTATGTGGATAGAAAATCCATCAAGGGTCAAGCAATTGCAGAACAATTGGTGGAAGCTCCTTTACTAGAGGATCGATCCATGACCATGGAGTTTCCAGATGCGGATATTCTGACAGCGACACCACAACAATGGATATTATATTTTGATGGATCATACACACAATGAGGATCTGGAGCAGGAATTTTGTTCATCAATCCACAAGGACACACCATTCCAAAATCATATAGACTTATGTTTCAGTGTACAAATAATATGGTAGAATATCAAGCATTGATTATTGGGGTCAAGATAGCAATTGAATGGAGAATCATAGACCTACAAGTATATGTACACTCTCAACTAGTCATTTATCAAGTAAATGACGAGTATTAGACTAAGGATGAAAATTTGATGCCTTACAAGCAAAAAATAGATGATCTAAAGTAGTTCTTTGTCAACATCAAATTTGATCAAATTCCAAGGGTGAAGAACAAATTTGCGGATGCCATGGCCACAATCACTTCACTATTACAATTGCCAGAGAAATGAGGTTGTTATGAATTTATGGTGGAACAAGTACCATTTCCTTATCACAATAATTCATAATCCAATACCATATGCCATTTAGAGACCATTGAAACCTCCATCGATGAAAAAACCTATGCATACCTGAAAGATAATATCCTTCCTCCCAATCTTTCCAGGAACCAAAAATGTAATTTTATCCACCAATCCGCCTAACATACTTTAATTGCTAACATCCTATATCGTTGAGGTCTTGATGGTACCTTACTCTGATGTTTAGAACACGAAGAATCTGAGATGGCCCTACACGAAGTTCACAAAGGTATTTGTGGCACTCATTCGAGTGGGATAACTCTAGCTAAGAAACTCCTTTGTTTAGGATATTATTGGCCATGCATGGAGAAATAATCTTACTGGTTTCTAAAGAAATGTCAAAAGTGTCAGATTCACAGTAATCTGATTCATGCACCAGAACAAGAACTACATCCCTTCAAATCCACATGGCCCTTTTGTCAATGGGGCCTAGATCTGGTAGGAAAAATAAATTCCTCTTCATCCAATGGAAACAATTTCATTATAATAGCTACATAATATTTCACAAAATGGATAGAAGTAGTGCCTCTTACAACAATCACGGGGAAGCATATCACATCCTTCATCTTGAATTACATAATATGTCGGTATGGCATTCCTTAATCTATTATCACTGATAATGGAAGGCCTTTCAAAAATCAAGATGTTCAAGAATTGTGTGAAAAGTTCCATATCCAACATCATTTTTCAAAGCTGTACTATCCACAAGGAAATGGCCAAGCAGAGGCCTCTAATAAAACAATTCTAAAAATCATCAAGAAGATGGTAAATGATGTTGGATGTGATTGGCATGTTCAACTCAATCCTGCATTGTGGGCTTATAGAACAAGTATTAGAACACCAACAGGAGCAACACCATATGCCTTGGTGTATGGATTAGAGGCCATACTACCTATTGAAGTTGAGATTCCATCACTTCGTGTATCACTCAGAGGAATCATTTCAGATGAAAACTATAGGCTATCTATACTGAAAGAACTAGAATTGTTGGATGAGCATCATCAACAAGTTGTTAATCATCTCACAACATATCAACAACGAATATCGAGGAGTTACAATCATAGGATAAAACCTAGGATTTTTCAAGTTGGCAATTGGGTTCTAAAAGAAAACTCGAGAAATCAACAGGACCGGGAAAAGAAAGGGAAATTTGAGCCTAACTGGTTGGGTCCTTTTGTCATCATATCAGTGTATGGATCAGGGGCTTATCAACTATCAACGTCAGAAGGGGGTTTGTTTGATGAAGCTATCAACAATATCCATCTCAGAAAGTTCTACACTTCAATTCCTAGTGCATAGGTTAAACTTTTGAAAAAGGGTTTCCTTGATGAGAACCTGGCAAACAGGCGTCTTGGCAACAAAAAATGCAAAAAAATAGAAAAATATACAAAAAAAAGAGTGTAATCAAAAAATATGGTGAAAACATGGAAACATACGTCATATTTGATTCTAAATAAGCTTTCCCATCTACTTTGAAACATATCAAGATCATTAGTCTAGAAGTCATTACCATTTCATATCATGTCATTAGCCTTGCCATCATTACATCCATTATCAAATCATGTCACATAGTCATGTCTCACTCTAGCTTGGGGGAAACATTTGGATATCACTAGGGGCAATGAAAGCATCGGTCTTGCCAAATGGGAAAACAACATTATGACAAGAAAAAAAAAACAATCTTCAAAGCGCAAACTTAATCACCATCAGAAAAGCATCACACATCCGTATAAAATCAGAAAATCCAAAAACAAGTCAAAAACGTCAGTCTAGAAAAGAAAAACCAAAATCATTAGTTTGTGTTAGTCAAACTACGTGGTCTCTACATGTGTAATGTAGGCAAGGCTAATATTTGATCAGCCCCCGAGAGCCCTAGGATAGGTTAGTAAGTTAGGTCTTTGGTAAAAAATTGAAAAAATCGTAAACACATTAAAAATTCAAGATGGATGATCTAATATGAATAATGAATTGAAACACTCTAAGTAAAAGGTGGATAAGTTGTATTTTTGATTGATATTATCATTTCTTTGGAGTAACTCAATGATGTAAATAACTAGAGAAACAAGGAAGAAGAATGATACTTTTATAGTCTATTGTTTGTAAGTTAATCATATGAATGTATGAATTGTCGAGGGATGTGCTATGCAAATGTATCACTGATGACATTCAGAATTCACACATTGAAATGATTAATCACTGCATGTTTACGAAGTGAATGCTTAGGTCATCTCGGTTCAATTATACCTAGATTCTTATGTTCACTTGCAATATCAAAAATCATGAAAGTAGTACTCAAGTCATCATTGGTCTAACACATACCATTAACACTTGTACTCACTTTCAACATCCAATAAAAGTCTATGATGATACCAAACACAAAGTACTGTTAAAATGACAATGGTTGCATATAGCTAAATGTTAAAATTAGAATGCATTCATCAAATTTTCATTATCTGTAGAGTATTTTTTGAATAAGGGATTCCAATTAATGATTATATTTTCTACAAATATGTTTGAGTATACTTGACAGAAATCCAAAAATCATCAAAAACATGTAGAAGTCATCATCTCATTATTAAGTTTTCCTCATTTCATCATTCATGCATTTTACATCAAATAAATTATGCATTTAATCATACCATTATTTTTCACATCATATCATAAATAAATACATCATTCATTACATTATCATCCATCAACATCATATGCATTTGATCAAATTTTAACCCATACATCATTTGTCATCCATAAATTGTATCACAAAAATTTCATCATCCATCCATTATTATTCATCATAAGATCATCATTTTATTATCATGATCACATTTAAAATAAAAATAATTTATCATTCATCCATACATTTTATCACATTTGAAATAAAGGAAAATTTTGTCGTTATTATCCATACATCCATACATCATTTAAAGCATCACACATCCAAATATCAGATAGTCTGCATATTCATTTCCATCATTTTTAGCATCATTACATTTAAAATAAAATGCATTTATCATAGCATCATTACATTGAAATAAAAAAATTCATATAGAACATCATAAAGATACATCATCACATAATAAATACATCCATCACATAGAAATCATAAACCATCATGAGATCAAATCAACTACATCTCGTATATATATCATCAATGTCAAGTATACAATGAAGTCTGAAATAAAGATACATCATCCAAAAATGAGCTAACTCGAAATATACATCATGTCTCGAAAAGAATATCTCAAAATCACAATAGCATCTATGATCTACTACTGCCAAAATGTGAGGGCCCAATGGGACCAGTACCACCACCACCCCTGAAAGGACCAGGATCTCTAGGATCTCCTCGAGGAGGCTGTATCACACCCTCACTAACTGTCCAGGTGCGATTCCGACCGGATCTCGATGGGGCATAACTGACTCTAAGATCAGCAAGCACTGCATCATGGTATCTATTAGCTCTCAAAAATGCAGGTTTGAACCATGAAAGGTTGCCAAGCTTCCATGACATTTTAGGGTAACAGAACAAGGTTTTGGAATAATTCAACCTTCTACTCTTTAGATGCTACTAAACCTAGGCGGGTATACCTATTTGAATTAAGCAAATTTGACCTTTGAACCTCTCCTATTGCCCTAATTTATCCAAGATGGCAATTTGAAATGGATAAAATAAAAGAATTTTAGTACAACTAGCACAATAATATTTAAAACTAAAACCTAAAACACTCAAAAATGATAGATAAAAGATTGTGAGTGAAACTAAAGGATGAAAACGAAAAGACCAGTGCCTTATAGGGTTTACGGAGTCAAGAAAATCTAAAACAAGTTTACTTGTTCTAGTAGACATTCAAGTTGTTTAGCATTTTATTTGGTTTATAACTTGTATAAACATGCAATATTGTGATTACTCAGTTCTTCTTAATAATCCAATTGATATTCCCTAATTACTATGATCAATTCAGAGAATTTAATCTTTACTGGAAAGAGACAATTAATTGATCATACAAGTACAACAAATGTGCATCGATGAACTATGTAAAAACTTGTTTACACTTATTCAAATAACTAGGAAACACCATTATAGAGACAACTTCAATAATACCCTTCAACAAATATCATAAACAACTGATACCAGAAACATCGCACCATCATATTAAATTTTCATTGATATCTCCATGATTTACATATGCTACTAGTCTCATCCCTTTTCAAAATTGTATTATGCTGTGTCTTCTCTATTCTCTGTCTAATTCTACTTCACTCCTTTACAATGCTTTCAGAATGGACAATTATACATTGAGAAAATGAAAGGACGAATCCTTTCAAAAATAGGAAAAAACAAAAAAAATCTATAAAGCAAAGATAGAGAATAATTAAGCTCTAGTTAACCATAAATGATTCATGGCAAGGTAATCCAAATAGTTTTGGTAGTTAAAAGTATCTGCATCTTCGACGACATTCCGGATCGTGGTTTCCATCTTGATCATTTCCTCAATCTGTTCGCTCACTTCCTCTAATGTTGTATCCTCTGTAGAACTTGTCTTCATTATTTCCTTCAGCACTGTATCACATTCATTCTTCCACCTAGTGGAATCTTTCAATTGCCCTTTATTATCAAAGAATGTGATCACAGTTGTCTTGGCAGCTTCAACCAATCCCTATTTATCCCCGAGCAACTCATCATAGAATTTTTTATGACGAGTGATAATATGATCTACAGCTTCAATTGTAGTACTGCCAGCCTCATCATGTGTGGTCAATTCATGAAATTTATCCATAACCCACTCATTCATCCTTTCATGCTCCTTCACCACATCTAGAGTAGAAAAATACTTCCCCCATAATTGATTTAACCAGGATTTTAAATTGACCTATCTTTTCTTAACAATGGCTACAATGGCATCATACTTCCCCTAATTATAAGCACTTGACCCAACCCAATGATCTTTTGTCTGAGAGCTTTCTCCCTGAGTGAGCATTTTGGTTGAAACTATTGGAACACCAACCAAGTCTTTCAATCTATCATTTTCTCTTAACAGTCTCTCATTATTTTCCTTATATGTTTCTCTTTCCCTTATCAACACCTGGATCTGTGCTTTATTCAGTTTTGCAATATCTATACCAATCTTTGCAGTTACCACAGGATCAACTTCTCCAGCCTTTAAGGTTATAACATGACCAAAGGCCTTTTCTATATCAATCAATACTCACTTCCTATGGGGTGGGTACAAAGCCGATATCATCAATGATCCTTCATCAGTGTTAAACTTAGAGCCTGCATACACCTCTGTCACCTTATCCTTATCTAGTTTGTGTGCAGTATTACTATCTTTCAAGAAGCTATCAAACACCAATGCAGAATTCAAATCAAGTCCAAGAAATATCATTACACCAGCATTCTCCAACATTTTTTCCCCCTTTTCAGGAGTCATATTTTTCATTTCATCATCCACACATCTTCTTAATTGATCCAATAGTTGCTCTTCATTACTAGAAGTGATGGCACCAACACCTTCTCTTAATTCTTTCCCCTTCAGTTTGTACAAAAATGCTTTAAACTCTGGAGAATTTATAAATTCATCATCTAAAACAAATGATCTGTATTCCATATGCCATGCATCAACATCACCACTTTCAAGACTTTGTTCTCTAATTGGGCAAACATATTGCTGAGTTCTTAACCTAGATGCTTTCTCCGTTTTGCTCTGTAGCGTTTCATCCATTGGGGTTTCCTCATCTCCAGAAGGCAATGTTGCCATATCCTGTAGCCCTTGGTTATAACTCTCAGCCACCACCTCTACTTCCTCTTCATCTAGATTTCTGATCATATCATCAAAAGGATAAGGTACATGCTGATACCTTCCAAATTTAATCCTTTCTTTGGTTGAATTGATGTATCCTTCAGGGTCAAAGTTTTTCCTGGGTGGTCCACTTTTCATATTATAATGCAATAACCTATCATGGAGTGAATTATATCCCTCCTTGGCCAACATAGTGAAATCACCAAAGCATAATGTACTAGGCATAAAAGCCTGCTTCCCATAAGAACTAAAAATCATGACACTGCTGTAATCCATTTGTCTAACAATTTCCAAATATGCAATCCTATTTGGAATTGTCTTTGGTATAATAAAAGGGCTACCTTCAAACCGATACACCCTGATCATTGTGGCTCCTTCCAAACAATACCAGTCACCCCAATTATGATCAATTGGCCCATTGAAATCTTTGGGATGAAGAAATATTTTAATCTTATAAGTTAATGAATAATTACAAGGATACCTATATAGTTTGTATAATGTTTTCAAAAGATACTCTTCAAAATGTATGAAACTAGAATTAGCAAACCTGCTATCCAAAATATCAGTCCACAACTGAACAGGCAATGCTTCACCCTCTTTACCAACTTGAGAAATTCTCATTTCTGAAGGCCACACTCCCAACTCTTGTCTGTAATACAGCACCAAGTGCATCAACAATGATTAATGCCTAAGATGGACAATAGAAGCTCCACTCTTTATGGCCATCAATCCTGAATCAAGCTCCCTGGCAATATATGAAGCATAATCAAATGGCCTAGAGTTATGATACTGAATATCGGTTGTGATAATCATTGGTACAATTGACATGAGCTCTGGGGCATCCATCCCCAACACTTGACACACTGAGAAGTATGTGTACTTCATATAAGGCTCAGACAGATCCACATGATAAGGAGGCCCTTCAGCATCTTGCAAAGGTTCTAACTTGTTACCCTATTTAATCCTATGGATAGGCAACCTCCAACCCTTATAGATTGTATCCATTCTCGAAAACTCCTTTTCCAACTCTTCGCAATTGATCTCCTCATTGCAAAACCCTTGTAATTTGAATACCTCGCCTATTGCTTCTTTGGACACATATATCTGTGGCTTTCCAGATGGTTCACATATAGCCTTATGCTTTGGATCATAATTATTAGTAAGCAGTTTTATCAATTATGCATTTACAAAGACATTAGGGCACACCAATTTCCCTACATTTAATTTCCATGGGTTGCAGACTGGTTCAAAATGATTTCTTCTATGATAATGGAAATTAAAAAGCTAATAACCCCTTATTGTAGTCCAGACATCACCTATGAACTTGCACTTGTCATCTAGTTTGTCAACTTCTGCCCTAAGCTATGCAGACCTTCTTGCCTTAGGACCCGAGCTAGGTAATTGATCAATAAGGTCTTGGTTCAACCTTCTTTCAATGCCCTCATGTTCTGCATCAACCTTCTGTTTCTTTCCTTTTGACACACTACTCATAGCAAGCTTTCTACCCTTACCCTTTCCAGAACCAGAGGACTCCATTCTCAAGCTTTATAGAATCAAAATGCAAAAGGCAAGGAATAGTCACTTACAATTTTCTGGTCGAGCTCTTTAGACTGAAAATCATCTGGGTTCTCTATTCAGCACGCCAATTCACCTGCAATCAATTTGAAAATGAAGAATTGATTCAATCTTTACTGTGATATCCCGTCACGCCATTAATGAAGCACGAATGAACACCAATTTGAAACCGGCACTGTCACATCAAGTGTCCTTTCAATAAGAGATTTTCAAATCTAGGGAAAAATCCCTTTTCAACATCTATTACACCTTTCACTAGGACAGAATGCAATCTTATCGACACCTGGGATCCAAAAAATGATGACTGTTGCTCATGTTTTCTATGTCGCTGTAACATTCTGAGTCGGGGAGACGTCACATAGACCTTTTTGTGTCACATTGATATGCATTTCTTTCAAGTTATAGTCGGTGAGACAAAATTACCCTTTCACCGATGAATTATCACTCCGGCATGTCCATCAAGTTGTCTCACCGAAAAATCTACAAATGAAGTCACACTTTCAGCAAGACAGTAAATCTTTGAGAAGACTCATACCGATACCAAATGTCTTACCGAAAACATCTCTACAGATTACTCCCATTGGGTGAGACTCACCCCGAACTACTTGTCGGTATAACACTCCAACTTTGGCAAGGATTATGCTGAAAGATTCATCTCCTGGCAATATATATCTCTATCAGCATATCTTCCAAATCAGCAAGACCCCAACACTTTCTCCAACAGTCTTTTCAATCCCCTTGAATTAAGTTCAGCAAGACAAAAGTAACCTAACTAAGACTTTCCCTAAAGATATAAGTCTTACTGAAACACTTTTCTTACAAGTCAATCGGCAAGACACAATGATGTCGCTATGACTTCATGCCAATACCCATTAGTTTGGCTGAAATGACCCCTCCACATTACTAGTTGGCAAGACCAACTGGATTCATTGTGACATTATGATGATGCCCCAGCATATGCCGATATGAATCTTCTTAGTCACCGAAACAAAAGGAAAATTCCTTCCGACTATCTGCAACCAATACATGTTAGTGAAAAAATATCTCGGGGAGACTTTTACCATGTTTTGCCGATATGGTTTTTAAATGGAATAAGAAGAGGTAAATGGATCCAAAATGGGTCATATGACATAGAATACGCAAGACAATACAAAGAGGGGACTTAATGCTGGAAACTCATGAATGCAATAGACTATAAAACTTCAAAATTTTACAGTTCTAATAGTGGGTCCATCTGGGGATGAATGATAGCAAGATCATTGCAAGGATTCAGATTTCTGGATGAGCAGACCAAACTCAGGATGATGGAACATGTGAGCATGATGGAACAGATGGCCACAAAAAAGAATGAGACCCTATAGAATTGTACATGGAAAAGAATTTTGAAAAAGGAAAATCAGGATTGTCCATATACTTGCAAATCCTGATTCCTTTATATCATAAAATACTATGCATGGAAAAGAATTTTGAAGAGAATCATCAAGAGTTGTCCATGCACTGGCAACCCTCAATCCTCTATGTTATCTCAAGAGAAAAAATATTTCAGAAATTGCCCATGTATAGGCAATTCTTGATCCTCACCAGCCATATTTTGCAAGTAGTATGAGTCTTCACCTTTCTTTCCAACCACAAAAAAAGGCCCTAGCCACAAGGCTTCAAACTTCCCTTGTTTTCCCTTCTCTTGGCACCTTGCATTCCACATCAATACTAGATCACTTTCTCCAAATTTCATGTCCTTTTCCTTTTTTTCAAATAAATACTTCATCTGTGTCTGCAACTTTACATTCTGATTTTGAGCCACCCTCCTTATTTCATCTAGTTCAGCCAACTATTCCATTCTTTCCTCCATAGGTTGAGGAATATCCAAATCTTCCTGAAGAACAAACTTGTAAACTGGTAAAAAATTCTGCAAAGGCATCCTGGCCTGAGCTCCATACACTAGCTCAAATGGGGACTTCCCAATTGCCTTCTTCACCGTAATTCTATCAGCCCATACAGCTAGTCTTAATTTTTCATCCCAAGCATTCTTGTTCTGACCTAGCATCCTTCTTATAATCTTTAGAAGACTTTTATTGCTATATTTTGCTTGTCCATTTGCCTATGGATGATAAGGAGCTGCATAAGAAATGACAATACCATATGTGCTATAGAAGCCTTTGAATTCATCTGATCTGAAACACATTCCATTATCAGTGATAAACCTCATTGGTGTTCCAAATCTAGTAATGGTATTATCCATCAGGAACTATGTCACCACCTTACTTGTAGCCTGTTTGGTTGGAATGGCCTCTACCCATTTGGTATAATAATCAGTGGCCACCAATATCCATCTATGTCCACCACTTGATTTTTCTTATATTTCCCCAATGAAATCAATTCCCCATTGATGAAAAGGGGCATCAGTCTGCATCGTGTGAAGTGGCAAAGCTCCCTGATACTTCAATTTTCCAAAAAAAATTTGGCAAGCTTCACATTTCCTCAAATGTGCAAAAAAGTCATTAAAGGCTTTTGGCCAATAATATCTTGCCCTGAGAATCTTTTGAGCAATTATTTTTGTTGATTAATGTCCTCCACAAACCCCTTCGTGCATTTCACTCAAAACATGTTTAGATTGAAATTCATCCAGACACAACAATAATATACCATCCCTATTTTTCGAAAATAAATCTCCATCCATAAAAACATATCTAGACACCTGTAACTTCAATGTTCTTCTTTGGTTGTCATTCATTTGCTCTGGAAATTTCATGTATTTAAGATAATGCATAATATCTATATACCACTGAGTATGTTCAATGCTTGCAATTACATTCTCCTCTTCTATATTGCAAATCTGATTTGCTTCAATATTTGCTTCTGCCATTAATTTAGCCAAACCCTGACCTCTGACTAGTTTAGTAATTTGTACCTCTATGTCAAACTCTTGGATTTTGTTGATCCATTTGCATCTTTTACCTATTACTTCAGACTATGTCAGAATATCTTTGACTGCTGCATGAGAAACATAAGCAACTACTTTAGCTCCAGCAAGATATGGTCTGAAATATTTTATAGCTTTCACTAGTGCAAATGCTTGCTTCTCCATTATATCATACTTCAATTCAGATTCCTATAATGACTTACTGAAGAAAGATACAGGTTGTTCATGACCATCTTCATTTTTCTGTAGCATAACAGCTGCAATAGTGTGCATTGAGGCAAATGAAAAAATTTGAAAAGGTTTTGAAAAGTTAGGAGACTCAAGAACAGGAGCCTCCTTGATGGTTCGTTTAATAGCTACAAAAGCATCCAAAGACTCTGCAGTCCATTCTATTTTCTATCCGTTTCTCAGCATTCTTGCTATGGGTTTAACAATCTCAGCAAAGTTAGAGACAAATCTCCTAATAAAATTTATCTGTCCAAAGAATGATTGTATTGCTTTAACATTTTTAGGGATAGGTATTTTATCAATGGCCTCAACCCTCTCAGGGTCTATCCTAACCCCTTCCTTTGAAACAATATGTCCTAAAATTTTACCCTCTGTGACTACAAACTTACACTTCTTGGGGTTTAAACTGATACCATATTCAAGAGCTTTTATAAATACCTTTTCCAAATGATGAACATGATCTTCAGCCTTCTTGGAGTAAGCAGTGAGGTCACCTTGATACACCACCATGAGAATATTGATCAAATCAGCAAACGCCACATCCACGGCTCTTTGAAAAGTCACCCCTGCATTAGCAAGACCAAATGACATTCTCAAATAGACATATGTTCCCCAAGGAGTCGTGAATGCTATCTTGTATTGTTCAGATTCTTTAACCTTAACCTGATTATACCTTGAAAATTCATCCATCATGGATAACAATTCACAACCTGTCACTTTATGCAGTATAGCCTCCATATTTGGCAGAGGATAATTGTCTTTAAGGGATGCTATGTTTAGGTTTCTAAAATCTACAAATAATCTGATGTCTCCATTCTTCTTTCTGACAGGGACCAAATTTGAGACCCATGTTGAATGTCTGATATGCTTAATAATTCCACCATCTATGAGCTTTACTAATTCCTCCTACATTTTAGGCTCTAAAATTGGATTTATAGGTCTCTGCTTTTGTCTGAATGGTTTAGCATCTATTTTCAATGGTATTTCATGCTGAAACAAGTCTTCTATATATGCTTTTAGATCCTCATAAGACCAAGCAAATACATGTTTATACTTTCTCAACAAATCAATCAGCATTTTCCTAATTGTAGGACTTATCTTTTTACCTATGTATACCTTTTTTGGTGCCATCTCAGTCCCCAAATTAATTTCCTCGATATCATTTTTTCCAACTGGTGTTTGCTTTACAAAAGACCGATCATTTCCATCATATACCCTCTCGAGTGCCACCAACCCTTTAGGAAGTTTATTGGTTTTAAGCTGCAAAATCTCTTTACCAAATACTGTTTCTTTTCCATCAAGTTCCTCTAGAAAGGCATTGAAGTCGATTTCTTGGGCTTCATACTAGTCTATACAATGAAGGAATTTTAAAAGATCAGTGTCATCATTAAACACTTTCCAACTATATACATTATCAGGCACAGCAGGCCTGGTCTTGAGTTCAATTTGTCATACTCCAGCCAATGTAATATCATCTTTCTTCAATGCTACATTAGCTAGAAAATCTGCCACTATATTCTTCGACCTGTCTACCCTCAATTGAGAAAGTGTCAAGCAATTCAATTATATCCCATACAACATTTCTATATTGCTTTAATCTTTTGTTTTTTGCTGTATATTTTGACCTAACTTGCGAGACAACTAACTCTGAATCTCCTAGAACAGCCAGCAACTTGATTTTATGTTTCACCGCTATATTCAGCCCAGTTAATAGAGCTTCATATTCCACCACATTATTTGTACATTCAAAAGTTAATAGGAATGAATACTTAAATGTAATACCTTCAGGTGAAACAAATACTATCCCTGCTCCATTACCTTCTTAGTTGCAAGCTCCATCAAAATACATTTTCCATACACCATTGTGGTTCTATGCAGCGTGCTTCTAGATAGGATCACTATTAGTCAATTCTGGTTGTGTTGGCTCTATATTGAAACTCCCAAGATCCACATCACAAAAAAATTTGATTTGATCTTGTGGCATGTAATCAATAAGCTGACTCATCCTTGGTTCCCTGTACAACTTCACCTCTTGGCCATTTACTGGAATTGTTGCATAAGACAGATCGAATTGGACATTTCCACCAATAGTTGTTGTCCATTGCCTTGATAGAAGCATACCAAATTGAGGAGGGGTTTCAATCACTATTATATTAATATCGTAAGCTACTTGAGGATAAGCAACTAGCTTGACTTCTACATCTTTCACTATACCCACCACTAGAACAGGTCGGTTATCCATCGCATAACATTTCCCTTCATATGTATCCACCCACACGCTTAGCTATTTCATCACTCCTACTGGCATAATATTCATGGCAGCACCATAATCCATCATACAATTCCTCACTAATTTGTTATTTATGAGTAATGTAGTAAAGAAAGGATCAATTTGTGGCAGACTTGTCAACACATTACTCAAACAAATTTTTGGAATGTTCACTTTATCCTGCTTATTTTTAGCAGTCACTTTATTTTCAGAAGCTACA
Organism: Sequoiadendron giganteum; assembly: GCA_007115665.2. Lineage (NCBI taxonomy): Eukaryota > Viridiplantae > Streptophyta > Pinopsida > Cupressales > Cupressaceae > Sequoiadendron > Sequoiadendron giganteum. The sequence goes on from CM021100.1 coordinate 137,821,033, forward strand.
TGTTTTTCACTTTCATTTATTATCAATTGTACTACACTGTCACTATATTCTTTAATTTTCATCATTTCAAGAAGTGGGACAAACATCTTTACCTGAGATAAAGCTTGAGTGAAATCAAAAGAAGAACCTTCTATTTTAATCACTTTCTTTTGTTCTGATGTTTCTCCTTTGTTCTCTTCCTTTTCCCTCCTACTTGACAGATCTGTCTTTTGAATTTCTTTGTGTAATTCTTTTACTGCCTCCTTTTGGATAGGATTTTGTTTGCTTTCTTCCTATTGTTTGTTTTTAGTCCTTTTTGACACTCCTTGTACAAATTTTTGATCTTTCATAAAGATACCCCTACGGACACCTTCCTTCTCATTTACTGTCCTATTTATCAACCAGTATTTACTCTTTGCTTCCTCAACTACAACAACAGTTAATCTCTCTATTTCCTCATTAGTAAGTCTCCTCACACTACTATGAGAGGTAACCTCAATGGGTGGTGGTTCCACATAATCATCCTCAGAATCAAAAAAGACCTACTGCTCAGCCATATGGATTTTGTACCTTTGCTCCGGAACATCATATTCATAACCTTCTTCCTCTGAAGATGAATATCTTTCCTCAACATGTTGAAGATCATTTGAAGTTAAGTATACCTTGTGATCCTCTCCACCATCTCCCATCAACACTCCCTCCTCTTGCATTTTCTGAGCTACAACACAATATTCAGGGGAATGTGGCTTATCACAAACTTCACATAAATAATTGTTATTCACCATATACGTTCCCTTCTTTCTCAATGGATCAAGAGTATCCTTGTCTCTAGGCCTATCTGTCATAGGTTTTCCATCTTTCCAATTTGTGTTGTAAGGAATATCATGCAGCCTAGGCCTATCCTTCCTATATGTGTTCTCTTGCTTATATTGATAATTATTGTTTTGCTGAAGAGGTCTAGGGTTGTCTCTCTTATTAATTATCCCAGCAGCCTTTCTGTTGTTCTCAATTATTAATGCTATCTTTTGTGCTTCAACTAAGTCCCTTGGGAACCTGTTTCTCAACTCATACCCTGTTTTAGGGTTGAATGCATTTAGGTAAACACTCAATGCTACAGAATCTGGTAGCTTTGATCCAGGAGGTATTCTATTCTGTAATTTATTAAATCTTTTGTTGAAATCAAAGATTGAATCATTTTGAACCTTCTGAATTCACATTAGTTCATGGAGAGCAGCATCTGGTGCACTCAGATTCCCAAATTGTCCAAGGAACTGATCTTGAAATATCTAGAAAGAAAAAATAGAAGTTGTCGCCAAGCTATTAAACCAATCCCTAGCTTCTTCAATAAGGGACATCATGAACAACCTCATATGCAGATCTTCATAAGGTACACCGAAATCCTAAATGAAAGCATTGAAACTCCTTAAATGATCCTCAGTAGTGATTGCATTACTCCCTGTGAATTTAGGCACCAAAATCCTCCAAGAACCATCCATGGGATAAGGGCACAATTGAAAACTTGCCAAATCAAATTGTCTGATCATAGTAGTATACTAATACTGGTACATAGGATTATTATATTGTAGATTTTGTTGTGGCACATGATGCTGACCAAGAGGTGGATAATTATTTATATGTTGTGTGGGAATATGTGGTGGACGATTTGGCTGTCTATATTGATTCCCAATTTGATGATGAGGGATCTTTGGTGGTTGAAAATGCCTAGCACCATGATTATTATGTTTATGGGGTGGTATATACTTTGGGGGAGAGCCAGATCCATGAGGAATATTCTGAGCTTTTTGCAACTTGAATTCCCTTATTACTTGAATCATTTGGGCCTTTTCTTGCTCTTCCCTCTCCCTTTTCTAAGATTCAAACTTTGCTTTAATTTCATCATAAGTTAGAGATTCATAATTGTCTTGATGAACCTCCTGATTAGTAAGTTCATTCTGATTACCCAACATTTTTTGGTCATATTCATGTTGAATTCTGAGTCGTTCAGCTTCGAGTCTAGCTTCAAATTTGGCTTGTTTCTGAGCATTGTAAAAAGGATTCCTCAAATCCTTCAGGGTACAAGGCTATTTAGTTGAACTATCTTTCCATTTGTCAAAACAATTCTCACCAAAATCTATTGATGGTTTGTCTTTGTTTTTCAATAACATGTCCTCACTTTTCTCTTTACCCTTTTCAACCTTGTTATCTTTATGCATCCACCTACCATCGCTAGGAGGAGCTCCAGAATGACCCCCACTAAATTGAGATCTTCTTCCATTCATATTACAATATTCAAATCAGAGTCGCCACTCACTTTTTGAAAGTGACAAAACAATGTTACTTATTTATTCCCAGCGGAGTCTGTATATAGAACTTTTGACTCTATGATTAAGGCACAAACTCTTTGTTGTTCCCTAGCAGAGGCGCCAATTTTTTAGCTCTCAAAAACATAGGTTTGAACCATGAAAGGTTGCCAAGCTTCCATGACGTTTTAGGGTAATAGAACAAGGTTTTGGAATAATTAAACCTTCTACTCTTTAGATGCTACTAAACCTAGGCGGGTATACCTACTTGAATTAAGCATATTTGACTTTTGAACCTCTCCTATTGCCCTAATTTATCCAAGATGGCAATTTGAAATGGATAAAATAAAAAAAATTTGGTACAACTAGCACAATAATATTTAAAACTAAAACCTAAAATGCTCAAAAATGACAGATAAAACATTGTGAGTGAAACTAAAGGATAAAAATGAAAAGACCAGTGCCTTATAGGGTTTACGAAGTCAAGAAAATCTAAAACAAGTTTACTTGTTCTGGCAGACATTCAAGTTGTTTAGCATTTTATTTGGTTTATAACTTGTATAAACATGCAATATTGTGATTATTGAGTTCTTCTTAATAATCCAATTGATATTCCCTAATTACTATGATCGATTCAAAAAATTTAATCTTTACTGGAAAGAGACAATTAATTGATCATACAAGTACAACAAATGTGCATCGATGAACTATGTAAAAACTTGTTTACACTTATTCAAATAACTAGGAAACACCATTACAGAGACAACTTCAATAATACCCTTCAACAAATATCATAAACAACTGATACCAGAAACATCGCACCATCATATTAAATTTTCATTGATATCTCAATGATTTACATATGCTACTAGTCTCATCCCTTTTCAAAATTGTATTCTGCTATGTCTTCTCTATTCTCTATCTAATTCTACTTCACTCCTTTACATTGCTTTCAGAACGGACATTTACACATTGAGAAAATGAAAGGATGCATCCTTTCGGAAATAGGAAAAAACAAAACAAATGTATAAAGCAAAGATATAGAATAATTAAGCTCTAGTTAACCATAAATGAGTCATGGCAAGGTAATCCAAATAGTTTTGGCAATTAAAAGTATCTGCATCTTCAATAGCATTCCAGATCATGGTTTCCATCTTGATCATTTCCTCAATTTGTTCGCTCACTTCCTCTAATGTTGTATCCTCTGCAGAAGTTGTATTCATAATTTCCTTCAACACTGTATCACATTCATTCTTCCACCTAGTGGCATCTTTCAATTCCCCTTTATTATCAGAGAATGCAATCACAGTTGTCTTGGCAGCTTCAACCAATCCCTGTTTATCCCCGAGCAACTCATCATAGAATTTTTGACGATGAGTGATAATATGATCTGCAACTTCAATTAAAGTACTGCCAACCTCATCACATGTGGTCAATTCATGAAATTTATCCATAACCCACTCATTCATCCTTTCATGCTCCTTCACCACATCTAGAGTAGAAGAGTACCTCCCCCATAATTGATTTAACCAGGATGTTAAATTGACCTATCTTTTCTTAATAATGGCTACAATGGCATCATACTTCCCCTGATTATAAGCACTTGACCCAACCCAATGATCTTTTGTCTGAGAGCTTTCTCCCTGAGTGAGCATTTTGGTTAAAACTACTGGAACAACAACCAAGTCTTTCAATCTATCATTTTCTCTTAACAGTCTCTCATTATTTGCCTTATACATTTCTCTTTCCCTTATCAACACCTGGATCTGTGCTTTATTCAGTTTTGCAATATCTATACCAATCTCTATAGTTACCATAGGATCAGCTTCTCCAACCTTTAAGGTCATAACATGACCAAATTCCTTTTCTATATCAATCACTATTGACTTCCTGTGGGGTGGGTACAAAGCCCATATCATCAATGATCCTTCATTAGTGTTAAACTTAGAGCCTGCATACACCTCTGTCACCTTATCCTTATCCAGTTTGTGTGCAGTATTACTATCTTTCAAGAAGCTATCAAACACCAATGCAAAATTCAAATCAAGTCCAAGAAATATCATTACACCAGCATTCTCCAACATTTTTCTCCCCTTTTCAGGAGTCATATTTGTCATTTCATCATCCACACATCTTCTTTATTGATCCAACAGCTGCTCTTCATTTCTAGAAGTGATGGCACCAACACCTTCTCTTATTTCTTTCCCCTTCAGTTTGTACAAAAATGCTTTAAACTCTGGAGAAGTTATAAATTCATCATCTGAAACAAGTGATCTATATTCCATATTTCGTGCATCAACATCACCACTTTCAAGAATCTATTCTCTAATTGGGCAAACATATTGCTGAGTTCTTAACATAGATGCTTTCTCCGTTCTGCTCTGTAGCATTTCATCCATTGGGGTTTCCTCATCTCCAGAAGGCAATGTTCCCATATCCTATAGCCCTTGGTTATAACGCTCAATTAGCGCCTCTACTTCCTCTTCATCCAGATTTTTGATCATATCATCAAAAGGATAAGGTACATGCTGATACCTTCCAAAGTTAATCCTTTCTTTGGCTGAATTGATGTATCCTTCAGTTTCAAAGTTTTTCCTGGGTGGTCCACTTTTCATATTATAATGCAATAACCTATCATGGAGTGAATTATATCCCTCCTTGGCCAACATAGTGAAATCACCAAAGCATAATGTACTAGGCATAAAAGCCTGCTTCCCATAAGAACTGAAAATCATGACACTGCTGTAATCCATTTGTTTAAAAATTTCCAAATATGCAATCCTTTTTGGAACTGTCTTTGGTAGAATAAAAGGGGTACCTTCAAACCCATACACCCTGATCATTGTGGCTCCTTCCAAACAATACCAGTCATCCCAATTATGATTAATTGGCCCACTGAAATCTTTGGGATGAAGAAATCTTTTAATCTCATCAGTTAATGAATAATTACAAGGATACCTATATAGTTTGTACAATGTTTTCACAAGATACTCTTCAAAATGTATGAAACTAGAATTAACAAACCTGCTATCCCAAATAGCAATCCACAACTAAACAGGTAGTGCTTCACCTTCTTTACCAACCTGAGAAATTCTCATTTCTGAAGGCCACACTCCCAACTCTTGTCTGTAATACAACACCAAGTGCATCAACAATGAATAATGCCTAAGATGGACAATAGAAGCTCCACTCTTTATGGCCACCAATCCTGAATCAAGCTCCTTGGCAATATATGAAGCATAATCAAATGGCCTGGAGTTGTGATACTGAATATCTGCTATGATAATCATTGGTACAATTGACGTGAACTCCGGGGCATCCATCCCCAAAACTTGACACACTGAGAAGTATGTGTACTTCATCTAAGGCTCAAACAGATCCACATGATAAGGAGGCCCTTCACCATCTTGAAAAGGTTCTGACTTGTTACCTTATTTAATCCTATGGATAGGCAACCTCCAACCCTTATAGATTGTATCCATTCTTGAAAACTCCTTTTCCAACTCTTCACAATTGATCTCCTCATTGCAAAACCCTTCTAATTTGAAGGCCTCGCCTATTTCTTCTTTGGACACATATATCTGTGGCTTTCTAGATTGGTCACATATAGCCTTATGCTTTGGATCATAATTATCAGCAAGCAGTTTTATCAATTCTACATTTACAAAGACATTAGGGCACACCAGTTTCCCTACATTTAATTTCCATGGATTGCAGACTGGTTCAAAATGGTTTCTTCTATGATAATGGAAATTAAAAATCTCATAACCCCTTATTGTAGTCCAGACATCACCTATGAACTTGCACTTGTCATCTAGTTTATCAACTTCTTCCCTAAGCTGTGCATACCTTCTTGCCTTAGGACCCGAGCTAGGTAATTGATCAATAAGGTCGTGGTTCAACCTTCTTTCAATGCCCTCATGTTCTACATCAACCTTCTGTTTCTTTCCTTTTGACACACTACTCACAAGAAGCTTTCTACCCTTACCCTTTCCAGAACTAGAGGACTCTATTCTCAAGCTTTATAGAATCAAAATGCAAAAGCCAAGGAATAGTCACTTACAGTTTTCTGCTCAAGCTCTTTAGACTGAAAATCGTCATGGTTCTCTGTTCATCATGCCAATTCACTTGCAATCAATTTGAAAATGAAGAATTGATTCAATCTTTACTGTGATATCCTATACTGCCATTAATGAAGCACAAATGAACACCAATTTGAAACTGGCACTTTCGCATCAAGTGTCCTTTCAATAAGATATTTTCAAATCAGGGGCGTAATCCCTTTTCAACGTCTATTACACCTTTCACTAGGATAGAAGGCAATCTTATCGACACCTGGGATCCAAAAAATGATGACTGTTGCTCATGTTTTCTATGTCACTGTAACATTTTGAGTTGGGGAAACATCACATAGACCTTTTTGTGTCACATCGATATGCATTTCTTTCAAGTTATAGTCGTTGAGACAAAATTACCCTTTCACCAATGAATTATCACTCCGGCATGTCCATCAAGTTGTCTCGCCGAAAAATCTACAAATGAAGTCACACTTTTGGCAAGACAGTAAATCTTTGGGAAGACTCATACCAATACCAAATGTCTTACCGAAAACATCTCTATAGATTACTCCCATTCGGTTAGACTCACCCCGAACTACTTGTCGATATAAAACTCCAACTTCGGCAAGGCTTATGCTGAAAGATTCATCTCTTGGTGATATATATCTCTGTCGGCATATCTTCCGAATCAGCAAGACCCCAACACTTTCTCCAACAATATTTTGAATCCCCTTGCATTAAGTTCGGCAAGACAAAAGTAACCTTGTCAAGACCTTCCCCGAAGATATAAGTCTTACCGAAACACTTTGCTTACAAGTCAATCAGCAAGACACTCGCTATGACTTCATGCCGATACCCATTAGTTTGGCTGAAATGACCCCTCCACATTACTAGTCAGCAAGACCAACTAAATTCACTATGACATTATGACGATGCCCCAACATATGCCAATATGAATCTTCTTAGTCGCCGAAACAAAAGGAAAAGTCCTGCCAACTATCTGCAACCAGTACATGTTAGTGAAAAAATATCTTGGGGAGACTTTTACCATATCTTGCTGATATGGTTTTTAAATGGAATAAGAAGAGGTAAATGGATGCAAAATGGGTCATATGACATAGAATATGCAAGACAATACAAAGAGGGGACTTTATGCTTAAGGTAAGGACTTAATGTTGGAAACTCATGAATGCAATAGACTATAAAACTTGAAAATTTTATAGTTCTAACAGTATCTATCCCTGTAGAACTCTGCCTCTCATCCAATTCATAGAACCTCTCTCATATAATCTACCATGAAGGTACCATCGACTAATCTCTAGAGTGTCTTAACCATCTCTTGTGCCCTCTCAGCAATCTGTCAAGCACTGTCTCGCTCGGCTGTCAAGGTGGAAACCTGAGTTTGAACAACAACCAACTATCTATTTACCTGCGCTAGTGCCTGTGCATGGGCCTGAGCCTGGGTCTGCATCTGAGTCTACGTCTAAACCAACAAACCCTAAGCCTATACCAACTATCTCTATAGTGTCTATACCTATGTCTAAGGACCTACAATCTGTCTCTGGTAATCAACTAATGGTACTACCACTACTCACCTCTTGTGAGGTCTACTAGATGAAGGACCAACACTGACTGGTCCAACCCCTCTGCCACCTCCACCACCACCATCACTATCATCACTGTTGTTGGTATCACTACCACTCTCAGTACTGTTGCCTAATGCAGTATCACCCCCACTACCCTTTGAACCCTCAATAACATCCTCCTCAATGGGTAACGGTGCTGGCTCATCCTGAATGGTGATTTGAGGATGTGGAGTCAATGCCAAAAATGCATCATACTCCTCTATCACACGTGCCTCCGCAATATCTCTGTAAATGTCCCAAGCTGATGAATGCAGTGCCTTGTACCCCTCTACAATGGTCTCATAGGATAGACATGGTCCCCAATCTGCTACATCACTGCATCGCTTGGCATAGCGGGCTACCCCCTGAGGGATACACTGTACGATGCCATACTACCTATACACTTGTTGAAGAAAAACCTCTACAATACAAAGGGTGTCCTACCAATCAGGTCCATGGAATTGCAAAGGTATCCAAGAATTGTATTGTCCTCATCCCAATACTCATAGTCTAGATACAGCCACCAAATGACGCTCTCAATATCAACAAAATCTCATCTCTAATGCTCCAACTTACCCATTCAAGCTTGGTTAAGTCTACCTTTGTACCGACACACACACGGTCTGCCTTCCAGTCTGTCCAAAACTGGAAATGGTCGAGCAATGGAAAAATTATCCCATGCCCACACCTATAACAGGGTCATCCCTGCTAATAAACTATATGCCCCCAAGTAAACCACTAAATGAAGGCTGTGGTAGAGATGTGCTAGCATACACATCCCCCATATCCATATCCATATCCATTGTACCCATTTCACTCAAGATTGCAGACTTTACAAGGGTTTGGTGAGATGTAATATTGCATGTTGGTCCTTCACCACTTCCTTCATTAGTTTATTTCATTTCAAGGTTTAGTTACCAACAAGGGGTTTGACCAAGGAAAACCCCCATTCACTAAAAATCAAAGATTTTTTCCTCTTGTATTCTAGTGATTGTAGATTTAGGTTGAATACTTGAAGATCATTTTTAGTGCAAGATTTCAAAGTTGCAAACTTGCATTACAAAGTTGTTATCTTCACAGAAACTGACCTACAGGTCAGATCCAGAAGTTTCAGATCCTTAAATCCAAGAGGAAGAAAATGAAAAACTTGGAGCTTAGGATCACATACAAAGTTTTCAAAAATCTAGAGTGGGTATAATATTCCACCTTGGGCATCTTAGTCCTCCCAAGCATATTTTTTCAGAGATTCTTTGAAATCCAATTTTGACCTTGAAGATTTTGTATTTTCCCTAAAAAATAGAAATGGGACTAATAAACCATTTTGTGCATCTTAGTCCTCCAAGGCACATTTTCGTAGCTTCTTTATATTTCCAAAATCCTCACAACATATCCAAACTTCCTAGGTACACACACCATATCTCCCTATTGCATAATTTCATTATTTGTACTCCTCATTTAGCTTGCATAACTAGGGTTTGTAGGGTGAATGGTCATTTGTCTTTTCCAAGCATTTTCTTGGTGGTGAACCCCTTAAAGTCTAAAATAACTCCCCTCCTAGGTCCTCCTGATTGAGAATTGACTCACCTTGTGAGGTTTTTAGTCAATCCAATCGGGTTCTTAGGACATAATTGAATGACCTAGATAGAATAGGAAGTCACCCCCTTCCTCATTTTATGTACACTCTAGCTGATAAGGTCGAGACTGCACGAAGAGAATTAAACTTGCACTTCATAGGAGTGCCATGTGTTAACTCAATGAGAAAGGGAGGCGATGCCCAAGATTCATTGCTAGGCTCACCGAGAGACTCGAGTGTATTGAAAAATTCCAGATATGTTGGGACTTCCTCTATCACAAGAATAGAATAAGCTAGTACAAAACCACCCTCTGAAGAAGGTGAACCCATTTTTTGACCCCCATTGCTAGCTGGGTTATCCTCCATATTTTTCTTCATCAGAGGATGGGAGATCCCTACAAATGAAGTAGAAGCTGTGGAGGAAGAGGTCAAAACCATGACGGAAATCACTGAGGTATTTGGCATGTCTAGAGGCTTCAAAAATGGTGGGATGCTTGGGAGGGACATTAAAAGGGATGACTCAACCAAAGGATCAATAAACACCTACCCTCTTCGGGTGAGGATCATTTATGCTCATGGTGGGAACCAAAAATAGAATGAAAGCTGAAGAAATTGAAGTAGAGGGGACAAGGGAGGAGGTTACAACAAAAGGTGCTAGAGTATAAATTGTCAACTCCTCTTCTATCTTTCATAGGGAAGCTTGTTTAGTGGCCAAAGCCTCTCTCTGATGCATCCACTCATATACAAGGTGGTTTATGCGACTCTGGGAGCTATAGGCTAGAAGTTGAGATGGAATGGAAGACTATTTTTTGACTGTTGGATTTTCCACCATGGCAGTTTCTAGAAAAGGGAGAGACTCCTATATGGGAACAAGAGGGAGAGGTTAAGAAGATGATGAGACAACAACAGGGGAAGCAAGCTCTAATGCCGTAGTGGAAGGCCTCTTCCAATTCACTGCCTTAGATGCAGTCGTAGTAGGAGGCCACAAAGGCTAAGACATAGAGGAATCCCCATGGGGATCCTTCCCCTTACCATACATGTTGGGTCAAGGTCTCGTGAGCAAGGTCAAATAATCAGATATTGGCCTTTCACCAAGAAGGCACTATCGAAATTCTTATGCGAAAACCAAGATTAATAACCTAAAGTTCCTCTTTAGGAAGGGAGGAAGAGGTGGGGCCTTGAGAATGGGTGGGCTTCTCCTTTCCCTTTTGAGAGGAAGATGCAACTTGGTGCTATGCTATCAAGTGAGTCACTTTCGGTTGTCCTTTACCCCCAATTTTGTACCTCACATAGTTTTGGTAAAGTAAGTCCATTCTAGGGGGAGAAGACTAACTGAGGTGGGTCAAAAATGATCCAAGGAATACCCCCCATAGGATTCTAATGACTGATATCTACTATCATGCACAACATGCACAACACTTTCATGGGAAAAATTTAAACATTTGTGAATGATGGAAGCAATTTTATTCATGGAAGCTAGCCATGGGATTCCCAACTTCACCTTGAATAGATCAGATTTTGGAATTATGTCAAATGTTATATCCACAGCCCTAGGTCAAACTTGGATAGAAATATTTATAGAACCATACAGTGAAAGAGAGAGGTTGTTGTACATACATATAATAGATTTTGATTTTGCATATTTCTCTCTTTGTAAGGAATTTAGCCATAACATCTCCGTCGTAATAACATTTACTCAGCTAGTGGGGTCAACTAAGACTCCTATCACAATATTTATATTGAGGTGAGTAGGAATGTATAGGGGAGAGGTCTTTCTATTTAGAGGCAAGTTCTGTGAGTTGAAAGTCACATCTGGCGAGCCAGCCGTAGGCTATGGGGGAGGAGTAGGAGTAAACAAAATCACATTAACATACACCGAGGGTTTGGGAAAAGCATTGGAAGGGTCAACAATCAAGTCCATAGAATGGGAGAAAAATGGGTCTATGTAAATCTACAGCTCACTATTAGCCTTTGCTACTAACTTATTTTTATTTTGTTTCTTCCCATCAAGGAAGATGGTACCTTCATCAATGTGATCTTATATCTCATGATCCAGGTGCATGAAACAATTGATATCATGCCTTTTAACATGATGGTACTGACAAAAATCATTCCCATCATGCTAATCAGGATAAGGCTCCTTCAATGGTTGGAGATTTTCCAATGTTATAATCTTATCCTTCAACAAATTTTGTGTTAGAAAACAAGATCACCTGCATGCAATCAACTGTCACATGCAAAAGACATGCAGGACCAAACAAGATGTTATGTAAAACTCAAAGTAAAAATGCAGTATTGAGAATCAATTATTACAAAGAGATCAATCCTTATGAAGGAGATCAAGAAACCCTAAATGAAACCCTAGTGTGCACACTTAATAATTAATCAATTATTAATGTGCCTAAGTTTAGCTTAATAAACTAAAGGAATAAGTGACTTAATTAATTAACCAATATGATATAATTAGTTAAGTGTAATAACTTATTACTCTAACACCCCCCCTTAAGATGAACTTAGGAAGAAGCTACAACACTAGAAGAAGATGCATGCAAGCAAGGCTGGGTCTCAACAACTAGGCCTGATTAGGTACCCATTTACAAATGCAAGAATGAGGTAGACAAGGAAAACCCAGTGGGACAAAACCCTCCTACAATGAGATGACATGCTTCAAAGAAGCACTAGAAGAACACTGTAGAGTAACACTAGAACCGCAATTTGGAAAGCAAGGAAAAATACTTTTGTCTACAAGAAACCATATCAGAATCACAATGATGCAACAGCTGACCTGATGCCATGGAACACTCAAAAACTCCAAATGGGAACAACCCTAGAATCTATGAAGCAACAGTTGATTATTGAATGAATGTGATACTAAAATGAAGTGCAAAGATGCAAGTTGCACTCTCCCAACTACAAAAACATCTAAGTAATCCCCAAAACACTCATAAGGCCAAATCTGGATTAACGATAAACTGGGGATAGATACAAAAAAAGTGCATGGACAACAACATAGAGCTCCTCAATACCTTTCCAATGTTGCAAAGATAGAGAAAATCGAAGATTGTGGAAAAAAGTTATGAGCTCAAAAGCATAAAATGTAAATCTAACTTCAAATAGAAATAAATGCAGTAAAATAGAAAAATACTATAAAGTAAACTACACTATGGGAAAGTGCTCTGAACTAGCTTTCTACCAATATCTCGTTTGCTCGATTTTGATACTATATGCCCAAGTTATTCCAAAAAGAAAACAACTGCTCCTTTAGGGAAAATTAGGGTTAGGAGGGGGCAAAGAGGCCGTACGGCCACTGATGTTAGCACTTACAGAGTATAAATTTGATGGCCATCTAGTCGTCACTGCAAAAATTCACCCCCCTACATAAAAAATTTTGGGACCCGATCCCCCATGTGATCGCGGACTACACTGGAGGGCCTGCGGGGGCTGGCGAACCGGCGGTGGTGCATAATGGAGCCACCAGTGGCGGTGGCCTTCCGGTGGCCGGCTGGTGGCTGGCTGGTAGCCCCTAGGTGGCGAGCTGATTTGTGCGGGTGGAGCAATTTTTTTTCAAAAAAATCAATTCTTTTTCAAAAAAATCATTTTTTATTTTTTTTTAAAAACGAGCCTCAGAATGCGTGCTGGGGAGGCCAAATGGCCTCCCTGGAAAACATTTTTTTTCTCAAAAACCAATTGCTCCAAAATTGATGATTTGACAAGCATTTCTAGGGTTTTGGGGTGCTGCAAAAGCGATGGTGATGTCCGTTTGATCCCAAAGTGTCCCAAAAAATTAGCTACCCCCAAATCTTGCAAAAAAGATGTCCATGGAAACCCTTGCACTAGAAACTCACTGAAAGGCCATATCTTCAGATCACGAATAGGAAGCTATAGGTCTAGACCTCTGATACCATGTTAGAAACCAAGATCACCTACATGCAATCACCTATCACATGCAAAAGACATGCAGAACCAAAGAAGATGTTTTATAAACCTTAAAGTAAAAATGAATTATTGAGAATCAATTATTACAAAGAGATCAATCCTTATGAAGGAGATCAAGAAACCCTAAATGAAACCCTAGTGTGCACACTTAATAATTAATCAGTTATTAATTTGCCTAAGTTTAGCTTAAGAAACTAAAGGAATAAGTGATTTAATTAATTAACCAGTATGATATAATTAATTAAGTGTAATAACTTACTACTCTAACATTTTGCACAATAAAAGAATAAGATTTAGCTAGCTTTGTAAACTTTTAGTTGCACCTGAGGTTGTGATCATTAGTTGTGGTAACCACATTTCCAATATCCTTTCCTTTTACTGAAAGAAATAATAGATTTTCCTTTGGAATGTGAGTGGAAGGAAGATCCCCCAAACTGAACCATCATTTGTTGACACTCTTGCAACATAGCACACAGATGTGCAAAAGAAGGGTATTTCACTAGGGAAAATTTCTCCTACCAGGCTCTTTATAGGTTTCCTATGAATACCTTATGCACATATGATTCAGGCAGTGGGTATAAGATTTATGAAAAGAGCAATTGGTAATGTGCAATAAAATCAATTATCTTCTCATGCTCTCCTTTCTTACATTAGATGAGATCTGAGAAGGTCATCTTTGGACTGATGTTAGCCTAGAATTGATAGACAAACTGATTGATGAGCTGGTCAAATGAGAATATAAAATTATCAGGAAAGGAACAATACCAGTCAAGTGTTGTATCCTTGAGAGACAAAGGAAAAAAATCACCATTAGGGCATTGTGGTCAAATAAATCTGTGACCATGGCATTAAAAGTTGATAAATGTGTCTATGGATCCCATTTACCACCATACTTCTCGAACTTAGGAATATCCATTCCCTATGAGAAAGGAGCTCTCAAAATCATTATCGACAATAGATTATGCTAAGAGAAGGGCTGAAAGCTGGGCTAGGAGGAGGCTTGAGAGAGGTTCATCAACTAGCTTTTCATTTTTCTTATGTTTTGAATAAGAGCATTCAAAAGAAGATCTAAAGATGAAAAAGGTCTAGTGGAGCCTTCCCTAGAAAAACCACCACTAGAACCACCTCTGGAGCCACCTCTATAACCACTGCTAGAGCCACCGCCAGGACCACCAACATGGCCTCTTCTGAAGCCATCACCATGACCTCCACTAGAGTTGTCACCGCCAGCACCACCACTTATTCCACCTATGCCTCCAGTGCTAGTGGTAGTAGGAAAGGTGAAGCTTAAGCCAAGGGGTATTCTACTCACCTTGATCATGTGGGGATTTTCAGCAGCAAATTAAATTATAATCAAGGGGTCTAACCCAACCATGCACACAAACATCATAGGCATCAGGACACCTATTTGTCTCCCATAAGCATTGAGTACTTCCCATCGGGTTGTACCCAATCTATGTTTATACGAAGGAATGTATGCTTTGGTTAGATTAGTGAGATTGCGTAAGAACTCCACGCTTATCCGATCCTTACCTAAAATGTATCTCACCTTTCTAACAAGCGTACAAACCCATGTCATGTTTGGTTCTTTCTCTAAATGATTTACAAGATCTAACAACCTCATCTCTAATGCCAAAAGGTTGTTTGTAGGAATATACATAGTGTCATCCTCATCCACGAATGAGGCCATAGGGGAAACTAGAGGAGTGGGTGCATGAGTGGTCTCATTTATGTGTAGAGAAGAGGGATTCACTACTCATGATTTCTCTTCACTCAAAGAGCCTCACGGGGTGAACTTCCCTAAACTACATCAAGGAATAGTGACCAGAGCTCTAGAATCAGAAAGAGCAGATCACAAAGATTTTTTGGACAAACTGACATGCTCTTGGGAGAATATTTCAGCATGAGATATAGATGTCAGCATGGTGCACTAGAGTCCATAAGGTGTGCTAGCATCTCATATGAACCAGAGAATGAGAATATAACATAAAATATCTAAGTGATCACTAACAACCAGATTGCTAAGAACTTACAAAATATGATAAAGAAATAGAATGTAATAGAACAAATAAAATTAAATAGAGATGATAAATATAAGGAGAAGAAAGGAAAGAAGATACTCACAACCACACAAGTGATGAAGCCTCCAATAGATGAATTTATTCAATACCTGCATGCAAAATATCTAGAAAAATTGTTGGGGTTGTATAGGGGTTTGCCTCAATCAAACCCCCGTTTTGGTGTTCCCACCTCCATGAACAACAAAGTTTGGAAAGGAGTGTACACAAAGTAAATAGACCACGTGGTGAAAGTAAAACCCACTTCGGAGTAGAATCCACACCACAAAGTAAGAGTGATAAAAGAAAATCCCACTCAAGGAGGAGAGCTCGGTATGACAAAAGAGGTGATAAAAACAATCCCTACTCAAGGAGGAGAACTTGTATCATGATATGTAGATGCAATAGATGGAGGATGTGTGAAATCCTAATATTCTCACAAGCATAACGCAAGGGATAGAGATGTGATATCCAATAGAGATACAAAGAGGGAGTTGAAAGATCTTGGGAGTGTTGTAAAGTTGTTGTAACAAGCTATATGGAGTTGTGTAAGCAAGAGCTGGAGTGAAGATAGAAGCTGGAATGAAGCTATAAGTATGCTTCAAGACTTGGAAGAAATTATAGGAAGAGGATCATATAAATGAGGTGAAAATATGACATTTAAGGAGAGAGAAGAAGCTTCTTGAGCCTTTTTCGGGCATCCCTAGCTGTTACCACTAACAAAGCTAGTTGAAAAGTGGAAAGAATCCATAGAAATGATCATTTGAACATTGAAAGGTTGCAGGACACTAGCACGGTGTGTAGACATCTATGCGACGTGCTAGTGTTCGGAAATGTCACGCTATAAAACAACAAAAATGGGAAGAGGGCAAGGTTCGATGTAAAGCTAACACATGAGGGTAGCTTCTAAAAATGGGTGTTGGAGCATCCTGAGAAGGAAAAAGTCTGATGCAAGGGCTAAAATGAATCTACTCAATATGCTAAGGGAATGGACACTAAAGCAGATGCAAATATGTATGTGAAATTGTGAGGGGTGCAATTTTATGACTATACACTATGAACCCCATCTCATCTAAAAATCATGTAGAAAAGCCAATAGTAAAAGAGGAAGTGACCTTCATCTTTTCAATTGGTAGGTGTTGTACACTTCTTATAACAATGTACCTAAAGGTCATAGACTAGCTTGTGATGCTCATTAAAAATCACAACACCCAGGTTTATGAGAATCACCAAGTGCAAGGAAAATGTCTCAACACAAAAAATGGATAGAAGTTGTTCATGTCAGGTTCACCAAAATGTAGAGGAGTGGGACCGACCACACCAAGGCTCTAGGTCATGAAGATCCAAGAGAGGAAGGTTTCCCTAGTCTACCCCGGGTCAGTTAAGAGCACTCTCAAGTGCTTCTAGCACTCTACTAATCCAATATTTTTGGTGGGGCTAAATGAGTAGGCTTTTGGAACCCAAATCATACCTCAGTCAACTCTATGTTAGAGGATAGAGTAGATTAAGGATGACAACATGGTGCACTAGCATCTCACTAGGGCACGAGTATTCGTATGGCTAGAAAGTGTAAAAGTATAGAGAAAGGTACAAGAGCCTACTAACTAATTAGTGGTTGAGGTTTAAAGTACTAAACAAAATGATAAATGATAGAATGAATTAAGTAAAAAGGAGATGACAAAATAAAAGGTGATGAAGATTAACTGACTATGAGTCTAGTTTTATAGCAAGCTCCACATGAGCGTATACCTACACACAACTAAGAGGAATTTTTTTG
Source organism: Sequoiadendron giganteum (assembly GCA_007115665.2). Lineage (NCBI taxonomy): Eukaryota > Viridiplantae > Streptophyta > Pinopsida > Cupressales > Cupressaceae > Sequoiadendron > Sequoiadendron giganteum. The sequence goes on from CM021100.1 coordinate 137,838,338, forward strand.
GGGTTGTATAGGGGTTTGCCTCAGTCAAACCCCCGCTTTGGTGTTCCCACCTCCACGGAAAACCAAAATAGCCACAAGATATAAATTTTATAAATAAATTAATGCTAAAATGGAAATATAATTGAATACTACAAGAGACACAAAGCTACACAAATATAACAAAAAATTAAATGAAAGCGTTACCACCCTCGACCAAAGGCACTCAAGGCCAATGAGAGAGGAATGCAAGCCTACAAAAATGGTAGAGTCGATGTAGCAGCAAAAATGCCAAAATTAGCCTCACTAGGCACCAAGTTGTAGCTTTTGTAGTAGATGTGAAGAATGTTGTGATGTTGAAAACATGAAATCAATTGTGCAATAAGTAGCTCAAAATGAGGATCATCGAATTTTTTGTGTAGAAACTCAAGAATTTCTCATATGATCAAGAAGATGTCAAGAAGAAGGAGTGAGAGTTAAAGATAGGCATTTCAAGGTGAAAAGGGAGGGAAAGAGTTGTTCTTGGGTTGGTAGGAAGGTGTAGAGGCATTAAATTTCATCACCAATAGAGATCGTAATGTCTTTGTGGATTCTAGAGGCATAAATGTGTTAGGGATGACTGTGCACTGCACAGATCTCTGCATGCCAGATACATGTCCCCATTAGAAATTTCCCCACTGACACAAAGGACAAGCTCCAAGTGGCTACACTGCAGATACGTGATGTGGAATTACTTGCTCGGATTTGAATTTTTTTAAGTAGAGGGTGTAAAAGGATAATTTTCAAGAGGGGTATAATTTCGCTCCTATACACATGCAAAGATGAACATTGGATGAAATTACAAAAGAAGAACTACTACAGATTGAGAAAAATCTGACTTGGGAACTTGTCCCAAGGCCTACAAACAAAAACATATTTGGAATTAAGTGGGTATTCATAAACAAACTAAATGAGAATAGAGAAGTGGTAAGGAACAAAGCAAGGCTTGTGTGTAATGGCTATTCACAAGTTGAAGGAATAGATTTTGAGGAGACATTTTCTCTAGTGGAAAGAATGGAATCCATCAGGATGTTTTTAGATTTTGTAGCACATAATGATTTCAATGTTGATCAAATGGATGTGAATTTTTCTTTCTTGAATGGCAAATTGAAAGAAGTATACATGGAACAACCAAAAGGATTTCAGTTATCAAATAAACCAAATATGGTCTACAAATTGAAGAATTCATTATATGGATTGAAGCAAGCTCCCAAATATTGGTATGCAAGGTTGGATAAGTATTTGACACTGCAATGATTCAATAAAGGTACCACAAATAGTAATCTTTACTTTAAAATTGAAAAATATAAAATCATGATTGTAATTGTGTATGTTGATGACATAATTTTGGAGGAAATGCAGCTATATGTAAAAATTTTGTAGAAGAGATGCAAAAAGAGTTTGAGATGTATATGTTTGTAGAGATGAATTTCTTCCTTGGGCAACAAATCAATCAAATAGATAAAGGTATATTTATTTCTCAATCAAAGTATATCAAAGAAATGTTGAAGAAATTTGGAATGGAAGACTCCAAATTGGTATGTACTCCTATGGTTACTAGTTTCAAGCTAAGCAAGAATTATGAAACTCGTAAGGCTGATTAGAGTAAGTATAGATGAATGATTGGTGGACTGCTATATCTAACTTCTACTAGATTGGATATCATGCATGTAGTTTGTCTTGTGGCAAGATTTCAAGAAGACCCTAGAGAGTCACATGATGCAGCAGTAAAGAGAATATTCAAACACTTAAAGGGCACTCCATATCATGGCCTATGGTATCCAAAGGATACTAATTTCACTTTAAGTGCTTATGTAGATGTAGATTGGGCTGATTGTGTTGATGATACGAAAAGTACAAGTGGTGGTGCATTATTTCTTAGATGTAGATTGATATCACGGTTGAGTAAGAAATATGAATTATTTTCTTTATCTATTGTAGAGGTTGAGTACATTATAGTGACATCTTACTGCACACAAGTGATTTAGATGAGGAAAACATTGTATAATACTAGAGTAGTGTATGATGAACCGATTTCTATCTTTTGTGATAATACAACTACAATAAATATTTCAAAGAACCCAGTAATGTATTCAAGGACAAAACATTTTCAATCAAATATCACTTTCTAAGAGAGAAGGTTTTGGAGAATGAAGTGAAGCTTGAATATGTACCTACAAAGGATTAGACTATTGATATATTCACTAAGGCTCTTCCTAAGGATACTTTTGAGTATCTCCAAGATAAGTTGTGGTTTATTGCCCCTTCTTTCTTAAACTAGATGCATAAGGAGATGCATCATTCCACTGGATCTCAAGATTCATTCCTTGGTCTAGACTAATGTTGGTGGCTACCTCTTAGGGTGAGTAGGTAGTGGCTTTGCTGATTATTATAATCATAATATTGTGTGTTGTCATTGTATAGTGATTGCTGATTTGGTATAGTTTGGTGTGTGCTCCTAAGGGGGGTTATACAAAGCAGTAAAGGAAATAAGTTGCAAAAGTAAGCAAGTCGGTTGATATCAAAGGAAGACAATAAATAGTGCAAACATTTTTTCCTTTTCCATTGATGTCAAAGAGGGAGAGAAAGTCATTAGAAAAGGAACAATTCATTCAGGGAGAGAGAAACATGTAAAGAAGACAAGCTACAAAGGGGGAGAGAACAATGGGAAAAAGATAAGATATTTAGTGGGAGAAGTAATGTGAAGAGTTGCAGTATGTTGGTATTTAGAGTTGTGTTTTTGTGTCTTTGATTGTTTTTCACATCATGTGTTTCCATCAATGAAAAAGGGGATATTTTTGCAAGTATGAGAATTTGGTGTTGTCTTTGATGTCAAAAATCCTATGTTTTCATTGATGTTTATTGATTGGGTGAGAATCTGAGTAGTTGATGCTTTGATTAGTTGCATTATGTTGTCATTATTAAAGCTACTAGTGTGAACCCCTAGTGTTCCTTGGATAAGATTTTGTCTATGGATATGTGGTTGAATTACTATGTTGTAGTTGGTTCATTTGTGTTGTGGAAGTGATGAAGATGATGAGGATGTGTCTTTGTTGCTTGATTTCCAAGTGCTTTTGAGAAAAAAATATAGAAAGAGGAAATAGTGTGTTTCAGTGGTGTTCTGGGTGAAATGTTTTTGTTATGGTATTGCTCCACACTTCTTCTAGGTTGAATACCTTCCTATGTAATTCAAATATGTTTATGAGATCTTTATAGAGGTGTTATAATCAAGAATTGGTGTGCTAGATTATTGTACAAAATAAGTTGTGTTCACTAGTGTGTGAATTGTGTATTGCAGAGGTGTTTGGGAGAAATGTTTTTTCTTCACGTTTCTCTATAGTTATGTTTTAGGTCTTGTGAATATGAAGGAATTTTTATGGTTTTGATATCTTTCTATCAGTCAAATCAGCTTGTGGTTTGGTGCAATCGCGGTAGAAGGGTCATCAAAGAGAATTATTTGGACCATGCAGTAAGAGTTACACAAAGGAAGCAACATATAATATGGAGGGAAATGTAGATTAAAACATTCTTATTGTGATAAATTTTTGATTACACACAGTCAACCACATCCAGGCTTATAGATTCATCTCACAAGCCAGATATAACATATTCAAAATACAATATTCCTATATGCTCCTTAATGCGAGCTGAAATCTTACATATAAAATTTCTAATCTACTTCCTTCTCATCCTAATGATCAATTACAATTATTTATATCACATCCAGTGGTCTAGGATCATCCATGTCGGCCAAAGATCATTAAAATCTCTGATGAAGAAAATGTAACGTGCATGAAATAGGTCGGCTTTTAATTTTAATTTATCCTCAGCGGGTGCATAAGATGAAGTGTGGAACTAAAATTAAGGTCGGAGAAACTCCACAAAACAATTTGAAACACCTCGCAAGGATCCACAAGTTATAAGAAAGATCCATAAGAGATCAAACTAGCTGATATGTTTGAAATTATTTTTGTTTCGGTTTCAGAAATTATCACTTAATCCAAAAGTGATAACTTTTCAGGAAAAGATCCGATCAAGCTAAAATCTTGGAATTAGGAAAATTAACATGTCCACAATGAAAAGGTAGATCCATAGGGTTTGGTGAGAAACCATGATGAAATACCATATCTGCCAACTTGAACAAGAACAAGAACTGAGCAAGAACAAAACTGAATGAAAACATTTTTGGTTGATGCAGGATTGCAAAGAACCAAGGATGCTCCTGCATCAGACATTCAGAGTTAATAAGAAGTTAGTCCCTCACTTTTTTGGTGTTAAAGGAAAACCAATGTGGTCTACCTCAACCAGAGAAATCCAAGAAGAATCCTCCACTGTTCTACCTTTCCACTTCATAAGATATTCTTTGTACTTCCTTCCATGATTTTTCCTCCCATCTCTGACATCCAAAATCTCTTCTATCTCATCTGATTGTTTTCTAGGAATTTGTTCTTCCAATTTTTCTTCTTGGTACTGATGTAGATCTACAATTTTGAATGTAGGTGATATACCCATGCCATCTGGTAACTTTACTTCATATGCATTTCCTAAATCAATTTTCTTCAAAATCTTGTAGGGCCCAAACTTCCTCATCTTGAGCTTACTATATGTGCCAACTGGAAATATTTCCTTCCTCAAATAGACCATCACTTCATCTTGAAATTTGAACTCCTTATGTCTCCTCATTTCATTTGCTCATTCCTTATAATTTCAGTTCATATCTTCCAACCGTTGCTTTACTTGAGTATGCACTTTATTCTTATGTTCTACAAATTCCTCTACTTCAACACTTCTTTTATCCTCCTTATTGATGTCTGACAACTCTGATATACCTCTAGGATGAAATCCAACAAAAATCTCAAAAAGCATTTTTCCAGTATTCTTGTTCACTAAATTATTGTAGGCAAACTCTGCTTGAGCAAGGACTAAATCCCAACTTCCGGTCTTCTCTACAACCAAACATCTCATCAAATTTCCCAAAATCCTTTTTACTACTTTTGTCTGTCCATCAGTATGTGGGTGAAAAGTAGAACTGGACTTCAAATATTTCTTCAACTTCTTCTAAAGTATCCTCAAAAATTAACCAAAAAACTTTTTATTTTTGTCTGAAACAATACTCCTAGGTATTCCATGCAATCTGACCACTTCCTTGAAAAAAACATTTGCTACATGTACTACATATGTTGTCTTCTTACAAGGTATGAAATGTGCCATTTTAGGAAAAAATTCCACCACAACAAATACAAAATCATTACCTCTTTGTTTCGTTGGCAAACCAAGTAAGAAATGCATGCTGATATCCTCCCAAGGTCTTTCTGGAATGGTCAAAGGTTTATACAATCCAACATTCTGATTACTCCCTTTTGCAACTTGACAAACTCTGCAACTTTGTACAAATTTCCTAACATCCTTATGAATCTGAGGCCAAAATTAATTCTCACTTACCAATGCTACTGTCTTATCAACTCCAAAGTGTCTTGCCAATCCTCCAATATGTTTCTCTTTCACTAAGTTGTCCCTCATTTAACTCTGGGGTATACACAATTGATTTCCTCTGAACAACATATCCTCCTAAATGAAATAATCTAACCAATGAATCCTATCCTCCAAGACTATTTCTTTACAAGCTCTCCAAGGTTCTGCAAAATTCGATTCTTCCTCATACAAGTTCTTCAATTCATCAAAGCCTAAAGTCTCCACTCTCATTTCTACCAGTAAATTCCTTCTCCTGCTCAAAGCCTCAACAACTCTATTTGACTCTCCACTCCTATCTTTAAAAAAAAAAGTATAACTCTGCAAGAATTCCACCCATCTCATGTGTCTCTAATTCAACTTACGTTGACTGTTTAAATACTATAAGGCCTGATGATCTATATACAACACAAACTCCTTAGGCAACAAGTAATGTCTCCATTTCTTCAAGGCTTGAACTATAGCATAAAACTCCTGGTCATACACTGAATACCTTCTCCTAGCATCATTCAATTTCTATCTGCAATAAGCTACTGGTCTTCCTTCTTGACTTAATACTGCTCCAATTGCATTTCCACTTGCATCACATTTTTTAATTATTTAATTACTAATTTTCCTCTAAATTGTACATGGTATATTATATTTTCAAAAATGGAATATTCTCTTTTCAAAATATCTCCCTCCATAAAATATCTTAAACTATCCCCCTTAAATAAAGGAATCATATTTAGTTAATTGAATCTGTCATTCAATTTCCACCCTTGATATCTTGATCTGATCTCATCCTTCGATATTTTCCCTCCAATACCCATCATTGATGCAACCTTCAAGAATTCTATAAAATAAGCCTCCTCCTCCATTAAAATTGATTCACAATCTTCATGATCTTGAGCATTCATCATTTTGAGAATTTTTGAGCATTTAAGCTATTATTGTGAGTCAAGATCTCATCAACAAAATTTTGTAAGAGTTTTAGGGATTTAATAACTTTTCTCAAGATTCAACATGAAGATATCACTTGTCAACTATTTTTCAAAATACTTCGAGGTGTAGCATAACAATGGTATGTTAATATTCCACCAAGTTCTATTTGTTCATTGATGGAATTATAAATCTTATTCTCAAATCAGTTTGATCCTTTTGTGCATATGTGAAATCCATCACTTTAAATTGCAACCATGAAAATGTCACCATGAGAATCAATTATGCAGTTCAATAACAGGTTCCTTCTTATGTTTAAGCAAGTTATAGACTCAATTTTGGTTATTAATGATCATGTGGTAAAAGGTCATTATTATTGGGGTTTGAATAATTTATTGGTAGTGAGGGTTAAATATTGTGGTGAAGTTACTTACTCATGGGACACATTTGACAATGGTATCTTTCTAGCACATTCTAGACAATACATTAAAAACATGAGTACTCAAAGTAGGAATTATAATGATCTTGTACTCGCAAACTACCACCCTTCACATCTTTGCACTAGTTTACCTACTACACTTACCCACATGAAAAGTCAAGCTATGCAAAAGCCAACCATAGAGGTAAGTTCTAATAAAGTTGTGACTATATCATCTATTTTTATTAATGCTCCAACATATAATGCCATAAATCATGATGAAGTTGTAAGAAAAATATTAGATCATCAAATATATCATTTTGATGTTTTATTTGAAAAGGAGCATGAAACATATTTAAATTCGAAGCACAATGGAAATATCAAGCTAAAATCTGATTTTGTTGGGAATTTTAATACTAATTATGACACTGAAAGAGATGAAGTATCAACACAAGATTTTTTTCATGAGAAATCAACAATACCTTCCAATTCTTTGAAAAACATTTATGAGAAAGATGCACAACAAAGTAATGAAGGGAAAAAAGAGCATGGTACATGTGAGCTAGATATCCCGCATGCAAAATCAATTAAGGGATAAATTGGAGGAATTAGAAGATCCAAGGCTATCAAAACTCGCTAAGTCAAATAGATGTAGGATACATCAAACAAATCAACATTATGAGATGGATTTCCATGTTTTCCTTGGTAGGATGGAATTATAATTCATAGAGTTGATCGATGTTGAAGAAATACTTATGGAATATCCTTGGAGTACCTATCCACTCAATGAGGGAGGTGGAATAGCTAGCACATGTGAAAATGATAATGACTCCATTTGAAATTATTAGGGTAACTGTGAGAATATTTTTAGTTCTTGTCCATCATCCAATGCCTTTAATCCACACATCAAGATGGATTCAACAATTGACAAATTTTATATACCTTTTCTAGATTTGTTTGATGTGTAAAATGAGTTTATTAATGAGTTAATAGAATCCTTAATGATGATGGATAAGTCAGTAACCCCCTCGACGAATTAGGAAAGGACAGTGAATCTATTGATTTGAATATAGAACACATGGAAAAAAAGAAAAAGAAAGTTGTAGATGAGATTGCAAATGGATCTCATGGCCAAGGACAAGGATTTGAGTGCCAAAATGATTCTTCAAAAGAAGGCCAAATGGATGTGTAGATTTTTCAAGTATTGACCGATGATCAAATACATCATATTGATGTGTGTCAAGAGAATAGATTAGATTTTAATTCTAATCAAAATATTGACATGGATGAGTTTAGTGTTTTATTGTAGAAAGGAATGTATGATGAGATTTAGTTCGATGGAACACAAGGAGGTCAAGTGGGTTGTCAAGATGTTGCCTCATAGATTGAATCACTTCAACCTAACAAAGAGAACGAAATGGGAAAGTATCTTCTTGGTTTTTATTTTGTTTATTCAAATAATTTTTTTTTGAAGATCCTCATTTATCATGCATTAATGAATTTGACCTTACTAATGGTAAACTTGATCAACTTGTAATCAATACAAAGCTTCATTCATTCACAATGCAGGAATTAACAACAAATTGCAAATAACAATTTGAACAAAAAAAGAGATAAAACTTCATTCATTCCTTGAAGAAATTCAAATCAAATTATTAACAAAAAAATACCACTCCTAGAGTACAACTTAAGACACGTTTAAATTTGATTGTTTCTACTATGGTAAAATACATAAATAGTATTTACAATTTTGGAAAAACTTCACCAGTGCATGGAAACCAATATCCTCGAGTCAACTCAGCTATGCTAATAATACAAGAAAATTATATTATTAACTTAACTCAATGAATTCCTACTATATTTTTTTAAGTGTCTAATTCTCTAACTATCTAACTATATAAAATAAGTATATAGACCTAAAGAGATAGTGGTTTCCCAAATCCCAATGGTTCTATAAATTCCTCCCCTAAGGGAAGAAAAGAGACTGATGCTTTATAAACCTGCTCCTACCCCATTATAACTTGAAAACCATCCATAAATAACCAAATTTCTAAAGATAATAGACATAGACATCATACTATCACTTTCCAATTGGAAGAAAAGAATAAACAAACCTAACTTTTAGTAAAACAAAAAATGGAACCAAAACAAGAATTAAAAGAAGAAAATTCAACTGCAATTATCATAAAACATCCCATTGTGAATAATTTAGATGATGATGATGATATTGAAAATTTTTATGAAAAATTTCATAATGAGCTAAACTTGTTATTTTCCACTTCTATGAACTTAGATGAGGGTTGTTGCAAGAGTGAGTAGTTGACATTGTCATTGATGTCAACAAGATTTGGTGTTGTCATTTATGTCAACTATATGAGAACAAGTATGTTGCAAGGATGTGAAGCTGGTGTTGAGTTGGTGTCATCCCTAATGATTCTTTGATTAGTTTCATTATGTTGTCATTAGTAAGCTACTGGTTTCAACCTCTAGTATTTCTTTGATAATATTTTTCCTATTGATGTATGGTTGAGTTGATATGGTGCAATTTTATTGATGGTGTTGAGAAAGTACTAAATATATTGATGATATTTTTTTGGTGCTTGGTTTCCAAGTGTTTTTCATAAAATTTAAATTAAAAAGGAAACATTGTGTTACAGTATTGTTTTGTGTTGCAAAGTAGCCTTCCAATATGGCTCCACATTTATTTTAGGTTGAAGATATGCTTGTGTAGTTTGGATATGTTGATCAAAGGTGTTTAGAGGTGTTACATCAAAAATTCGGTGTGTTGGATCATGGTGAAGAGAAATTTGTGTTCACCAGTGTGTGAACTATATATTGCAAGGTGGTTTAAAGTCTTTTCTCTACATTTCTTTTCATGGTGGTTTCAAGTCTTTCAGATATGGAAGTAAGCTTATAGTGTTTATATCTTTCTTTAGTGGAAGTTGTTTGAGGCTTGGTGCTTTGGAAGTTAGATTCTTGAATTGCAGTGTATGGTAGAGTTATTTGAGTGTACTGGATATGTACATTCTTCAATTGGAAGTTGTTCTGAAGGAATTTTTTAGATTTCAAGGTGTTTATGAAATAATATAGATTTTTTTTAAATGTTATGTGGTGTCCACAATTCATATTTGGATTTGAAAAAGCATTTACTTAAGTGTTAATGGTGTTAGCATAGGTTCAGTCAACCTTGGGTGTTTACGCTAATTATAAAGCTACTTTAATGTTTGTGGAAGCATGGCATGGAATGTATGAGTAGATTTAGGTACTAGATAAGGTGTGTTGTGGTTTTCCTTTATTACTTTCCATTATGGGAATGTTTTGCTTCCCACCTAATTTGAATTTACACATTTGAGGTGCATAGCCAACCTTGAGGAATGTTTTAAAGGTTGAAGATGGTATAAATAAGTATTGAGTTGTTGAGAGATGTGAAGATAGATGAGTATGATGTGAGTGATGTGAATTGTAGAGTTGTAGGGTGTTAATTTGTGAAGAGTTGTGTGATCTTTCATGTGTTAGATTACAGAATGTAATGAGTAGAAGGTGTCTACAATTATCTAGAAAGATTGTGAAGGTGTTGGTGATTTTGTGGTAGATTTTTTTGTTGCATTGAGATAGATTTCTCATTGTAACACTCTTCTCTATCTTTTTTTCTATTCTGGAAATGAGCCATTAGAAGCGAGCCTTTATTTTTTCTGGGCAATGAGCCCTATGTTGCAAGTATGAAGAAAGTATGAAGGTGTTGTCATTGATGTCAAATAGTTAACCAACTCTAAATTGGTTGTTCTCATTGATGTTATGGATAATGGTTATTGGTTGTATATTTCGAGGATATTGAGAAAATTGTAATGAAGAAAGGTTGTAGGTATTTAGTGGTTGTTGTTAGTGTAATTAATTAATTATTACACTAGCATAAGCTAACTTAGGTTTTAATTAATCATATTAGTCCTAAGTTGCATTTAATCATTTAATAAAGTTGTTGAGATAAGATTCTCTTCTAGAAGATGAGTTGTCTTTTCTAGAACTTATCTCCATCTTGTTATCATTCCCTAGGTAGTTGGTTAGGGTTTCTTGTTGTCACATGATGTGTGATTTGAACACTTGGCAACATCCTTTTCATTCTAGGTTTAGCACTTGCCTATATAATCAAGCATATGTACTTTTTGTAATACATCCATCTACATATCAATCAATCAATACTTTCTTTGTGGTTGAATATTTCTTCAAACCCTTGTTTGTTTCCTCCATCCATTCTCTTCCTTGTGATAGGTATCCAAGTGCATGCAGGTGATCTTGGAGTCTGAAGTTGGTTTTGACAACTTCTGCATAGTATCAGAGTTTTCCTGCTGCATGCCTATTCTTGTTTGAAGAGTTTGGAGCTATTTGGAGCTACAAGGGTTTATTGCATGTCATTTTTTATTGGAGTCGTTATTTTTTTTGCATCAAAAATAAGGTTTTCACTCATTTGCAAGAAAAACGATTTCTGGGTTTTGTAGCTAGTGTCGAAATATGAACTGGATATCTTTTAGATTTTGCATATCTTGCACAGATCTAGAGAAAATCATTGTTGAAAAAGAGGCGCGTGTCATTTTTCTCCTCACTGAAGGTTATAAAAAAATCAATTGTTCATCTTCTACTTATTGGATTAAGAAACGATTTCTGGGTTTTATTTCTAGCATCAAAATATTTCTGGGTTTTTTTTTTCGTCTACAAATAGTGAGCAGATTTTCCAGAAATCAAATTAGAAATAAACGTTTTTTGCTAGAAAATTCGTTTCCTGCAAGCTAAATTGAGTTTTTTGAAAAATTCATAACTTTTGGCCACGGTGTCCGTTTTTGGCAAATGAGATATTGATGGAAAGCTAGTTTTGAGCACTTCATAGTGGTGTAGGCCATTTTTCCAGATTTGATCATCTACACAAATTTGAGGTTATTTTTCATCATGGAGACAGATGTGAACATTCATCAATGCATGCACAATTTCTTTTTTTGTTTGCATTAAGTTTGCATTTTCTCTTTGTTTTATGCATGTTTAGGCATTCTCTCTTTTTGCAATCATTAGGTATTGTAATAAATGAATTGATATAAAGTTCCATCAAGGGGTTTGTTGCATAATAATCTGATTAGAGTGTGCATACACTTTGATCTTCATTGTGTTTTGATGACAAATCTCATGGATTGTAATCTAGTTTCTTAGTTTCTTTTGGCCACTTTTTTGTCTTAGCTTGACACATATCAGATTCATTTTGGTTCACACTTTTGATTGAGAGCCTATGATTAATGATCCACATTAGATTCATCTCAGTTTGAGGGCCACTAAATTTGTGGTTAATGTTCCTGAGTCTTTATGGTACTTGTTCCTATGAAAGAGTTTTAGTTTCAGTTTGTGATGCAGAGTGGCAGGGGAAGCAACACCTTTTTTTTGAAAAGCTTCTCTCAATGCACACATGAACTTCACTATTCCTTCCAACAAGCAACTTGACCACTCAACTTGACTCACACAACCAAACATCTCAAAAAGACTTGGGGATGATGTAAATACTCCTCACACAGCACAACATGACCAAACAAACAGACCTTGCACCCAGAAACATCCATTCTTCCATTGCTCCTACACAAGCCCATGCAACTTTGTAACATTCACCAATAGGACAGTCAAAATAAAATCTGATTAAAAGCATTAACCAGACCATAAAACATGGTTTTAGACTCCTAACACCATCCTCCACAAGTTCCCAAAAGCATAGGATCAAACACCCAAAAAAAATGTATCAGAAAATTGATTTACAAGCCATACACAAGGCTTAACTTGGCCTGTACAAGGAAGCTTCCAACTTGTCAAGGCACACCCCAACACCCCTAAATGCCTTTAAAATAATCCAACAGGTTCCCCAAGACCTGTTCCATGCTTTCCATCCATTATATTTTCTCAAGTACTCAACAAACAACAAATACTCTATTCAAATGATCACATTTTGGACTGTATAAAGCAAAAACCAGACCTAGGGAATCACATAAATTTTGCAAAACTCCATATTTTGTTCTAAAATAAATTGAAACATGAATATGATCCCTAAATCTATCATTCCACCAATTTTCAGATTTTTCCTATGGTGGAAATGGGAATTACATCCATTTTGGTGACCAAACCCTTGTTTTGCAAGGTTTCAGACCCACTTTCACTAAAATTGATGTAACTTACTCAATACTTAATGAAAATGATCCAAATCACCACCAAAATAAAGTAGACTCTTCCTTATTTCAAACCATTCCAATTGAGAGTCCGTACAATTCTGTACCAGACCGTACCAAGCACGGGAATAGTGAAAAACGCTGGAAAAAATAGGAAAACTAAGTTTTTTATTATATTTAATGCTTCAAAACTTCATCCAACAGTCCCATTCAAGCCTTGGTAAGGCTTCAAATACATTTTGGAACCAAAATCCAATTCCTAACTTCCTCAACTACCCTTTAACAATTTCTTAAAACACTAAGAACCTATTACATGGTAGGTTGACAACTTACAATGCCAACTTTATAACTTTTAAACAATCTTCTCAAAAGGACCTCTCCACATTATTTTATTACATTGTAAATGGTCTTATGGGACCGTATTAAAACAAAACAAAACTTTATGTAAACCAATTTGAAGGATAAACCTTGCAAATTCAAAAATTCCAATTAATCAGTAAGGGTTGGAGTGCCCCTGCACCAGTTTGGCATCGACATCAAGATTCACGGCTTCCAGATTCTATCATCATTCTATCATCTACTATTGCTTTATGGATTCCAGAGTTGTTCCAATTTGGTGTTTTTCTAGTGTTCCATGGCATCGGGTCTACTGTTGCATTATTATGATTCTGATATGGTTTCTTGTAGACAAAAGTATATTTCCTCACTTGTTGGATTGCAGTTTCAGTGTTACTCCACAGTGTTCTTCCAGTGCTTCTTTGCAATAGTCATCTCATTGTAGGGGGGATTGTCCCCCTGGGTTTTCCTTCTCTACCTCATTATTGCATTTGTACATGGGTTCCTGATTAGGCATTGTTGCCGGGACCTATTCATGCTTTCTTGCATTCATCTTAGTTTTAGGTGCATGCTTATTTAGTCTCCCTAAGTTGCACTTATGAGGGGGTGTTAGTGTAATTAATTAATTATTACACTAGCATAAGTTAACTTAGGTTTTAATTAATCATATTAGTCCTAAGTTGCATTTAATCATTTGATAAAGTTGTTGAGATAAGATTCTCTTCTAGAAGATGAGTTGTCTTTTCTAGAACTTATCTCCGTCTTGTTATCATTCCCTAGGTAGTTGGTTAAGGTTTCTTGTTGTCACATGAAGTGTGATTTGAACACTTGGCAACATCCTTTTCATTTTAGGTTTAACACTTGCCTATATAATCAGACATATGTACTTTTTGTAATACATCCATCTACATATCAATCAATCAATACTTTCTTTGTGGTTGAATATTTCTTCAAACCCTTGTTTCTTTTCTCCATCCATTCTCTTCCTTGTGACAAGTATCCATTTGCATGCAAGTGATCTTGGAGTGTGAAGTTCATTTTGATAACTTCTCCAGTTGCTTCAGGTTTTACTCCAAGATTTTCTCCTATGTTCCTGTGGTTCAAATATGTTAATCATGGTTGTTGGAAGTTGCTATATCTTGATTTTGGGGTTCTGGATCATTTTTCAGTGCGAGTTATGTTCACTAGTTGTGAACTATGTTTTTCAATGTATCTAGTTGAGGTATAGGAGAAATGTAGTTGCTTTGGTTTCTTCTTGTTTGAGTCTTATGACTTTTGGTTTTCAGAATAAGTTGTTGGGAATTTTTTCAAGTTAATTTTTCAATCTGGAAAGATTGGATTGTGTTAAGGTTGTGTGTATTTAATTGATTTATGTGTTTTAAACTGGTTTGGTCGACCTTATGTTTAGCACTACTTTTAAATCTTATGGAAGTGTGTGTTTTCATCACCCTCATTCTAATTCCATTGTAGAATATTTCTCACTAACCTAATTTGAATTTACAATTGCAAATGGTGTGTGGTTGAACCCTTGCTGGACAGTGAGTCCTATTTTGGTAGTGATCCTTTGTAATTAATTTTGATATTCTCTATATTGTGAGCTAATCCTCACCGTGGTTTTTCCCTTATTTGGTTTTCCACATAATTCTGGTGTTATTGTGTATATGTGATGTTTTTTAGTTTCATCCTTTGCACTTAATGGTTAATCATATTAGTAGATTAAAGGATTTGTAATTGATCTAATTTTCATTGGAAGTTTTAAATGTTAAAATTTATCACAACTGATTCACCCCCCCTCTTAGTTGTCTTGTTCAACAATTTTTATCAGAGCTTGGTTCCTTGGATAAGAGCTTAACCACTTAAGGAAGGTTTGGGATGGTAGGAAAGATCACTTTTGAGTATCCTAGGTTTGATGGAACTAATTATGCTATATGGAAAATATAGATGAAAGGATATCAGGAGTATTATAAATATGAAGATGAGAAAGATTATAAGATTTCTTACACTCCTTATGCTAATGGTTCGAATGCAACTGATGAAATCATGGCACATGAAGAAAACAATAAGGAAAATTTCATTATGAATCGTAGTCTTTAACATTCTAAGCTGATTAATGTTCAAAATCTGAAGACTGCTAAAGAAGTATATGATGCTTTATAAAAGACACATGAAGGAGATGAAAAGGTCAAAAAATAAAAGTTGAAGAATTTGGAGGCACGGTTATAGTTTATGTATATGTTTGAAGATGAGAACATTAAATCCTATGTATAGTGAGTGGATGAGATCATAGGTGGAATGAGAGGACTTGGTACTATAGTAGATGAACTGAGGATTGTGAAGAAGATTCTTAGAACTCTTCCTGATGCATTCAATGAAAAGGTATCTTATATTGAATAATATTTGGATTGCAAGACTTATACTAAAGATAAATTATTGAGAACTCTAACATCTTTTGAGATGCGAAAACCAAATTTGAGAAATGGATCCAAATCAGAAACTACTTTCAAGGATACAAGAGTTGAAGATTCGAATGAAGAAAACCTCGATGGAGTAGAAAATAACTTTGTGACAAGGATGAAGAAAGGATCCAATAAGTATGAAGGTAAGTTACCCTTTAAGAGAATTATGCGCTTATATTGTTGGTTGGATTTATGAATTCTCTTATATTGTTGCAATGAAATAGGTCATTATGCTTCAAGATTTCTGAAAAAGAGCTAAGAGGAATAAACAAATATTTAGCAAAGAAAAAAATGTAAGAAGAACAATAGAGCATATTATGTGAATAAGGATGCTAGTATTTCTGATCAAGAATCTAATTATGGAGATTTTGATGACAATGAATGATTGTTCTTAGCTATAAAAGATGAATCTACTTCTACTAATATTGAAAGACAAGTGAAGGAATTTCCTCCAAAAAAAGATGAAGATACTATGATATCTACCCTACATTCTAAATAAGAAAAAAAAAATTGGGTTATTGACATTGGTTTTCATATCACATGATCAGTGATAAAAGTAAGTTTGCTAAACTTGAAAAATATGATCGAATCTTAGTTCTATTTGGAGATGATACTGGTGCTAAGATTTGTGGGATAGGTTCAGTAAGTTTTGATGGCAAGCATAATATTGATGATGTCTAATATGTTGAGGGTTTAAGGCATAATCTCTTGAGTGTTGGATAGATGTGTAGTAAAGGATATAATCTTGTATTTGAGGATGAGAGATGTGAAATTAGGAAAGGATCCAAAATAGTGATTTCTGTAGGAAATAATTTTAAAGGAAAAATATATCAACTTAAGGGTGGTGATGGGCATTGCTTTATGACTCAAATTAATTATAGTCAGCTATGGCACCAGAGAATGTGTTATATGATTTTTGATAACTTTGCGAGGATCAATGTAGTGCAAGCCATAAAATATTTACCAAGGATTACAAAGCCTGTTAATGCTCTATGTAAGAATTATCAGCTTCGAAAGCAAGCACGAAACAAATTTAGATCAAAGGAACAATATACTTTCAGACTACTAGATTTGATTCATATAGATCTCTATGGTCCTTAAAGAGTGATAAGTCTACAAGGTGAAAAGTACTTTATTCTTTTGATTGATGATTACTCTAGGTATACATGGGTTAACTTTCTTAGAGATAAATCTGATGCATTAGATAGATTCAATACATTCAAAGCTATGGTAGAGAATGAAGTAAATTTGAGAATAAAGTGCTTGAGGTCTGAAAAAGGTGGTGAATTCACCTCCCATGAGTTTAATATGTTTTTTGAAGTTCATGGAATAAAAATACAGTTATCTACTCTAAGAACTCCTCAACAAAATGGAGTTGTTGAAAGAAAGAATAGAATGATTCAAGAAGCTGCAAGATCAATCATTACTAAAGCTAGTCTACCAAAAGTTTATTGGAGAGAAGGTATTCACATTGTTCTTTATGTGTTCAATTAAATTAAAGGAAGAGATAACAATACTAAGACCCCCTATGAGCTATGGTGTGGAAGAATTACTACTATTAATTATTTGAAGGTATTTGGAAGCAAATGTTATATCAGACAGGATGAAGAAAATTTAGGGAAGTTTGATGCTAGAAGTGATGAAGGTATTTTCTTTGGATATTCTACCAAGAGAAATTACAGATCTATAATTAGTGGATTGTTGTATTTAACTTCTACGAGATTGTATATCATGCATGCAGTTTGTCTTGTGGCTATATTTTAAGAAGATCCTAAAGGAACACATGTTGCAACTGTTAAGAGAATATTCAAATATTTGAATGGCACTCTGAATTATGGATTATGGTATCCTAGGGATACTAATTTTACACTAAGTGCTTATATTGATGTAGATTGGGCTAGTTGTGTAGATGACATAAAAAGTACAAGTGGTGGTGCATTCTTTCTTGGTTGCAGATTGGGGCTTGGTTGAGTAAAAAGAAAGATTTAGTTTATTTATCAACTACTGAAGTTGAGTATATTGCCACACCATATTTTTGTAGACAAGTTTTGTGAATGAGACATACATTGAAAGATATCAAACTAATGTACAATGATCTTATTTCTATCCGCTCTGATAATACAAGTGTAATTAACATTTCAAAGAATCTAATGATGTACTCATGGACAAAGCATATATCTATCAAGTATCACTTTTTGAGAGAGAATATTGTGGAAAATGAACTAAAACTTTAGTATGTACCTATGAAGGATCAATTTGTTGACATATTTACAGAGGCTCTTCCTAAAGATACTTTTGATTATCTCTAGGATAATTTATGGGTCATTTCCCATCTTTTCTTGAACTAGATGCATATGAAGATGCATCAATTTGGTGGATCTATTGATCCATTTTTCTTCTAGAATGATGTTTTGGTGGCTACCTCTTAAGGGGGTAGGTAGTGTCATGTTTTGTCATTGAATGAGTATTTTGTTCTTAATATCAAAAGGGAAATCAATGTAAAATATCTTTTGCATTTGCCATTGATTTCAAAGGGGGAGAGAAACATGTGAGAAAGAAGTAAGATGTGAAATAATTTATCCAAAAAAAAGGGAGTATCTACTAAGGGGGAAAAAGTAAAATCGCAAGGAAGTGTGTTTAGAGATGTTGTGTTGTCTTTGATGACTATTCATATCATGTTTTTCCCTCAGTGACAAAGGGGGATATTGTTGCAAGTATCAAGCAAGTATGAAGGTGTTGTCATTGATGTCAACTGGTTAGCTAGCTCTCAATTGGTTGTTGTTGTTTTCATTGATGTTATGGATGATGGTCATTCACTATATATGTTGAGGATATTGAGAAAATTTTAATGAAGAAAGGTTGTAGGTATTTAGTGGTTTCTCTGGGTTTTACTATGGTAATTGCTCCTATATTCATGTGGTTCATATGCATTAATCATGGTTGTTGGAAGTTGATATATCCAAATTTTAAGGTTCTGGATCATTATTCAATGTGATTTTTGTTCACCAGTTGTGAACTTTGTTTTTCAGTGTATCTGGTTGAGGTATGGGAGAAATGTAGTTGCTTTATATTTCTTCTTATTTGATTATTATGACGTGTTTTTTAGAACAATCTTTTGGGAATTTTTTCAAGTTAATTTTATTATTTGAAAATATTGGATTGTGTTAAGGTTGTGTGTGCTTAATTGATTTATGTGTTTTACATTGGTTTGGCTAACCTTGTGTTTAGAACTACTTTCAAATCTTATGGAAGCATGTTGAAGCATGTGTTTGGTTCACCCTCATTCTAATTCCATCGTACAATATTTTTGTGTTGACCTAATTTAAATTTACAAATGTAAATGGTGTATGACTAACTTTGGATATGTTTCAAAGTTGAAGATGGTATAAATACAAGTCAAGATTGTTTGTGAATGAGAGAGTATGAAAACAAGATAGATATTAGATAGATGTGAAATAGTGTGTATGTGATGTGAGTTTGGGTAAATAAATGCAAAATCTAAATTTTGTGTTTTCGAAAGCAATGAGTTGAAGGTGTACTCTATCACTCATGCATGTTTGCAAGTGTGTGAGAGAAGTGTGGTGGAAATATTTGTTGCATTGAGATTATTTTCTCTTTTTAATGAATCTCTTCTATCTTTTTTGTAATTTTGTGGCAGTGATCCATCCAAGTGGTTAACCCTTGTTGGATAGTGAGTCTTGATCCAAATAGTGAGTCATGTTTTGACAGTGAGCCTTTGTAATCGGTGTTGATATTCTCTGTATTATGAGATAATCCTCACTATGTTTTTTCCCTTATTGGGTTTTCCATGTAATTTTGGTGTTATTGTGTATGCGTGATTATTTATAGTTTCTGCCTTTTCCCTTAATGGTTAATCATATTAGTAGAGTAAAGGATTTTTGATTGATCTAATTTTTAGTGGAAGTCTTCAAGTTTAAAATTTATCACAACTAATTCACCTCCTCTCAGTTGTCTTGTTCAACACCCTATTGTATTCAATGTTGATATTACTTTAAATATTATGAGCTAATCCTCACTGTGGGTTTTCCCATCTTGGGTTTTCCATATAAATCTAGTGTTTCTCTGTGTATGGTGTTGATTTGGTTTTGGTTTTATTAGTTTCTTTTATTGAACCTTCAAATTCTATGTAATTTCACCATCCTAACAAGCTTTGAACCCAATATGTCAAAATTCAACCTTGTAAAATATCCAAGTTCCATAAACTGGCCTACCTTGCAAATCAATTTTTAGGTCTGAATGACATTGAAAATCCCATACAAATCCCAAAATCACCATATACCTCAACAATGCATAAGTAGCTAAGATAATTATCAGAATAAGAATAAGCTTAGCCTTAAAATTTTAACCCTGAGCCAATAATAAAATACATCCTACCATTATCCCATTAATATCTTATTTCTCATAATCATTGTTCTAGTGGGCTCATACTTATTATTGTATCAGAACTATGAGACAGCTTGGGTTAGGAAGACTACACTATGTCAAAGAGAGTTATTTGATGGTCCTTTCAATAGTCTAACAAGACATCATTGAGGACACAATATAGTGTCAGGAGGAAATATTTTGGAGTCCCTCTAATGGGATGATGTGCATCAAAACAATAAAATTCATGGCTCTAGATTTGAAAGTATTGATATGAGGATCTTAAAATTATGTCAAAGTGACAATGAAATGTTGAAGAATCAGTTACTAGAATCCCTTCGAAAACTCAACAAACAAAAAGTACATATATCACGAGGAAAGACATATATCGACAAGACGTAATTAAAGGTCCCTTTGATGGAGCAATATATGTTGGAAACATGACATTTATTGAAGATTAACCACCCTAAAGTTAATATTATAATCTCATTAGCCAAAACTGAAATGCATAAATGCATCAGAGTGATAAAGAAATATCAAAGAGATGGTGTAATAATAACCTAATAAAAGGTTCAAAGGGACTAGAGGATATCAAATTAAGAATCTTCCAACTCCTATCCCAATAAAAAAATAAGTACATAAAAGGGAGATGTAAATATTGACTGAAACATTAAAATAGTCCCTTCGAAACCCCGAAAGATAAAGCACAGTATTGAGGAATTTATCTGGGAGAGATATGGAAATCGACAAGAACAAAATGTCATTCCCTTCAATACAATGTAAAGAATAAAAAATTCCAAAGAATGAGTATTAAAAAAATAATGACGTTAATATTTTTGGAGAATATGATTTTTATCAAACATTGCTAGCAAGATGAATAATGTGTTATTGGTGAAATTATTCAAATTATTCATGGGAATCAAAGAAGTTAAATTAAGTATTCTATTTTTGTGGAAGATAGTCAAGATAATGAAAGGGTGCACTAGACGGATGTGTGAATGGTCATAACCCTTTGAAATAAAAAGTATTAATGAGAGATAAAATTAGAGGATGAATCAAGAGGTAATAGATAGATCATCACAATACAACCATCATAGATTAGAATATATGAAAAGACTTATGATATATTGTAAAATATTTTGAAGCAATCAATGGAGAAGAAATTTTGATCTGATGTTCAAATTTTGGTCTCAATTATTTGTTGATATTATCATGTAAGATTGTGTGGTTGTCTCCAATATGATATTTTCTTCTTATTCAAATTGAATGTATCAAGTATATGTTTAATTTATCAAGACACATTTTCTACCCTTATGTGATTCCTTTTAATTGATTCCATCAAGTAAGGATTAAATCCTCTTAAATAAGTCACAATAACCTAAAAGTCTCATTTGGATTGATAAGGACAACCCCATAGTCAATTCATTGCATGTTTATGCAAGTCATAAACTTTAATAGTGCCAAAAAGTTAGAGTTACAACTAGAAGTAGGACACACATATCATATACATCTTGAGTCCATTACCCAATAGGATAAGACATTGATCGACTTCAATTTAATATTACATACATACATTTCCAACATTCAATTATAGAACTAGGAGTAGCAGTAGTTAGTTCAAGCATCCAAGTTATCTATTTCAAAAATTTATGCCATATTGAATGTAATGCCCCGCCACGCAACCCTAGAGGAAGTTTCAATTCACTAAACAAGCATACTAAATTTTTTTTTTTTAAAAAGAAGTAAAAGAAGTGAATTAAACCCACATGTTCAACTAAATTGACAACCTCCCCTAGGGTTACATAACTGAGATTACAAAAACCCCATTAACCAACAACATTAAAAAAATACATTGAAAATAAATACACAAGTAATAACATTTTATATCAAAGAAAAGTACAAGATAAAGATAAAGCATTCATTTATATAAATCAGTTACAAAGGTCTATTACAATCCTCATTCCCAGAATGAGTATAAATACATAAGTCTGAATATTACAAGATCCACCTCATACACAAGAGGGGTAAAATTAACATTATTACATATGAGATACTAAGTACAAGAATCCTAAAGTAAGCAAAGAGAGATGTCCATCAAGAAGTCTCGCCACCAAGTACTGAAGATCAAGGGGACCCAACGGTTATGGTGCATGTTCCACCCAACCATGTGGTACCCGAAGGACCAACCCCCATGCTAGGAGATAGTAACCAAGTAACATGGATGAGAAAACTACCACCTCAAACCAAAGGCAGACTCATACTGATAAAAACTGACTCAACCACACATATGCACAATAAAGTCAAAACTCTAATCATGGTTACATTGCTTCCAGACATAATATGATCAAGTGTGCTAAAAGAAACATACGCACAACATAACACACAGTGTTATCCTAGACAGAGTGTCATCACAAGGTTTGTCGTGAGATATCCTCTGGGCATTCTTCATAGGCTCCGGAAATCCTGGTGGCCTCAACCGAATCCTGACACTCATACAAACTCAAGCGGAATTATCTATCTCTCATAGGGACGAGATAGTGATCTTGCCATTCCAGGCCTTCTCACCCACCCCAAGTCTAAACAAACCCTTGTGCCTGTGAGTGAGGTTAACTTATCTTGGTTAATGTGGACTACATCCTAATATGCTAAGTCTATTTACTTTAGTTTTCAGTTGTTAAAATCACTTCTGAAGGTTTCCCGGTTTACCTCTTTGGGCTCCGGCCCCTAACAAAAGCCACTCTTCTAATTGGATAACACACTACGGAACTAACTCCAAGGGTTACTCAAGTGCTACAAAATTGCAACAATAAAACTCTCTCCAATCCTAGGAGGCAACACAAAGAATTCTACTCCAATACTAGGAGGACAAGATAAATGTAACACTACCCAAGGGAAATCAAAACAATATTATAACAAGGTAATGACCCATGTGTAACTGGAAGACTTTACAACCCAACTACACAATAATCAATCACAAAATATTCATTTAAGGATACATCAATGAACTCATGCATTGGAAAAGAAAAGTGCTAAGTTTGGTTATTCTAAAACCATGCTCCTAATCTAATGCTCTTCGCAACGAAGTAAAATAATTCATTCAAGTCTTTATATTCACCAATCACTATTTTATCTAAAGTGTAATCTCTACAACTAATTCAAATCCTGAGCATTAATAAGTTCGACTATAGTTAAATGTCAAAGTTGCTGAAATGCTCTCGTGTTTTAGCATGGTATAAAAGAAATACACCCATCTACAATAAAGCCATCTCCTAATAGTATGCACGATTAACTCCATACTTTTGTTTTAATCAAAACGAAATCCATTCCACAAGAAAACTTTAATTAACAACATTTTATATAACCTATATACAATATTAATTAAATTCTACATATAACTATATGTATATTAAATATTATAAATATATATTCATATATATTATAATAAAAAAAAATACATATATTAAATATATAAAATAATTAAATATTATATATAAATAAATAAAAAAATAATAAACAAACTAAATTAAAATAAAATAAACGAAATTAAATAAAATAAAAATAAACAAAATAAAATAAAAATAAAACAAAATAAATAAAGTTTAGAAATTTTTAAAAAATTTAAAGCAAAATAAAAATTTATACATATGCGGATGTGACAGTCCGCAGGGACTGTCACCCGCAGTCGGCATACCCTGTGCCAACTGTACTAATGTACAGCGGCCGGGGGGTAGCGGGGAGGCCACAGTCCCATTGGACAGTGCATCCCCCGTACGGGTGGCGCACTGCCCAGTGGCACTGCGCGTACCCACTGCGCCCAAAACACAAGGGGTGGGGGCTGAGCCCCCCACCAACAATTAAATTTTTATTTGCATAAAAATTCCAGTTGGAGAGAATAACGGATGGATAGAGAAATTTCGTACGCAGGTACGAAATGTCCAGGCCGTACGCGGCCCAACAAAAAAACAATAAACCATCTTAAAATACAAGAATATTATATGTATAATAATTTAGATTGCATATAGCATTTCCAGAAATGGTATATGCAATGTATATTATTATATATGTAATTTTTTTTCAGAATTTTCAATACTAGGGTAATTGAAGAAAAAATGTATAAACAACCAGAAAATGATTTTATTTTGCAACCATAGCAAACTTTCCAACAAAGATTAAATTCAGAAAACAATAAAACCATTCCCTTTCCTTTGTGTTTTCAAAATTTCAATGACATAAGAATAATGATTCAAAAATCTGGTTTTCTCTTCCACCATTTTTCTAATAGGGTTTGCATTTCCAAAATAAATGAATCTGAATATCAAAATAATGGAGTTTAACCTAGGGTTTCAAGAAAATTCCCCATTTGCAAATTTCTTCAAATTTAAACAAACTAGGATAAACTAGAAATATTAAAACAAGAAATAGAAAAGAAAACCTGGTTATTTGCAGCCACCAAGATATTGATGCAGACTTTCCTTTGAGCTCTTCACAATTCTTTTTTTTTCACAATGCCAAGAAATTTCCAGTCAGCTTCAATCTACTAATTCCACCTTCTTTATAGAATTTCTCTCCCTTTTCAATTTAATTCTTCAACCAGAAATAATTTCTTAAACTTTCATCAAAAATTTCTCCAACAATTTTCCTGCCTGTCCAAAAATGAAGCAAGAAAGAATCCCCAAATTTTCTGCCCTAAACTTATAAAATAACAATTCCAAAATAACCTAATGTAACCCTAATTCACTTTCAAATGCAAAAGTTGAATTTACAAGTTAATTTCATTTCCCTCTTTTCCAAAAGCCCTAACTTTTGACTTTTAATTAAAATTCTAATTTCACAATATTCCCTTTTTGATTTAATTTAAACTTTACAATCAAATACTATTACATAATTATAATAAATTATCTAATAACTAAATTCAAACACAAGAGATTTAAATTTAATTAAATAAACAATTTAACTTTAATTAACTTACTCACAATTATTTATTAATTAAATTTAATCCTTTGAGATTTAAATCTAATTAAATAAATATTTTAACAAAACTAACCCACTTTCAATTATTTACTAATTTAATCCAACTCCATGAGATCTAAATTTAATAAATTAAATAATTCAACTTTAGAAGCCTACTTACAATTATTTAATAATTAAATTTAATCCCTTGAGATTTAAATTTAATTAAATAAATAATTTAAGTTTAATTTCCAAAATCTATTTAAATATAACCAAAGAGCATAATATAAAATACTATAAAATAACCAATTTCTTCCAGCCAAAGCAATATTCAAAAGACCAATTGAAAGAGTTAACACATTTCGAAACATTACAAAAGCATCCAATAAGATCTAACATGACTCAAACATCAGAGCTGACGACACACTAAGGCTAGGGTGTAGACCTGACACATATTACCAAGTTACTATCTCCCATTCAACTTAACCATTGGATCGACATGCTCAAACCTGTGGAACTAGGTGGAGTCGATGTCATGTACCTACAACCTGTAATCAAATAATCAACATAATATATGCAGTATATAATTCACACCGTGAAGAAGAAATCTCGGAATCGCAGGGTGCTCGCAAGTGAGTGATGCAATTCCGTCTTCTTCACCAATACACTCATCCAAAACTGACACTAACGTCATAACAATAGTTTCATAACTAACCACATGATAATTCTACTATCAGCATTCATTCATCAAAGCATGTAAAATCAAATCAGATAATCACATCACATAGTAATAGTTTGTCGCTCAAGAGTAGCGATCAAAATATCATAATAAATATGTCTAGTATCACAATAGCTGTAATCGAAGCAAAGCATAAACAACATGAAAAATAGAAGCAAAATGGAGGGGTATTACATTGAAGTAGATAGGGAAAGAGGTAAACCATATTCAATCTATCAGGGAAATATGCAGGCATATCAAAAAGAAACATCCAAGATCAGAAGTTCCTTCCACAACTATATTTCATTAGATTGCCTCAAAGACACGAACTACTATGCCACAAGGCAGAATTAAACATAATTCATTTTCCACATTGACCCTTAGAGAAAAAATAAATGCTTATTAAACTAGTTCCAAACAACACCATTAAATAGATTCAATCACATAAAACCAGTAAACATGAAAGATAGAACAAACAACATGAACACATAGATTTACATGGGGAAAACCCTTTTGGGTAAGAAAACCCACACTCCAAAAGCCCAAATCGTCATTGTATTATTCAACAACAAAATATAGTTGTAAATACAATTCAAGCTCTAAGTATTTACAAAATTTACATCTTGTTCCATATGGAGAGAATCCGGTAGCATAAGTTGCAAAATTTTCTAGGGTTTTATAACATTCATTCTTAACCCTAACCCTAGTTTCAACATTCTAGTAGGAAATGGTTCAGTTCAATATTCCACAAATAAATGGTTACAATACGGTTCAAAACTACTGAGTTGATCATCATTTAATCTATCAACAGTTGGCAACCAACCATCACTTTCCAGCTATCAACTCTCCTTCATATACCTCTTTTCATGGCTAGGGTCCACCAGTACACGTGTACACTACTTTTGTAATTCTGGAGAATCAAAAGGGAATCTATAATATTCTCAACAAGTCTCCCAAAAAAGATTAAAATATTAACTCCCAACAACCACTATCCACCTCAGCATCCATCAGGTCCCACTAAGGTACTCTTCATAATCTATCAAGACAACCATCGTACCACATAACATCTTGGCATTGGTCAAGGCCACCACAACATGTGTCTGAAGCCCACACACCGCACAAGAGTCACTTGAGACCCACCAAAAGAGGCGTGGCGCTAGAAAGCATCATTGTTCAAGACAACAGGTGTCAAACACTCAACCAATTCTACTCACTTCATAAGATTCTATCAATCCTCACCATAAAGGAGTGCAGAATAAACAAGCACCATTGGATCAAGCACATCGCAACTGTAGATCAAGATCACCTTTAACCGATACACTCCATTATGGTCCCTACTACCTCTATGACATCCACATCACTGCTGACAAGCTAATGCCCACTTAGGATCACTATGTCAATAAAAAAATGAACTTCACAACCTCCATCAGAGGTTATGAAATTCCCAAAACCCGTGACATGCTAATAAGTAGAAGAACCCCAATGTCGCTAACTCGGGAAGTTACAAAAATTCAAAACCCCACAACATAGGTTTCAAAGTTTCAACTTTCTGCAATCTACTAATAGGTTTTTCGAAAATTTATGAATTTCCACAACCCCATGACATGAGTTCTAATATTATGATTTTCAGCGATCCTATGACATACAAGACAAATAAGGGAAGAACACAACTTATCCAAGAAGTCTTTCGCGCGAATAAATTTGAGTCACATTTCTCAACATAATCTGCTTAAACTTAATCCATAAGAGATAAAATTTATAAGGGTACACCCACCTAAGGTCTAGCAGAACCTGAAGAGCAAGGAATTCTAAACCATATTGGTTGACTTCGGTCATTGGTGAAAACATTGCTAAACATGACCATAGAGCTTAGCATACTCTTAAGGTTTGCAATCTGCAATTTTGGGAACCAACAGATTGGTGACTCCACTGGGGACTAATTCAAAATCTTGGTTGAAGACCATTTCATTACAAAGCCATTGAGGTTTTGAATTATGTAAATTGCATTCTCTATCCAAAATACACAACAGATTGGTAACTCTACTGGCAAGAAGGACCTGAAAAGATAAAATTCATTCCTCTTTTGAAAAGAGGCAGTGACTCTGTTAAAAAGAACCTAATAAAAAATGCATACAAATTTTAGAACAACATCATTTCAATAAAAAAATAAAGGTTAAAGGTTGCTACAAAGTTTTGGCTGAAACAGGGGATACAAGAGATGGATAAAGAACTTGAGATGTGAGAGCTATTAAAACAAGAGGAAGCATTAGCTCAAGAGATATTAAAGTGTGTTATCCAGCCTACTTTGGATTTATCACAATATATACAAGTCTCTAATAAAATTGAGTATGTGAATACAAGTAGACCTTGGACCCCACAAGTGCCTCATGACAATGAAAGTGCTCATCATACACAACAAAACATTTATGCACCACAAGTCTCAAATCAAATAAATGATTATCCTATCCCTCTTGATCAAAGATTAGTAAGCTATCAAAATCATGAACATAATCAATATGCCTGGTATTATCAATATCAATATCCACATCCAAATATTCAAGGAAATATGAACCATCTCAAAGGTGTTGATCAAAATTTGCAGCAAGAAGTACATAAAAAACAATCATACTCTTAGAGGATATTATTTAGTGGTCTTGAAATATACAATCCATTTGATTTCAGGAACACTCAAGGTTACCCATATCCCACCCCTTTAGATGTAAGAAATAGTTTACCAAAATTTGATGGATATGGATCAACAAGAATGCACTTACAATAGTTCATTAATTTAATGGTGAATTTTCAAATCAATGAAGAGGATGTTATCATGAAACTCTTTGTGAGAAATTTTGAAGATATTTCTAAATATTGGTTTTCCAAATTTTCTATGCATTCCATAGCTTCATGGAATGAACTTGAAAATAAATTCATGCATCATTTTGGGGATAAAGATGATGAGTATGCACATATTCAAGAATGGGGTCAAAGTTCCATCATGAAATCAGAATATTGCATATCCCTTTTTGCTGCATTTTTTGGCCTAAGAAGACATGAAGGAGAATCTCAATTTTATTTGTTCAATAGAATGTGGGATATCTATATGAAAATACCTATTAATTTTAGGACTAATAAATTTGTATTCATGGAGCAGTTCATGAGAATATATGAGCCTACTCCAATTTATTGGCCCGAGCCATTGAAGCCAGATACTCTTGAGCAGATGGATCAAATTATTAATTATATTGAATGGATCAGGTGTGACCATGCTAGAAATTCTAATAATAGAAAAATGGTGATATCATTAATGAATATAGAGAAACTGATCAAACAATGCAACCAATAGAGGAAACATGTGCAAGTGAAATTTTCAATGATAATGTTCTAGATGAGGATGAAATTGTGGAAATCTACCTCTTCTCCTTGGAGGAAGATTGAAATATTGAAGATGTTGTTGAGTACACACTACCTAAGGAGTACATCAACAATGAGGTGAGTGAAGAAGCAAGCTCACTTGGCAGTGAACAAGTGACACATCCATTGACATTTGAGTACCATGATGACACAATTGATGAAGAAGAAGTATGTACACTTGAAAATGGTTTTAAAATTTTTTCAAACCCATTGTATAATGAAATTATAGAATACAATTAGATGATATCTTACCAAGGTGTTTCAAAACTTGATTTTAATGTATTTTCAAATCCACTCTATGATGATTATGAAACACTTTCAAATGGAGAACATGATATTATACCAAGTGAAGGAAATAACTATGGTGATTCTAATATATAATTATCCAATAATTTTGATTATTTCTATGATATTGATCCTAATGAAGATGAATGTGATCTCAAGCATAGTTTTCGCAGTGATGAATCGAAAATGATGATCTTTGGATCATATAAGAATGACACTGATCTGCATATCATGGATAATGTATGTTCAAATGTGCATGATGAGTGCATGGATCAGAAATTGGTATCAATACTAGTTAGTGATATGGAAGAGATGGAAAATGTTTTAGATCAAACTTTCTCAGAATATATTGACATAGAAGATTTATCGGATTCATGTGAGAAGAATTCACGTGATGGAATGAATAACATAGATGGTTATGATTTTTTTTCTTCCTACACACCTAGAAGTTACTTGCCTAGATTGTATCAATGGCCCCATAATAATTTTAGGTTTTCTATGCAAACTCATGGTCTTAGCTATATGGTGAATTATGTGTGTTTTCATTTTTCAGCTCAACTAGGAGATCATTTCATTGATGCATGAAAATGATCAGAATGATGGAGGATGTTACATTTAAAGTAAAATTTCCTTGTATCATGAAAGTGGCATGATTTCCAAATTATGCCTAATTGTGAATTGAAGAATGCTAAAGGAAATATGGGCAATGTTGGGGGTATTGTTATTTTGAAAATTTCCAATGGCATTGGATATAGCAGGGTAGATTGTATGAGTATTTTCAAGAGGAATTTAATGAAATCATATCAAAATAGATATATGATAGAGGTAAGTTCAAGCCTTTCTTTTGGGTGGCCTTGGGCCATCATTTATGGTTTGAACTTCAAACCATAACAAATCAAGGATAGATCTGACCTTTCGCCTCTACTACCCAATGAGTAAGACAGTCAATCTACTTCCCGGATATCTAAATTATTGCTATGCCCACAAGGGGAATTCATCCCTAGATGCGTCCATTGTTGGAACCCTCAAATTTTGTGTAATTTCACCATCCAAATAAGTTTTGAACCTAATATGTCAAAATTCAACCTTGTAAAATATCCAAGTTCCATAAATAGACCCACCTTGCAAATTAATTTTTAGGTCTGACTAACACCGAGAATCCCATACAAATCCCAAAATCATCATATACCTCAACAATGCATAAATACCAAATCCAATTATCAAAATATGCATAAGCTTACCCTTAAAATTTTAACCTTGATCCAATAATAAAATACATCCTACCATTATCCCATTAATATCTCATTTCCCATAATCATTTTTCTAGTGGGCTCATTCTTATTATTGTATAAAAAATAAGAGATAGCTCGAGTCATGGAGACTACACTATGTTGAAGAGAGTTATTTCATCATCCCTTTGATAGTCCGAAAAGACATCATCGAGGACACAATAGACTGTCAGGAGGAAATATTTTGGAGTCCCTCTGATGGGATGATGTGCATCAAAACAATAATATTCATGGCTCTAGCTTTGAAAGTATTGATATGACAGGCTTATAAGTATATCAAACTAACAACGGAATGTCGAAGAAATAGTTACCAGAGTCCCTTTGAAAACCCAACAAACATAAAGTGCATATATCGATGAGTGGTAATTAAAGGTCCCTTTGATGGAGCGATATATGTTGGATACATGACATTTATTGAAGATGAACCACCCTAAAATTAATATTATAATCCCACCAGCCAAAATTGAAATGCGTAAATACATCAGAGTGACAAATAAATATCGAAGAGATGGTGTAATAGTAACCTAAGAAAGGGTTCGAAGGGACTCTAGGATATCAAAGTACAGATATTCCAAGTCCTATCCCAATAAAAAAATAAGTACATCGAATGGATATGTAAATATTGGCTGGAACATAAAAATAGTTCCTCTGAAACCTCGAAAGATAAAGCATAGTATTGAGGAATTTTTAGGGGAGAGATATGGAAGTTTACAGGAACAAAATGTTATTCCCTTTGATACATTCTAAAATGGAGAAGCATAAACAATGTTGAAGAAGGAGTATTAAAATAATCATGACATTAATATTTTTGGAGAATATAATTTTTATCAAAGATTGCTAGCAAGATGAATAATGTGTTATTGGTGAAATTATTTAAATTATTTAGGGGAATAAAAAATGTTAAATTAAATATTCTATTTTTGGAGAATATAATCAAGATATTGAAAGGTTGCACTAGACAAACGTGTGAAGGGTCATAACCCTTGGAAATTAAAATTATAAATAAGAGATAAAATCAAAGGATGAATCATTAGGTAGTAGATAGAACATCATCATACAACCATCAAACAATAGAACATATGAAAAGACTTCTTATATATTGTAAAATATTTTGAAGCAATCAATGGAGAAGAAATTTTAATTTGGTGTTCAAATTTTGGTCTTAATTATTTGTTGATATTATTGTCTAGAATTG
The DNA here is from genome assembly GCA_007115665.2 of Sequoiadendron giganteum. NCBI lineage: Eukaryota > Viridiplantae > Streptophyta > Pinopsida > Cupressales > Cupressaceae > Sequoiadendron > Sequoiadendron giganteum. The sequence continues at coordinate 137,870,372 of CM021100.1, forward strand.
TCTGGTTGTCTCCAGTTTGTTTTTTTCTTGTTATTAAAATTGTATGTATCAAGTATATGTTTAATTTTTTAAGACACATGTGTTCCCCATGTGTGATTCCTTTTAATTGGTTCCTTCAAGTAAGGATTAAATACTCTTAAATAAGTCGCAGTAACCTAAATTTCTCATTTGGATTAATAAGAAGAACCCCATAGTCAATTTATTACACATTTATGCAAGTCATAAATATTAACAGTGCCAAATAATTAGAGTTATAGCTAGAAGTAGGACACACATATCACATACATATTGACTCCACTACCCAATAGGATAAGACACCGATTGACTTCAATTTAATATTCCATACATACATTTCCAGCTTTCAATTATAGAACTAGGAGTAGTAGTAGTTAGTTCAAGCATTCAAGTTAAATATTTCAAACCTTTATGCCAAATTGAAGTAGATAGGGAAAGAGGTAAACCATATTCAATCTACTTAAACTCAATCCATAAGAGATAACTGTAACTTAGGAAAATATTAGGTTAGCATCCTAAAGCATAAACAACATAAACCCAAGTAAAGAAATGAAGAAAAAAGGACTTAGAAAGCATGAAAACAAATAAAAATGTTACCAAATGTCTTCAACCTCCATGGATTTCCTTCATTGCACCTTCTCCATTTGTTGCAAGTAGATAATTGCCCTCATATTTTTGATGAGCAACCTATGACTATTACAATGTCCAAAGAAAACTTTGAAGGATTCTTATCTAAAAGCTTCACAATACAAGTATACAATTATGAAGCAAGCTTAAAGTATGCAGAAATTAGCCAAAGCATGAAAATGTATAAAGCTTGAAGTCAAGAGCTTAAGACATGTGCAAATGAGACTAAAATTCCCTTTTTATAGAAAAGTCAATTTTGGATGAATGGCCAAGATTGTCAGATGAGAGATGCCCTAGGATCAATGGCTAAAATTAGATTTGACAACCCACAATTAGGGTTAGGGAAACATTAGGGTAAATTTTGAAATGAATGGTTGGGATTTGATTTGAGAAAAATCAAATCAATGGACAAGAATGCATGTGACAAGAAGATATGGCACAAAACAAGAGGAAAGTAGGTAATTAAAATAAAAATTTAAAATTAATTCCCTCAAGAGGGTGAGTTGACCTTTTAAATTAAAAATTAGTTTAATTCAAAAGTGGTGGGGCCATGTGACAGTAAATAATGTTTTTAAATTATTTACTTGGGGGAAAATTAGAAAGTGGGACAATTTTAAATAAATGATATATTTAAAATTAGAAAGAGTGAGAATGGATAATAATTAAAAAAATTAAAGAAAATTATTTAATTATGAGAAGACATAAGGAATTAATGACGCATTTAAATAAATAAATTCTATTTATTTAAATAATTAGGAAGATATAATGGATAAGTAATAGTTAAATAAATTTAAGAATTTATTTAATTATGGAGAGACAAAAGGAATTAGAGACGTATTTAAATAAAATATAATTTATTTATTTAAACAGTCAGGGGGAATAAAAGGCATGTATTAATTAAATAATTAAGAATTATTTAATTAATAGTTGAAATTGGGCCATAGGACATAATTAAATAATTTAATTATGTTAGGAAGAAATATGGAGAAAATAAAGTTCATAGGCCGAGGTCAATTTTATGTGTCTACATTTTTCCCCTCTTTGCCATAATGAAGCTTGTCGCATTGTGAAAAAGAAACAAGTCAAAAATATGCCCCAATGAAGGTATGGAGTATCCATGCCCCCTCAGGAAAATTTACAAATTTTGGCCTGACATCGAAAAAAAATGGAAAGTGTCCCGATAGGTCAATTTGATGACAAAAAAAAAAAATGGGGTGATCGGTTTTGGATTTGGAAATGTTTAAGGTAGTCAAAAGGTCAGTCAAAGGTGGTAAAAAGAGCCTCTAGTAATAAAGTCTACAAGAAAAGCCCTAATTTCACCCTATAAATATATTAGATTTGGGTGAAAAGTCATTTCATTTTCACATTTACCTTTTGAGATTTGGAGAGTTCGGAGCTAGGAGACTTCGCATGAAGATGGTGATACCAATGACTGAGCATCATGGATATTAGGTGTAGACCTTCTAGTGGCCAGAGGGTGTAGAGGCACCGGTATGTACCCATGTCCCACTTTGTAATTTTTTCAATTTTTATGCATTTTTAGGGGTTAAAGTTAGGTCCATAGATGCGTCGTGACACATCAACATTCACAAAAGACACAATTGTGTTCACATCACATGCATATGATGATTCATGACACAAACACATGGGATAAGATATCCTAGGGTTTACAATGATGCATTTGTCAAAACAGTGAGATACAATTGCTGAATTGCAATGCATATGCCAGGGCATGTGACACAATCATTGACTTGAGATGCAAATGTGCGACCTTGTGATGAAAAGAATTTAAAGTGACAAAAATTACTTGTGAAATGATGCAATTACTATAGGATGATGCATATGCAAGTCAAAATGACACCAATCATAGGGATGCGACACATGTAAACTGTCGCGATGCAAGTGAAGTCAAAATGACACATTTGACTTTGACCAGGGTTGACTTAGTTTAGGCTCGATTTCTTACCTAATATTTATTAGATAGATGATAATGATGATCTTCAATGATGTGCTAACACCTATTTCTACATGTGCAAAAATGATTACCACCTATCTATATGCATGAGTTCAGATCGACGACATATGCCTTCAGAGACCAGCTACGAGATAGGGAGTGGACGTGACTGATGTAGTTAGGACTATATTATGTTACCTATATGCCCATTATCTGGGAAAATAGGGGTCTTCTGACAACACTAATAGAGAGGTGGCACTTGGAGACCTATTCATTTCACATGCCAACAAGAGATGCTACTATCACTCTAGAGGATGTTTACAAGATTTTGTGCATTTTGATCAGAGGATAGCAAGTGGTCTATGATCCACACTAAGGAATCAAAGCTATGATTGAGTATTACGAGCCTATGGATGAAGCAAGGATAGGAATTGATGGTTATGAGATCAGGTGGGAGTTTTTGGTTGAGCACTATGCTCGATGGGATGCTATGCTATGCACCTTGATTTGTCGATGTGTGTATTCCTGATTGTCGAGGTCATAAATTTCCTATTCGATGGGGTGATGCGTTGGTCAAGATGAGATAGGATAGGATTTTGTTTGCATGGGGACTATGTTTACTTAGGATTTTGTATCATCAGTTGCATGAGGTGGCCTATAGAGGGGTGAGCAGTATTAGTTGCAGTACCACATTATTGATGATCTAGGTCTGGGAGCATATTCTCATCTTTCAACTACCAATTCAGATACAATAGCTCGACGAGGGTTTTCCATATGTTTTCTTATATGCAGGTTCAAAGACACAGACCTGGGTAGGAGATATAGGGTACTGGCGACATCGTATTGACACACTAATGGGATTTTTCTGGAGGCCATATATAGATTGTGCACAGTGATCGAGCGAGGGTGATCATCTTAATTTTTGTAAATAGTTCAAATATTTTATTGGATGGATAGTTCAGTCACACACATTATTGATATGTACCTACCCCAATGGGTACTTCGATAGTTTAGAGAGAAGCAGGGTGTTCTTGTAGGTATCATAGAGTATGCCAAATCATCCCAAGAGACCATGTGGGGACTAACCATATCAGTTCCCTTTGCAGAGTAGTAGGTGGATGGATTGCTTGTACAATAGTGGGCTTGGAGCGGGGGTCCAATAGATCCCAGGACTATTGTAGAGTTTGATACCTAGTGACAGGTTCACAAGATAGAGCCACTGACAAATCCACATTAGCCAACGCTAGTTGATTAGTGGTCAATTATACCATGTGTTTGTCGAGGAGGGTGAGGAGGAAAATATGGTAGTAGGGGGAGAGTTAGAGATGAAGGTCGAGGAGATGGGGGTGGAGTAGATGATGGAGGGGATGGAGGTGATGGTGGGAGGAGGAGGAGGGGAGGAGATGGTGGGAGGCATGGTAGGAGGGTGCAACAACGAGTTGAGCGAGCACCATTATCACCTATCTATGAGGTAGGTTAGGGAGAGGAGGAGGAGGAGGAGAGAGAGGAGGTTTGATAGGAGGAGGTCAAAGCTGAGGGAGAGCAGCCAACAGGGTAGTCAGAGGGAGAGATGTCGAGGGAGGAGGAGGTGCATATTGGAGAGGAGGCATTAGATATCGGTGGAGGGGAAGAGGTAGTTGGTGGAGAGGAGGAGAGAGAGGATGACCAAATAAAAATCAATGGGAAGGATGACATGGATGAGGCCAAGAGGAAACTCTGAGAGTGGATGGTGGATGGGGGGGAGGATACAGTCGATAGGCCACCTTTTCCATGGGATGCCATAGTTGATCAGAGGTTGGAAAATATGTAGAGGAGATTGGATGAGGCCTTGACACAGATCAGGTCCCTATAGGCAGATCTAGAGGTGATGTAGGTGGAGCGGTCTCAAGATGTCATCAGATAGTACGAGGTAGAGAGCTAGTGTACTGAGTTCACGTAGTTGTGCACAAGGCCAGTTGGGGAGATTTTTAGGGAGTTAGCTAGGGTTAGCACTAGCCAAGGTTTGTACAATATGTTGTATGAGAGAGCAACATCAATAGAGTAGAGAGATCCTGGTTTGTCTCGATCTTAGAGTAGGATAGGGAGTGGCAACAGTAGGAGCCACAGTAGTCACAACCAAAGCAGTGCAAGCAGATCTACATCCTCTATTTAGTCCTCAGATCATAGATCTCATCATAGTCATAGGCACTCCTCGGACCATAGATCTAGTCATAGGCATGGGTTGGTATCTTTGGAACATAGGTCTCATCACAACCGACCTCTAATCATTGATATGTTAGCATCGAAGAGCCATCCTGCAACATCGATGCATGTGATAGTAGAGATTATGAGAGAGCGTCATTCACCTCAATCCTCAACTCGAGGGGATGAGGAGGGTACAACCTAGGGCACTTGATACATTATTGTTATTATGTTGAGACATTATGTTGGGGAGTTTTACATATTGACTATCAAGCCTACAAGCTCTATTTTTGGGATTCCTCGAGACTCTATCCTATGACATGATTTTTGAGAGATATATATATGATGCATTTTTGGCACATATTCTATTTTATGTGTTATGTTATAATGCATTATGATTCTATTATGCTTATGTGATGATGCCTATGATGATTATTTGTGATGAGATGCCATGATGATACTACTTTATGAATGATTTTTATATGACGATGATGATGATGATGTTATATATGTATGTGTAATGTTGTAGATACCATGTTTATGATTATGGATGCATTGATGTATGATCATGCATGTATATAATGCAACATGCAATGTTTTATGTTATGATGCTAGATGTATGCATTAATGATATGGATGATGTATGTTTAATGTGTTTAAATGTTATGCTTATGCAAATGAATGAATGTACTTATATGTTCGGTTTATGCAAATGGGTGAATGCATTATATAAATTTTAATATGTAAATGGATTTATGGAAATGTGAAAATAGATTTATATGAATGCAAATTTAATTATGAAATGCCTATGACTTATCATGTATGTAGACACCGAAAATTGGTCTAGGCCTGCGAGTACCACTTTTGACATAACTTTCTAATGTCCATGGTCATGATTAAATAATGTTTATTATTTAATTACCTTTCTAAGAATATCTTTCCTCTATTAATTAAATAAATTTTTAATTATTTAATTAATTCATTATGACCCTTATTCAACTTTGATTAATTAAATAAATCATATTTATTTAATAATGTCGCTAATTAATTAATTATCCTTCTTAATTAAATAATTTATTATTTAATTACCCCTTTGTCATATTTCAACTATAATTAAATATTTATTATTTAATTATTCAATTAATCCTTTTCAACAGTCAATTAAATAAATTAACATTATTTATTTAATAAATTCATTTCATTTTCGAATGTTGAATTAAATTAACATTTAATTCATAATTAAGTGTTTTTATCACATTATTTTGTCATTTAGTTGACTAATTATTCACTCACCTTCTAACTCGAGATCTATTTTAAATCCACCAGTTATCTTCGAGTTCGATATCTGATCATCTCTGTGAGAGGAATCTCTTTCACAACCAGTCAGTTAACTAGTTCTAACTCATATGCATGAATGTGTTTATTAATTAAATATATTTATTTAATTAGTTAATTCACGTGTGCATTCAAACTCTTTATTCTTCTAGTTCTAACTTTGTCTTTGTCATTCAAAGTCTATTTCTTCTATTTTTTAAGACTCTTAACTGAAGATTAAATTATTTATTTAATCTGGAACTCTTGTTCTTTCTATTTTCGAATAGTCTTGACACAAGATTAAGTTATTGTTCTAATTTAATCTTTATCCTGAAGAATTTCCTAACTCATGTTCTAACTAACACAAAACTCACATTGCATGGCATTCATCAATCTCATTCGTCAATATCTCTTTCTAATTTGAGTCAATCATTCGAAAACCCAAAATCTATAAAATGACCTATCATTATCATTATTCCTCCTCCCAAAATCAATACTTTTGAGAAGAACCTATTATCTTCAATTTTTTTCCAAGACAATACATCCAGGTTATGCTTGCATCAATACTAAAAATATGAGGGCAAGAATACTGAGAAAAAAATGGAGAAGGACAATCAAGATAATTTGAAGAAGTGGACGCATATTCAGTGAGACTGTTCTAGTTTTAGTTTTTATTGTTTTGTTCATTTTTACTCGTTCTTAGTTGTTTGATTTAGATTAATATTTGTTAGATTAGATTTTAATTATCTATCTGTGCAAATTTCCCATTTAATTCTACATTACATTTGGTGAACCCAATGTGAATCACGCTTCAAAATTCCCATATCATTTTTCATTTTTTCATTTTTTGTTTTGCATGAATCATACGAAAAACCATAATTGATTGACGAAATGATGCATCTATTCTAGCAAGCCACATCTGATACATTTTGCTATGCATCTGACAAACTAAGCCTCATCCACTACATTCTGCACCACATCCAATTGTCAACATCAAACCACATATGATTATCTACATCGAACCGCATCCTCCTATCAACATCACGATGCATATGTGGATTGAAAAGCAACATCTGCCTGGTAATACAATTTTCCATTTTTTTCATTAACTTTCGTACTTTCACGTTTTGATTTGTCATTTTTTTTTTTGCTAATGTTTTGTTTGCAACTGTGTTTAGGGGGATAACGTAGTTTTTGCAGGATGAAGCATAGAAGACCAAAGAGAAAACCAAAAACAAACTTCTTTTTTGCAGGATGAAAGCCGAAGACACAGACAAAATTACTAATCATTTGCATGCAGGACCTTATGAAGACATTGATTTGTTTATTTTATTATAAAAAGTTTTTTGTTTGACAGATAGATAATTGTCATTTGAGTTTAAAAATTAACCAGTGTTCTTTGTGTCTATTCATGTTAGTTTAGAACCCTACAATTTAGTATATCAAAGTATCCTCCCCCCTTGTGCATTCGTGCTATCTTGGGTGTAAGAGAAATGGTTACTAACTCTAGAACTTGGGCCTATCTTGGTGGGAAACAAAACTCACCCCAAGACGAATCAGACCAGTAACATGCTTTAGCCAGCGACTTCCACCTGGTATATAAAAATAGATTTTTGGGGGAAACCCTAGAAATCACACTCACTGTTTCGATGAGAAGGGAAAAAATGGTCTCTTGCCGTATTGGATGGTGCCCCATGAATGGAGTGCCCTTACTAAAATCCATGTATTTTTTGCCAAAATCCTTTCTATTGGTTGGTGCAGTAGGTTCAGACCTATGAAGTCATCTTACATATTTATGGTTCATGTGTGGAGATGAGATGTATGCCATGCGAGTTTCATGGGTACAGTAGCTTGGCTGCCCCGTATAAGTGAGTGTCGTGGAGGGGAGCCAATGGGGTCAAGCTACTAGTCATCTACCTTGAATATGTGTAGCTGGATTTATCCAAGTAAGAATTCAGTAAATATTGTCCAACACAACCTAGGGTGTAATTATTCTCTAATTTTAACAAATCCATCACTACAAACTAAAAACATATTGTATTATGTGCTTGTTTTTGTTATATTAATCAAACAACTTGATCATCAAATGAATTCAGTCAAAACACAATCTTTAGAAAAAATGCAACTGTCATTTTTAGAACCACATTTGTCTTAGAGTGTCAAAACTGTTAAACTAAATGCCACATGTGTCTGTCAAAATTGATAATTTTCATAGAGTCTGATTTCTGAGCCACAACTATAATTTTGCGATTTGCATTTGTATTTGCGAGCCACAACTGTTAAACCAAAAGCCACAAGTGTCTATCAATAGTTTTAGATAAACAAAGTCCATATTCTGAGTCACATCTTTCATATAGTAAACTGCATCTGTCTAAAAGCCGCAATTACCTATCAAAATTTGAAACCTGTTTTAGTCAAATCACCACATCTACAAATTGAAACGTATCTATCAAAAACGGAACCACATTCGACTGTCAATAGAAAACTTAGAAAACTACAAATTGAGTTTGAAAGCATAACTGTCATTTTCGCTTCTATTTCTTAAGATCAACCTTGGACAAAAATTGATTTTTTTTCTCAAAAACCTTGCATTATTAGGTGTCATATACATCCTAGTCATAGTCATCCTATGTTGCATACATTTAGACACTTCCTAGGAAATTGCATATAGTAGAATAGAACAACTTTCCACGTCATTGGATACATTCATGTTTCGATTTGTCCTCATCATTGAACCTAGTCACTTTGGTCCTATTAGTGAATCTTTCCAACTCAACAGTCTAGTTTGGGAAATTCACCTTGTCAACTATCTTTTTCCTACAATCAGGTTCCTTTGTCAAGTCAAATCATTGCTTGGATTTATTCCATAGGTGGTAGGTTACACCCATCTCAGAATCATTTACCATCATAGTCTACTCGATATTTCCATATTGTCCATCCTAGCATATTTCATCTTAGCATACATCATTTAAGAAATCTTTAGCAACATCCTTTATATTCAAAAAATCCAAAAAAAAAAACATAGAAATAGGACATATATGTTTTTAGACATAGTCTACATTACCCCATTTTGAGCAACTTTTCATGGTTGAAACAAGGTCTAAAAAGAAACAGAAAGCAATGTCTGACACTAATAAATTTTTCAATCCTTTTGGAAATAAACCATTAGGGAAAGAGAGACCACACAAAAGTTTGCTTGAAAAGCACCTCACTATAGACACACATGGACACATTTATGTTGAAGACATAGACGTCGCTGTACAAGATCCTAAGTTTGCATCCTTTATGGATGAGTGTTTGGAAAATGATCCCCAACAATATCTAGAAAAGTTGCTAGTAGAAGGTACCACACTACCACTAGGATTTGATATTCATACTTTGACAACACCATCTATTCAACCATCGTAAACCATAATGTCAAGTATTTATATTCCCCAAATCACCACATCAATACCAACTGGCATACCAAATCAAACACCATCAATTGTAAACACAACCCCTTTCAACATAACACAAGGTTTACAATTTATTGCAGGAGCAACTTCATCAAACCCCTTTGTAAAAAACACCACTGGTAAGAGATCCAAAGTAGGCATGAATATTCCAATACCAAATCTATACATTCAGACAAGGAATATTCCTATACATAATCAGAACATTCAGACCGGAAAAATCCCTACACCAAATCAAAACATTCGGATAGGAAATATTCCTACACCGAATCAGAACATTCTAATGGGATATATTCCCTCACCAAATCACAACCTCTCATAGAAAACAACATTTCAAAACACCTACATTGATCCAAACAATGCAAACAACATGTCCTTGATGCAAGTAGATGTTCTCCAAAACCAAATGCAAATGCTTCAACAACAGATGGACAACATGTCTATGTCAGGAAAATGAACTATCTTAGTGCAAGATCTATGTCCATGTCCTTTCGACAAGCACTATACATGACACCCTTCCCCCATGGATACATTATACCAAATTTTCCTAAGTATAATGGGAGGAAGAATCATTTGGAACACATTAGAGAATTATCAATGACATGCATGGACATATCATATGACCCCACATACTTGATGAGACTATTTTCGCAAACCCTTGTTGGGATAGCACTGGAATGGTTCTCTAAATTACCATATGGCATACAATCCTGGGGTGAATTAGCTGAGAAGTTTGTCAAACATTTTTCCTTTAACATAGACAATGAAGTAAAAATAGCTACCTTGTGCCACACAACACAAGAAGACGATAAAAAATTCACCACTTTCTTCCAACAACAACAACCACAGAGGAGATTTCCTACACATGAATTTACCCCTTTGGGGAAACCAATCAAGACAATTTTCAAAGAGTTGATCAAACACGATCTCATTAAACCTTTGGAACCATGAGAATATGATCCTGGATAGTTTAAACCTTCATGGTGGGACAATAATCCCTATTGTGACTATCATCGAACAAAATGACACAACCTACAACAATGTCAATAACTGAAGAATATTATACAAGACTCTGTTGAAAATGGAACCATAGAGGTCAATGGGCAGAAAAATACCAAGAACAGTGATCATAAGGTCTTCACAGACCCATTACATGACCACACAAAAGGAAAGGCCCCCAGTTCGGGAACCAAGAATAATCCATCAGCCAATTATGCCAATACCAAGTATGACTATGGTAAAGGAAAGATCATAAATTACCTCTGAGTTGCCAATGAAAATGTCCAAACCATCACCATTAAGAAGCATCCTCAATGTGATGTAAACACATGGAAAACTAAGATAACTCTTCCAGGTCCTTCTCATGAGGCACCTACATATTCTTCCAAGTCTAAGTACAATCTCATTGATCAACTAAGCAAAACCCCTGCATAGATATCCATTTTGGAACTGTTGACTTTATCACCTGAGCATCGAGCCATTCTCAACAAAGCTTTATAGAACACGACTATTCCTACAAACTTAGATGTCAATCGTTTCAAAGAAATGGTGGGATATTTTACCAAATCCCATCATGCCACATTTTCCCAATAGGATTACTCAACCTAAAAGACTGATCATAATGACCCATTACATCTTGAAGTCCTAGTCCATCAAACCAAAGTCAGATGAGTCTTGGTAGATGGATGAGCAAGTTTGAACCTGTATACCCTAAAATTAGTTAAGGCATTAGGATTATCAGAAGAATGTGTAGAAACCTCTAAGATTATAGTCATCAAGGCTTACGATGATGACGAAAGATCATCCAAATGAGTTGTCACACTCCCTATCAGAATTGGCCCAACAATTATGAACACCAGCTTCCAAGTCTTGGATCTCACCCTTCTATATAACTTGTTGTTAGGTAGACCTTGGATATATGCAATGAAAGTGATACCTTCCACATATCACCAATGTCTTAAATTCATGTATAATGGCACCGAGATCACGATTGATGGTGATCTAGACCCTTTTCAATATTGTACAAGCCTAAGGGAAATTCCACAATTATAGGTTCTCCTTAATCAAGAAGATTCATCATCCACTTTATCCTTATACATTGACCCATCACAACTCATCAAGTCCATTTCATTAAAACCACCATCATCCACTCCTAAGGTCGAGATCCAAGACAAGCATTGTGGAGAATATTACATGAAGGCATCCTGCTGTGTCAGTCAACTGGTTCCACCTAAGGCATATGGTCTACCCATGCCAAAAAGAAGATAATTTGTAGTCACATTTCATGTTCCCCCTAAAATGGCATTGACCAAATGGGGAGAGTTAAGTGAATAAATTGTGGAACAAGGTGATATTACCTCCTGGTTATACTAGGATGACAATGAATACCCCTCATCATCTAGTTAGGTAGCTAAGGATCAATATGGAAAAAGCTTTAAGATAATGCAAAGCGAAGGCTATGATAGGAATAGTGGGTTAGGACTACATCAAAATGGAAGGATGGAACCAATCATTGTCTCACCATGACCGAAATACCTAGGGCTAGGGTTTCAACCGCTTAGAATTGGTTTTCCTAGTACTTCGTCACCATTTCAAGAGGAATTGAGTGCTTATGCAGACATCAAGATATCTCACGAACCACTTCCCCCCATCTATGATGAATCTCTTGACTCAAGTGACTATGAATGGGATTCCCTTTCCTCTACTAGTACCATGAACCTAGATAATCTATTTGGAGAATTGGACCAAAAGATAAAACTCGTACCAAATCCATCTAGTCCCCCTAGTAAGATGTCCTTGTCCAATGAATAATGGATTAAGTACTATTATTGGAAACCCCTTGATCATGCATCTTGGGCACTTGACGAACCATCTTCTAATGACCTAGCTGTTGAAATAGTCCCATATCAGAGTTTACCTACCCATAGGAAAAAGAACAAGAAGGAGTTAGTCCAAAACTTTTGTGACCATGTCAATCACTCTGTATTCACTTTGTCATCTTCCAACTTTGATAACTCCGATGATGACATGCCTCTCATATATCCCCAACTTATTGACTAGGATCAACAAGGTACACCCATCCTAGATGTATTTGAGAATGACAAAGCAATAGTTGAGTTCATGGGACTTCGAGAAGGCATACCTAGAGGGGATCATAAAGCTTGTTTTACCATAGACTTGGATGATAAAGCATATTTTGGGGAGTCTATTTACACCTCTAGTCACAAAAGTGAGAATATAAAGAAAAATGATAAAAATGAGAAAAATGAAACGTCCCTAGGTGAAAACCAAAAGGTGCCTTTGGATGAAGAAACAGTCAAAATAAAGGATGTATTCGAGGGAAAAAACCTCTCTGAGGCACCCAAGGATGGAGGTCTAAAAATTATCCCAGTGGTACAAGAAAAGTCACCGATGCTAGTAGAAGAGTCTATTGAAGTCAACATAAATACAGAAGAAAACCCTCATAACATATACCTTGTAGCCTCTTTGATAGGGTCAAAAAAGCCAGAATTTCAGGACTTCTTCACAAAGAGATAGATACAATTTGCATGGTCATATGTAGACATGCCTAGGCTAGATCCAGTCCTAATATTCCACCATCTACCATTACAACCAGGTATTAAGCCAGTCAAATAGAAGTTAAGGAAAATGCATCCACAGATTGCCCTACTGGTCAAAGCAGAACTTAAGAAACTCTTGAATGTCAAATTCATAAGAACCATAGACTATGCAGATTGGATTTTAAATCTTGTGCCAGTGACTAAACCAATTGGGGGAATCCACATTTGTATAGACTTTAGAGACTTCAACAAGGCATGACCTAAGGATGATTTCCCTTTTCCGAACATAGATATGATAGTAGATCTTATAGCAGGATACGAGATGCTATCCCTCATGGATGGTTTCTATGGATATAACCAAATAAAAATTGCAGCTGAAGAATAGCACAAGACATCTTTCACATGTCCATGGGGAACATACTGTTGGAATGTTATGCCTTTTGGGCTTAAGAATGTAGGAGCTACCTATCAATGGGAAATGAATACTATTTTCCATGAATTTGTACATACTCTCATGGAAGATTATGTCGATGACATTATAGCTAAATCAAAAACAAGGGCAGATCATTTGAAAGTTCTAGACAAGATATTCCAAAGGCTAGAGAGTTACAACGTCGAGCTAAATCCAAAGAAATGTGTCTTTGGAGTGAAATCAGGGAAACTTCTAGGTTATATCATTTCTAGAAGAGGCATTGAAGTAGATCCAAAGAAGGTAAAAGCTATTGTAGAAATGCCTTCTCCATTCAGCATTGGTCAATTGAGAACAATACAGGGAAGATTATAGTCTATCAGGCATTTCATTGTACAACTGGCAGACAAAATACACCCATTTCAACATTTACTCAAGAAAGGAGTACCATTTCTATGCACAACTAAATTTCAGGAAGCTTTCCAGAAAATCAAGGATTATCTACTCACACTGCCAGTATTGATGTCACCTATAGATGGAAAACCTTTGATACTATACATTTCAGCAACTCAGTTAGCATTAGGAGCTCTTCTCGCACAAAATGATGATCAAGGTCATGAAAGATTAGTGTACTACATCAGTCGTACCTTGGTGGGATATGAATTGAATTATAGTAACATAGAACGTGTCTTTCTTGCGGTAGTCGTTGCTACTCAAAAACTTTGGCACTATATGCTAAATCACCAAACAATGTTGGTCACAACGATTGATCCCCTCAAATACCTCCTAAGTAAAGCAACATTAACATGCCAATTAGCTAAATGGGTTATGATACTTAGTGAGTATGACATCCAATATGTGGAGAGGAAATCTATAAAAGGACAAGTGATTGCAGATCAGTTAGCGGATGCACCCATGAAGGAAGACCATCCTTTAGTGGTAGATTTTCCTGATGAATTTATCTTCAAAGTTGACACTAGAACTGAATGGAAATTATACTTTGACGGGTCACTTACAAATTGGGGTTCACGAGTAGGTATCCTATTTGTTACACCTCAGGGAGATACTATTACTAAATCATTCAGAATTGCTTTCCCTTGCACCAACAACATAGTAGAGTATGAAGCCTTAGTGATAGGACTAAGAATGGCAACCCAGTGGAAGATTAAGATTCTACATGTTTTTGGTGATTCTCAGCTAGTAATCCGGCAAGTAAATGATGATTATGAGGCTAAGGATGAGAAACTTGCCCCTATAAGTGCATGGCCAATAGCTTTAAGCAGTACTTTTATGAAATCACTTTTCAACAAATACCACATATGCAGAATAGGGCAGCACATGTTATGGAAATTGTGGGTTCCTTATTGGATATTCCGAGTAACTTGCCTAAGTTTGATGTTTTGGTTGAACAGTTGTTGGTCCCCGCCTATGATGTCCCCGATTCTGTGATGGTGTGTATGATTTTGGTCCTACTTCCCCTTGGTACAAAGACATATTCAACTATCTAAATGACAAAACCTTACCATTAGACCTATCAAACAACCAACGTAGAACCTTTATCCGTAAGTCAGCTAAATACACCATCATCAGAGATACCCTATATAGACGTACCTAAGATAATTCCCTAATGAGATGTCTCGATGCTAAAGAAGCACAAGAAACCTTGCAAGCGGTGCATGAGGGTATATGCAGATCCCATTCGAGTGGTCCTACTTTATCCCATAAGATTATGAGATTAGGTTATTATTGGCCTACAATGGAAAAGGACTCGTATATCTTTGTAAAGAAATGTAGACAGTGCTAGATACATGGAGATTTGATAAGAGCACCAGCACATGAGCTTCGTCCGATTACATCACCATGGCCTTTTTCCCAATGGGGACTTGACCTCATAGGTAAGATACACCCCCCAACATCTAATGGCCATAAATTCATCATAACCGCCACTGAATAGTTCACCAAATGGATTGAAGCTATTCCCATGACCTACATCACCGGCACACAAATATTCATTTTTCTAGTATGGTGTACCCCAATCCATTATCACAGACAATGGGCACCCATTCAAAAACCAACAATTATGCCATTTATTTGAAGAATTCCATATCAAACATCGTTTTTCCACCCCGTATTACCCACAAGGTAATGGCCAAGCCGAGGCAACTAATAAAACCATTGTCAAAATCCTAAAGAATACTATCAATGATGTTGGCCATGACTAGCACCTACAACTTAATCCTGCCTTATGGGCTTACCACACAAGCATCTGTACTCCCACTGGCGCCACTCCATAATCCCTAATATTCAGATCAAAAGCTATCTTACCTATTGAGGCTGAAATTCCTTCCCTGAGGGTATCCATGAAAGGTCATATTGATGATGAAGAATACCATGTATCCAGATTACAAGAGTTAGAATTACTAGATGAACGAAGACAGAAAGCACTAGATCATTTGCAAGCATATCAGAATCATCTTCATCATAGCTAGAATAGGAAAGTTCTAAATAGACACTTTGACATTGGTGACTTGGTTTTAATGGAGAATCCAAGAGTCAAGTTGAACGAGAAAAGCTAGGTAAGTTTGAACCTAACTAGTTATGGCCCTATATAGTCACAAAATATTTTGGATCAAGAGCATATCAACTTTCTACCCCTGAAGGAGAACCACTTTTTTCACCAATCAACAACCTTCATTTGAAGAGGTTCTATGTGTAGCTTTTGAGAGTATTGGTCTTAATCGAGAAAATACAAAAAAATGGAAAAAAAAAATGGTTACCTTGATGAAAACCTGGCAAAACAACATCTTTGTAACACAATAAAAAGAAATAGTAACGAGAAATAATTTTTCCAATAGTGAAAACCACTTCGGTGTGTATCAATGGGTTATTTTTCAAGTAAAGGTTTTAGCGGATTAGATTATGTAAAAACCCAAAGAAGCTATGGAATACAAAGAAAGAAAATAATAAAACGATTATACCAGATATTCGTAGAAGCTTCCATGATTCACCTCCATAGAACCTCCTAGCTTGCAAAATGTGATTATTGCCCTTAGATTTGTGTGTGTGAGCAAATGGACTATGACATTGTCTTATGCAAGTTTTGAAGGATTTGAATGACAAAAGACTATGAAAAATAATCAAATTAACTAAGCTAAATGAAAAATAATTTCTAAGCATAAAATTTCTATATTAATGAAGTGGTCTTTTAATAATGAAGCTGTCCCTAAATTGTGAGCAAAATTGACATTTTATAAAAAAATGCAATTTTGGATGAACGGTCGAGATTAAAAGCTGACAAAGCCTAAAATCAGTGGACGATATTTCATGTGACAATCCCTAATTAGGGTTAGAGAAAGATTGTTAAATGAGTGGTCATGATGTCATTTGATAAAATCAAATCTGCGGTCGAGAATAATGCGATAACTAGTCAAAAAGATAAAGATTTTCAAAAATCAAGAAGACAAAGACTGTTTGATTTGTAAGATTTGAAAAATCAAGAAGATAAGAGTTGAACTGAAAAGAAGATTTTTGGAAAATCAAGAATTTTTTCAATTACTTGATTTTTGGAAGAAGATTACCATTTTGAATTAAATTAATTCAAAATAATTATTTTATGTGAAAATAAATAATCTTTTTCACATTATTTACTAAAATGAAGTGACAATTAATAAAAAATAAAAATGAAATCATTTTAAATAATTTCATTTATTAAAAATGAGAGAAATGTTAAATTAGGTAATTAAATAATTAACATAATTATTTAATTTAGAGGATTATGACCGAAAATTAAATAAATTAATAAATTCATTTAATTATGAGAATTAGTGACATATTAACTAAACAAATGAAGTTCATTTATTTAATAATGAGGAAGAATAAATGAATAAAGGTAATTAAATACATTAATAAATTTATTTAATTGTAAGAAGACAATAGACAATTAATGACGTATTAAATAAATAAATATACTTTATTTATTTAATAATCATGAAGAATACAATAGACATGAATTAATTAAATAATAATGAACTACTTAATTAATAGTCGAATGTGGACGAAGGACATAATTAAATGTCATAATTATAGAGCTTGCAGTCCTAGGTCATTTTTATGTGTCTACATTCTCCCCTCTTTGGCATAATGTAGCTTGTCACATTGTGGCAAAGAAAATAAGTCAAAAATATGCCCCAGTGCAAAATAGGATGAGGAAGAATGACAAGGAGGGTTACGGTATGCCCCTCGAGAGGACAGATGGGTTCCAAGAACATGGGTGTGCTCTTGAAATTGATGAGAAGACTAAGACAAAGAAATGTTAGTGTAAACAATATGGATGATGATATGGATGCAATGCCTATATGAGATGAGCGAGAGAAGATGACAAGATAGAAGGAGATGTATGTTAGTTCCTAGACCAAATCCTTCAACATATTACCATAGGACTTTAATACTTATTGATCTTAATCATCATTGGGGAGATTATTGTGATGACCAACAAACACCATAATATGACATAAATCAAGGTGTGCAAGGTCATACCATCACATAAGACAAGTAGTCATAGACAAAGATGATCATGATTCATACTAAGAGTGCAATTTCCCCAGTCATTTTTCATAACCAACCGCAAGCAAAAAAAGACAAGAAGGACAAGCCATGAAACGTCGTTGCTTCTCTAAATATTATTTCTAGGACATCCTTGAGAAACTAGCAACATGATTACCAAAAGAACAAAATAAATCCATTATCATGATGCGTTGTTGTTTTTCTAAATCTCATAGTCAGGACATCGCTGAGAAACTAGTAACATGAGTGTCAAAAGGAAAGACAAATGTCATGAGACGCTATTGTTTCTCTAAATCCTATTGTCGAGATGTTGCTGAAAAACTAGTAACATGAGTGTCAAAATACAAGACAAATGTCATGATACGTCATTGTTTCTCTAAATCCTTTTGTCGGGATCTAGCTGAAAAACTAGTAACATGAGTGTCAAAAGATAAGACAAAAATCATGATATGTCGATGTTTCTCTAAATCCTTTTGTCGGGATCTGACTGAAAAACTAATAACATGAGTGTCAAAAGACAAGACAAATGTCATGATACGTCGTTGTTTCTCTAAATCCTGTTGTCGAGATCTCACTGAAAAACTAATAACATGATGAAAACCCAGAATACAAGTGCCAAGTGTTTGCCAAGTGTGTCTGAATGTCAAGTGTTGTAATATCAAGGTTGCCAAATGTCGAGTGAAATCAAATTCAGGAAGGATACATTCTGAATGACATTGATATCTACCAGATCAATTCTCAGTGTTAGGAGAATCCATCAAAATACCAGATGATGAGGACAATGCTTAGAAAGGACACATCCAAAAGCATAAAGAAATGATGAGAGTTGCTCTTCAGAAGCACACATCTGAAGAAGAACCCAATTTTTTTCCAGGTCAAATTGCCTTGATAGAATTTGATTACATGCCATTGTTGATATGTTGGATTGACTAAGACTGCTGATGAAACAAGTTGTTGATAGATTGCTTGCTTGGGATTGATGAAAGATTTTCTTGATTTGAAGAAAGTTTCACATATGTGAAAACGTTGTGCCATGAACCCTAATGGACTAACCTAGTGTGGCCTTAGGGGCTCAACGATTGATGGCCTTGCCTATGTCATGCACTCAGAGACCTCATAGTTCGACATGATCAATGATGTTGTCCAAAAGACATAAGTTTGAATCATGAATTTATTTTGACAAACCTAGAAAGACTAACCTAATGTCTCAGGGATTCAACGATGAATATTGTCTACGTAGCAAATGTGCAGAGATAACATTGTTCGGACATGGAAAAAATATTGATTGACATGATTGATTCGATTGACAAGATAGACATTGACTTTGACTCTATTTTTGATTTTGACATTGATTTGGATGTTTTTGTGTTTTCCCAGGACATTTTCAATTGTTTAGGACTTTTTTCAAGACTTTTTCAAATTTTTAAGACTTTTTTCAGGACTTTTTCCAATTTTTAGGATTTTTTTTAAGACTTTTTCAAATTTTTAGGACCTTTTCAGGACTTGTTTTGAATTTTAGGACATTTTCAAGTTTTTAGAACTTTTTTTAGGACTTTTTACAAATGCAGGATCATGTGCGACACCCACTGCAGTTACATGATAAAAGGTCTTGCCCCTAGATAGGTCGAGTAATATGGACATAGGAAGATGTGGGAAAAAAGGCAAGGATATGCAAGGGGTGATGTCAACCGATGCTAACCATGGCCAGAATCGACAAGACTTAGGATGAATGTCGTGAATGTGTTAGGTCATTGTGATAATGGAAAGTGGATAAGGGTCAATTAGAGTAATAGTAGATGGCGAAGCAACGATCGACTACACATGGCACCTGTTTGCTAGGTTTTTACCATGGTACGTATCCAAACTGCCTGTTTGCCAGGTTTTCACTATTGGATGAATTTATTTCTTTTTACTATTTTTGTCATTTTTTATTTTTTTTTAGTGTCACCAAGATGCTTGTTTGCTAGGTTTTCATCAAGGGATGATTTTTTCTTTATTTTTCAATATTTTGTATTTTTAGGTTTTTAGTGAAGCTCTCTGATGCTATGTGTAGAAATTTTGTAGATGTTGGTTGTTGATGGGTTTTGTCAATTTTTCTCCATCAGGTGTGGCCAACTGATAAGCTCCAGAACTGAATGTTGTAGTAATAATATAAGGACCAAGCCAATTAGCTTCAAACTTTCCAAGTTTTTCACAGTCAACCTGATTTCTTGGGTTTTGCATGAGGACCAAGTCACCAATTTCAAATTTTCTCACCATCACTCTTTTTTTATAGCTCCGGAACAGATCATTTTGATATGCATGTAAGTGATTCAAGGAATTTTTTCACCGTTCTTATAACATTTTAAACTCATGTAGGCGAGACTGTCTGTACTCTTCATCATTGATCATTCCCTTCAAGGAGACTTGGAGAGAAGGAATTTCAACCTCGATGGGCAATATAGCCTCAGATCCGTAGAGAAGGGAAAATGGAGTGGCTCCAGTGGGTGTACGAATGCTGGTACGATAGGCCCATAAGGCGGGATTGAGTTGTAAATGCCAATCTCGACCAACGTCATTGACGATCTTGTTAAGACTGCAAAGAATTATTTTATTTGATGCCTCAACTTGACTATTACCTTGTGGATAATATGGGGTGGAGAAGCTATGTTGGATGTGGAATTTCTCACAGAGTTCACGAACATCCTCATTTTTGAATGGACTCTCGTTATCTATGATGATGGACTACGGAACACCATATCAATAGATGATGTAATTAAGGATAAACTTTGATATTTTATTTCTGGTGATGGAAGTGAGGGGGACGACTTCAATCCACTTAGTAAAGTACTCAGTGGTGGTGATTATGAATTTATGGTCGTTAGAGGAGGATGGATGGATCTTGCCCACGAGGTCGAGTCCCCATTATGCGAAGGGCCATGGAGAAGTAATCGGTCTCAACTCTTGTGCAGGTGTGTGGATCAGGTCACTGTGCACTTGGCATTTCTGACATGTTCTGACAAACTTAAGAGCATATTTTTCTAGTTTTGTCCAATAGTATCCAAGTCTGGTGACTTTCCTAGCTAAAGTTGGACCACTCAAATGAGATCCACATATACCCTCATGTACTTCGCATAAAGCTGATTGGGGTTTATTGGTGTCGTGACAACGAAGAAGGGTGTTATCAAAGCCATAGTGGTATAGGGTGTCACTGACGATGGTGTGTCGAGTGGTTTTTTGGATAAAGGACTTTCTTTGGTTATTGGAGAGGTTGGGTGGTATGGTTTGGGACTTAAGATAATCATAGATGTCCTTGTACCAAGGTGAACTGGGACCAACAATTTTGCAAATCATTTTTGACTCTGGGATGTCATATGCAAGAATCAATAGTTGTTCCACTAAATACTCAAATTGTGACACATTTTTAGGGATGTCTAAGAGAGATCCAATAGTAACCATTGCATTAGATGCCTTATTTTTTGTTTTTGAGATTTGTTCAAAAGCAATCATTTTGAAATATGTCATGAAGCTATCCACCATTCGCTTGTAAGGGAGAAAATTTTCATCTTTCATGTCATAATCATCATTCACTTGGTTGGTAACTAACTGAGAATTCCCGAATACTAGAAATGTTTGAATTTTCCATTTAATTGCAATTTTGAGTCCTGTGACCAATGCTTCCTATTCTACAATGTTATTAGTACAAGGGAAGGCGGTTTGGAATGCCTTAGGAATGGAATCCCCTTGTGGTGTAATAAACAAAATACCAACCCCTAAGTCGTGACCAGTATGAGACCCACCAAAATATAGTTTCCAAGGTGACGTAGGTTGTGCATGAAAGATAGACTCATCGAGAAAATCAATTATTAGTGGATGAGTGCCTTAGATGGGTGTGTCTACAAGTTGATCTGATATTACCTATCATTTTATTGCCTTACAATCAACATATTGTATTTCATATTCACTTAAAATCATAATCCACTTTGCTAACCAGCCTGTCATTGTTGCTCGAATTAGAAGATACTTTAATGGATCAATCTTAGCTACCAAGTGTGTTTGGTGATTCAGCATGTAATGTCTAAGTTTATGTGTTGCAAAGACAACTGCTAGGCATGTGCGTTCAATATTTGTATAGTTTATTTCATATCTTATCAGTGTGTGACTGATATAGTATATGGCTCTTTCTTTTTCCTCATAGTCATTTTGTGCTAATAATTCCCTTAGTGCATTTATAGTAGCAGAGACATACAGGATCAATGGATTTCCTCCAATGGGTGGCATCAGGACTGGTGGTGTCAATAGATATTCTTTAATTTTTTCAAAGGTTGTCTAGCATTTGTATGTCCATACAAATGGAATACTTTTGCGTAACAAATATTGAAATGGCTGACACTTGTCTGCCAACTATGCGATGAAACGTTGGATGGACTGTAGTCTACCTTGAAGTGTTCTCAACCTGCTGATTCTTTTGGTGGTGGCATGTTTAGAATTTCTTTCACTTTAGTAGGATCAACCTCTATGCCTCTTCCAGAAACTATGTAGCCCAACAGTTTTCCTAAAGTGACCCCAAAGACACATTTTTTTGGGTTCAAACGAACCTTATAATCTTCTAGCCATCTAAAAATTTTGTCTAGGACCATGAGATGGTCTTTTCGTGTCAACGATTTGGCCAAAATGTCATCCACATAATCCTCCATTAGGATATGCATCA
Organism: Sequoiadendron giganteum; assembly: GCA_007115665.2. Classification (NCBI taxonomy): domain Eukaryota; kingdom Viridiplantae; phylum Streptophyta; class Pinopsida; order Cupressales; family Cupressaceae; genus Sequoiadendron; species Sequoiadendron giganteum. The sequence goes on from CM021100.1 coordinate 137,893,137, forward strand.
TTTCATGAAATATTGTTGTCATAGCTCTCTGGTGTGTGGTGCCTGCATTCTTTAAGCCAAAAAGAATGACATTCCAACAGTATGTTCCCCATGGGCATGTGAATGTTGTTTTGTGTTGATCTTTAGTTGCAATGTGGATTTGGTTATAGCTCAAGAAACCATCCATGAGAGACAACATCTTGTACCCTGCGGTGAGATCAATAATCATGTCTATGTTCGGCAATGGGAAATCATCTTTTGGACAAGCCTTATTTAAATCTCTAAAATTTGTATAGATATGAATTTTTCCATTTGGCTTTGTGATAGGGACAATGTTGGATATCCACTTGGCATAATCTATTGATATTATGAATCTAGCATCTAGTAACTTCTTTAACTCAGCCTTGACAAATAGTGCAATCTATGGATGCATTTTCCATAAGTTTTTCTTGAATGGCTTGATTCCCGGGATTAGAGGAAGATGATGTAGTACCAATTCTGGATCAAGGCCCGGCATGTCAAATATGACCATGCAAAGTTAATTTTCCTATCTGTGAAAAAATGTTGAAATTCAGGTTTTTCTACCTCTGACAATGATGCGGCCAAGAGAACCATTTTAGGATTCTCTAGCATAGCTATGTTAATTTCCATTGTGTCTTTGATAAGTAGAGCTTTATTTTCCTATGTGACGGTAAGAAAGTCCAATCCTCCATCCTTAGGCACCTCAGAGAGGTTTTCACCTTCGGATACGTCCTTTCTTTTTACTATTTTACTGTCATAAGGTGCCTTGCAGTTTTCACCTAAAGACATTTCTTTTTTTATTTTATTCTTTGTACTTTTGTGATTGGAGGATTGCACAGTCTCCCCAAAGTAAGCTAGACAATCTAGGTCAATAGAGAATCTGACTTTGTGATCACCCCATGGTATGCCTTCCCAAAGCCCCATGAATTCTACTATTGCCTCATCATTCTGAAAGATATCCATCTTTGGTGTTTCTTGTTGGTCCTAGTCAATCAGTTGCTGGTAAACAAGGGAAATACCATTGTCAGTGTTGGTAAAAGATGGGGAAGATACAAAAAGTGTGCAAATTGAAGCCTCAAGTGTGAAGGAAAAGTTGTCAATTTCAAATTCCATGTCAGATGCAATGGATGGACCATATTCAGATTCAAATGAGTCAAATTAATATTCATAATAGGGGATAAAATTATCAACATCATGACTAGTGGCTGGCATTTTAGAGACATGCATAGTAGGTGCAGACATGTTAGGTTCTTGGGTGGGATCGGGAATGGGGTGGGATGATTCAGATGTTTCTGTTGGTGTAATTATTTATTTAATTACACTTTAGCATAAGTTTACTTAGGCATATTTTATTTCCTAGGTTAATTAATAATCTTTATCTTATTGAGATATCTTGTTGCTCAAGATAAGATTAGGGTTGTGCATGTCTTGCTTTTTGCATGATTGCCTTTTGAAGGCTTTTGTAGTATTTGTAAAACAATTCATTCAATAATCAGATGCTGGTTTTATGCTTGCACATACTTTTGCTCTGAGGGTTTACATAACATCTCTTCCTTTGTTCTGAATATCTGTTGCATGTGATAGGTGTTTTCTTGCAGGTGATTCTTGGGGACTATGAGGTTGAGTTTTATCAACTTCTTCATGGTATCACAGCTCCAGATCTGTAGCTACCTGTTCGTGTTTTGAAGATATTCTCTCACAACATTTTTTTTCTGCGCAAGGGTTTCAAGCCAGGCTGATCTTTTGTGCATCTGGGGGTAGGCATATATTTTGTGCATTTTTGGGAAAAACGGGCATTGCCATCACGTTCAGGACACCCAAAAACCCTAGAAACGCCTTTCGTTTCGTCGATTTTGGACCTGTTGAAAAAAAAGGCAAAATTTTTTTTGCCTTCGAGGCGAAAATTTGTGAAAAATCCAAAAAAAATTCAAAAAAAACCTAAGGGTTTTGCGTGGCCAGTGAAAAAATATCTCACAGCCACTGGGCCACCCATCCACTGCTGGCGGAGCGGCGCTCCGAGCGGCACTGCCAACAGTCGCCGCCGGTCGGCTTCCTCTAGCCCCCGCAGGCTTACAACTTGAGCGGAGGGTCACATGGGTGACCAGGCCCCATGCGCCCAGCCCCCACGTATGGTCACAAGGGTGACCATTAGCTTCAGCTCCAGCCCCTAGCCACCTGCCCTTGGTCGTATGGTGACCAGGGTCCTTTTTTTTAGCCCCTGAGGGCTGCAGTAGGCTTTATTGGGCAAATCGGAGCAGTTTCACAGAATCGGCTGTAACTTGGGCATACGGCATCTTTTTTTTGAAAACAAAATATCGTCAGAAAGCTGGTTCAACAAACTTCACAGTGGTGGAGGTTAGAATTTTTTATTTTCTAGTTTTGGTGCCTTTTTTCGCCTGTCAAAGCCAGAAGTTGTTGTTTTCAGTTCGGGTGGCGTAACTTTTGCGTCCGGACTCCGTTTTGCGAAAACAAATAGGCGTTGGAAAGCTGATTCAGTGCTCTACATAGAAATCAGACCTGTTTTTCTAGATTTCTTTACCAGGTATATGATATTACTTTTTGATCTCAGCCTTTAGTTTTTCAATTATTTTCTTGGGAAGCATGCAATCAGGCTACTTTTTTGAGATCAGTGAGCATTGTTATTTTATTTGAGAGTATATATTGCTGTTTTATATAATGGATACACATAATATTGCACCCCTTACTCCATTCAACTATTTTGGTTGGAAAAAACAAATGGAGATTCATTTGAAACACAAAGGGCTGTACAGGGTAACCATGGGCACAAAAATCGAATCTATAGGTGCCGCTAAAAAGAGAAAGTGGTTTAATAGGTGTGATGAAGCTTATGGTATATTATTTCTATCTCTTTCTTCTAACCTTATTTTTCACATTGAGTCTTGCACTACACCCCATGCGGTTTGGACTACTTTGCAGTCTTTGTTTGGGCAGCAGGATACTATGAGAAGGTTTCAGTTAGAGAATGAGCTTATTGGCTTGAATCCTAGGGATTTTGACAGCATCCAGGAGTTTTTCACCAAACTCAAGTCTCTTAGATTGCAGTTGTCACAGTGTGGTGTTCAGAAGGAAGACTCTCAGTTGATATTGTCCATTCTTTCTAAGCTTGGACCAGATTATTCAGTTTTTGTTTCTACCTTTTATGCTACTAGGGATGCACTTGGTACTAGATTTACTATGCCTTCTTTTGATGATTTTGCATCTTCTCTCACTCGAGAGCAGGCCAAGTTGGCTAATATGGGAAAGTTGAAGCCCTCTTCATCATAGGCACTTATTGCATCATAGGAGCCCAGAGATCAGAAGGCTTCTACAGGAAAAGGAAAGAAACAAAAACAAAAGGATTCCAAATCTTATGAGCAGCAGAAGAAGTCATCATATTCATCATCCTCTTCTAAGGGGAAATCATTTAGGAAGGAGAAGGGCCCATGTGCATATTGCAAGAGAGAAGGACATTGATGAGCTAAAGAATCTTCTTCAGAAACATCAGATTGATTTGCCTTCTAGGATGTCTGCATCATCTTCTTCCCCTCCCCCTTCTTCTTCTTCTTCTTCTTCAGGCATAGTTGGTTTACACACTTCATCAGATATGAGGGGGCATGCTCTTTGTGCTTCTTTGAGTCTTGGATCAAGGAGATGGCTTCTAGATTCAGGAGCATCTCATCATATGGCTTCTACACAGACTATGTTCACTTCCTTTAAGTCTCACACTATGTCTCCTATTTTGATGGGAAACAATACATACATGAGTGTTACAGGGAAGGGGTCTATTAGTTTTGGGGACAACACTTTTCAGGATGTCTTGTATGTTCCTCATTTGATGAACAACCTTCTTTCTATATATCAGATCACACATGGAGGCAATGGGAGGTCTGTGGAGTTCACACCTAATTCAATTATCATTAGAGACTTGGAGAGTAGAGCAGTTATTGCTACTGGGGTGGTGGATCACTCATCTTAGTTGTATTTCTTTGCAGATTTTGCTACTGATGGTGCTTCTATTCCTACAACTATTCATCACACTTCTGGTGTGAATCATCATTCAGAGGAGAAATTTGGCTTCTTGAACATTGGAGTTCTCACTTCATATCCTATTCTTGTGCCATCCATTCCATCTCCTCCACCTACTATTGCAGTTGCTGATACTTCTATGACTACAGATGTGGTTTCTTTCGTTTCAGTACAGCAGGATCCGGTTGTTCATCATTCTTTGGAGGTTCCTGTTCAGTCTTCACCTACTTTGACTTCTTCATTTGTTGAGGTCACACCTGCTTCTGTGGAGACATCTTGGGCTACACCTACTTCACCTTCAGATATTGCATTCATTCAACCTCTTCCCTCTCACTTCTTTCAGGAGATGCAGTTTCTTCAATTCTTTTGGGGCTACTTCACTCTGGGGGGGATCTGTGGTCTTCTTCTTCCTCTCTTTGGGGGTTTATTTTATGTATCTTTGTGATGGATGGTGTTCTTGGGGGGTCTTATGGAGTCCTCCATCTTTCATCACTTAGTTAGTTTGCATTCTATTTTTGGGGAGGATTTTTGTTCCCATGTGGTTTTCTCCTTTACCCCATTTGATTTAGTTTGCATTGCATTTGTAAATGGGTACCTGATCAGGCCTTGTTGTCAGGACTCATATTTGCATAATAATTTGCTTCTCCCTAAGTTGCACTTATGGGGGGGTGTTGGTGTAATTATTTATTTAATTACACTTTAGCATAATTTTACTTAGGCATATTTTATTTCCTAGGCATATCTTTATCTTATTGAGCTATCTTGTTGCTCAAGATAAGATTAGGGTTGTGCATGTCTTGCTTTTTGCATGATTTCCTTTTGAAGGCTTTTGTAGTATTTGTAAAACAATTCATTCAATAATCAGATGTTGGTTTTATGCTTGCACATACTTTTGCTTTGAGGGTTTACAAAACATCTCTTCCTTTGTTTTGAATATCTATTGCATGTGATAGGTGTTTGCTTGCAGGTGATTCTTGGGGACTGTGAGGTTGAGTTTTAACAACTTCTTCAGTTTCCAACAATAATTTATGTTCTTCTGGATCCCAAGGAATACATACCCATTCCTTATCTTTAGAATGATGGTCAATAGGATCAATTTTATATTCTTTTTGGAATATTTCTTCAAAGGGGGGTTGGCCAGGTGCCAAGTATAGTTCATCAATATCATAGTTGCTAAGGGTTTTCCCAAATCCCCATTCCCATTCATTAGAGTTAGTTTCGATAAGGGATTCTTCATGTGTCTCGACACTTTCTGTAGCCATTACGTGCTCACTTGCAAGTTCATAGGTATGTTGATCATCAATTCCGAGTTGGTCAAACCCCAGCCCCATGTACCTTGGTCGTGCAAAAATAATAACAAGTTCTCACCTTCCATTGGTGGATTTTCCATGACCACTTGTGCCGTCAAAACCTAGTACCTTGCATACATCATAGCCTTTTCCATAGAGATGCACTAGTAGTGGAGGTAATCCTTTTGGGTCTATGTAGATCCAATTATCTATGTCGATAATGACTTCATTACCCAAATCCCTCCATAGGGTGAATAGTGTTTTTGGTGGAACATTGAAAGTTGTTTTAGGCTCAACTGCAAAACATGGTCTACCATAGACTTTAGGTGGCTTAGGTATTGTGGTGATACAATAAGCTATACTCAGTTTTAATTCTCCATAGCCAAGGTCCTAGATCTTTAGATCATTACTTGGTATTGAGGCCGAGGAGGACGGTGTGGTGAAAGTCGATGGAATGGATATGGATGATTTGGTGAGTGCAGACGGGTCAATATATTTGGAAGAGGTGGAAGTTGAGGCCTCCCGATTAATGGTTACCTGGTGTTCAGTAGTGGCTCTCAGATTGGTGTAGTATTGGAATGGATCAGAATCTCCTAGGATAGTAATTTCGGTACTGTCAAAAGGGAACTTCAAGCATTGGTGGTATGTGGAAGGAATGGCCTTCAAGGTATGAATCCATGGGTGACCAAGTAAGATATTTTAATGTATATCACGATCCAAGATCTAGCATGTTGTATCGATAATGATTGGTCCCACACAAAGTGGAATTGTAATGATGCCTTTAGAAGCACATTCTTCATCATCATATGCCTTGATGGCAATGCTCTTGGTAGTATCCACACATGCATCAGAGAAGCCAAGAGCTTTAACCAATTTTAAAGAGTAGATGTTCAATCCTGCTCTGCCATCTATTAAGACTTGTCTAACCTTATGTTTATGGACAAAATCCTCGATATGAAGGGCATCATTATGAGATGGTTTAGGTGAGGAATAGTCAGTGTTCGAAAATGAAATCTGGTGAGGTGAAGTCAAATTGTCGACCATAGTTTCAAAATTATTGACATCAATGTTGTTTGGGATGAAAGACTCTTGCAGGAATTTATCCATGATGGCATTATGTGCAGGTGAGATGTAGATCAATTCAAAAATGGATATTTCAGTGGGTGTTTTATTAAGTTTCTCAATAAGGTTGAACTTTGGTTTAGGGTTTGACAGTTTGGCAGATGAACCAAGTATGGTGATTTTAGGCTAATGAGCAGAGGGACCTCGGATAGTGACCTTACCTTTACACATGGTGACATTGCATTCTTGGGCCTTTTTAATGGTAATAGCATTGACACACTTATCTTCATCAACAACGTGAAGATGGTTAATGATGGTGCCACTAGAATAATTGTAGGTAGGACATACGTTACTGTAGGTAGGACAAACATGATTGGCTTGGTTATTGTTATTCTTCACGCTAGATGAGGAGGGATTACCAGAACCATGATCCTGTAGTGGATTCTTGTGGATCATATGATCCGAATTAGATGCAAATGGTTGACCTCCTATCTCAATGGTGCGGTTTTCAATAAGGTCTTGCACAAGATTTTGTAACTGATGGCAAGAAGGTGTTTTGTGCCCTTTGACACGGTGGTAATCACAAAATGAATGATCATCCCACCATGATGGCTTGAAATGACTAGGGTCATATGGTTTAGGGTCTTCCAAAGTTATGACACCATTTTGGATAAGTTTCTTTAAGACAATTTCGATAGGCTCACCCAAGGGAGTGTATGTGCATTTTTGAAATTATCATGGTTGACGCAACTACCTTTCATTAAATTGAGCAGGATTATTTTGAATAGCATTGGTAGTTGGTGTGGGTGTCGTCATAGGTGTATTGTGATTTTGAACTCCTTTGATGGTGAGTACATGACCTATTGCATTAACCGTTTTGGAATCAACCACACTGTCATTGGTGATGTTTTGTTCTTGACCCAGTACTTATTTTTGTCAATGGGAGGATTTGCATTTATGTTTTTAGGACCGTATTTTAGCTCTCCCTTTTGCAATAAGGGCTTTCTCAATCTGGACATCTTTTTCAACTAGGTCCATGAAATTTGTGCAACAATGCACCTGCACTACATATTTTAGGGGACCTAGAAGTGTTTGTACGAACATGTCAAACCTTTTCCTTTTCTGGTATGTCAATGTGACAATGACTAGCTAAACTTCTCCATTTTTGGAAGAATGGGATGAGAATTTCACCAACATCCTCTTGTGTGAGATTGCATAAGCTAGTAATAGAAGTGTCCATGTCAACGTTGTATTCGTAATTTTTTATGAATTTGCATTTAAGTTCATCCCATGTTTGGATATCCTTTTGAGTGGAGAAACATTCAAGGGCGTGACCTACAAGACTTTTAGAAAAGAGTCTCATCAAGTATGTTTTTTCATAGGCGACGTCCATACAGTTGGTCACAAATTCTCGTACATGTTCGATAGGGTTTTTATTTCCTCAGTATTTGGTAAAATTAGGTGACACATATCCTGGAGGAAATGGTGGCATGTATAAGTTCATGTCAAAGGGATATACAGATAAATAATATGACACTTTTGATTTCCTGCCTGATATTTGTATGTTTTCTATGGTCTTCTCTAGAACCATTAAGCCTAGCATGCAAGGCATCGATTGTAGGGTCATTTGTGGCCCCATACATAAGATTGATTGCTACATCCTAGCTCCCCATTTGTTGTGAGTGGATGTTGGTGTGTTGCTGAGGGATATGTTGTTGTGACATGTATGATGTGTTTTGGTTTGTGTGTTGGTACTAAAAGTTTGGATTAGGGACGTGTTTATGGGTATGAATATGGGACGAATATGTTGGAATGTGTCCCCGAGCCATTTGGGTTGATATTTGGGGAATATGGTGACCAGGAATATTTTTGTGTTCGATAGATGACATAGGTTGCGTGTTTTGATTGCCTTGGCGAGGTTGTTGGAACTGTGACAAAGGGATATTCATGTTTTGTCCTTGGGAGGGGTTGGTATTAAACTATGTTGACGTGTTAACATTTGGTTGTGGTCCTTGAATAACGAGATGTCATTTACCTCCACCCAAAGGATTTAGTGAGGTACCAATGAGAGGATATGATGAGGATGCACTCATGGTACTAGATGTAGTCATCAATGGAGGATTTGTATGGCTTGATGTTGCTCCCAAGGCATTTACCGAAGTGGTAAATAGAGGATTGGCATAACTTGCCCACATTGCAGAGGAACCAAAGGTGGCTCTAGCCGATTGTGACAATGTTGTGGATAGTGTAGGAAATGTGATGGATTGTGTTCCTCCAATGGATCTAGCCTTGATTGAATTGGAATTGTTTGGAATGTTGGAGGTAGCACTCATGGTCATTGTGACAGTTTGTGAGGTAGCATCCAAAAAGGTAGTGTTTGTGATGTTTGGAGGTTGACCACTATTAGACATGTATTTCATATTGGTGACATTAGGGTCAGAAGATGGCGGCCTCAAAGTATTACAATCAAACCCATAAGGTAATTTTAGCTCCTTGACTTAAAAGTACGGCTAAATATTTCTCTGTCATATAAGACCATTTGTTCTACGAAGTAGGCCACTTCCAGATCTTGTGCTACTTCCTCTAGGTTTTCCTCAAGTAGTTTTCCATATTCATATTTACGTAAGAATGATTCAAAAGTGTTGTTTGATGAGGATGGTATGGTCATAAGCGATTGAGTAGTTGTGGTGCTAAATGGGTCATCAAAAGTCCAATTTGGGTCGTGAGTATGATTGGTGAAATTGGAATGAGAATCTTGTCCAAAGTTTTCCATTTGTCTTTTCTTTCTTTGGAGTCTAGTTTCCACCATAAAAGGTAATTGCTCAAATGAGAGTGATGAGAATGACAACTAAATGCAAGGATGACACTAGCCCGTGTTTTTTTATTTTTGGATAAAGGATGACAATGCAATACTATGTTTTTGGATTTTTGATAAAGGATGCTAATGCAAGACTTATGTTTTTGGATTTTTGATAAAGGATGTGAATGAAAGACTTATGATGACATTTGTCTAAGGAAAATATTGATGCAAGATGAAAAGTTTGTCAAAGACAAAGTAATCAAATGAGGACTAAGATGATAATGTTGACTAAGGACTAAGAGGATTAAAGAAAAGTCTAGGTTCAAAATGAGTACTAGAGGTGGACAATGCAAAGTCTAAGTTTAAAATGAGGACTAAGTTTGGACAATATTTGGAGAAAAGTTTGCCTAACCACTCTAAGCTTGACGTATGTCTCAATTTTGGTTATCAAAAGGGGCTTGCTAAAGGGACTAAATGACAAGGTCGAAATGACGAGTGAGCCTTCCTAGCTAGACTGTTGAGTTGGAGGTTCTCACAAAAAGGACAATGACTGAAAAGAAGAATAATGACCAAGTCCCAAGATAACCTAGTTTTGAAAACAATGGTTTTTTCAAAGTTTTCCAAGATGAAACCTAAGGAAAAATTTATGCTAAAAATTGATGATTATGATGCCTAGGGAATGCAACTAAAATCTAGAAATTTTAAACCTATGGTTAAAATGCAAGCTAATGAATGTAAATGATGGATGTTTTGAGCAATTTCAATTTTGGTTTCTAACAGAGACTTTCTAAAAAAGATGTTTGACAGTATGCTAAGATGTCTAGACTTGAATTCTATTCTGAGACAGTGTTTGGTTTTTTGTCAGGTGATTGCGTCGCTACAAGAAGCAAATGCATTGTGATGCTGTAAATGTCAAATGCGATGTAGTTTTGCAAATGTGGCTTTTCAGATGTCAAATGTGGTTCATTATTTCAGATGTGGCTTTACAGAAGGCACATGCATTTCAATATTTTAGATGCGGCTTTACAAAAGGCACATGTGTTTCATTATTTATTGCAGATAGGCGAATGCGGTTTTTAGACAGATGTGGTTTAATTTATTGCAGATGCAACTCAAGTTGTCAGTTGTGGTTCTCTGATGAAGATGTGACAATTGACTCATTTTGATGATCAAGTTGTTTGAAGAATACAGCAAAAAACAAGCACATAATACAATGTTTTTTTATTTTTTAGTGATGGATCTGTTAAATTCATAGAATAATTAGACCATAGGCTGTGTTGGACAATATTTACCGAGTTCTTACTTGGATAAATCCAGCTATGTATATTCAAGGTGGATGACTAATATCTTGACCCCACTGGCTCTCCTCCATGACACTCACTTATATGGAGCAGCCAAGCTACTGTACCCATGAAACTCCCAGGGCATACATCTCATCTCCACACATGAACCATAAATATGTAAGACGACTTCATAGGTCTGAACTTGCTACACCAGCAAATAGAAAGGATTTTGAAAAAACTACAACATGGCTTTTAGTAAGGGAATTCCATTCATGGGGCACCATCCAGTATGGCAAGAGACCATTTCTTCCCTTCTTGTTAGAACAGTGAGCATGATTTTTGGGGTTTCCCCCAAAAATCCACTTTTATATACCAGTTGGAAATCACTTGGCTTTAGCGTGTTACCGTTCTGAGTCATCTTGGGGTCAGTATTTTTTCCCACCAAGATAGGCTCAAGTTCTAGAGTCAGTAACCATTTCTCTTACATCCAGGATCACATGAATGCGCAAGGGGAGAGGATACTTTGATATACCGAATCGTGGGGTTCTAAACTAACATGAACAAACATGAAAAATACTGGTTAATTTTTAAACCAAAATGACATTTTTTTAACTACCAAACATAAAGCTTTTTAAAACAAATCAATTTCTTCATAAGGTCTTGCATGCAAATGATTAGTAGTTTCCTTTGTGTCTTCGGCTTTCATCTTGTAGAAAAAAAAAAGTGTCCCTTTTTTTTTCTCTTTGGTCTTCTACGCTTCATCTTGCAAAAACTAAGTTATCCCCCTAAACATAGCTGCTAACAAAAAATTAGCAAAAACAAAACGACAAATCAAAATGCGAAAGTATGGAAGTTAATGAAAAAAAATGGAAAATCGTATTACCAGGCAGATTTAGCTTTTGAACCCATAGATGCGTCACGAGTTTGATAGGTAGATGTGGTTCGATGTTGGCAGGTGAATGTGGTGTGAAATTTTGACCGTTAGATGTGGTGCAGAATGTCACAGATCTAGTTCATGTTTTGAGATGCATCACGGGATGTAGCAGATGTGGTTGGTGTTTTCGAATGTGGCGTGAAAAGTAGCAGATGCATTTTGCTAGAACAGATGCGTCGTTTCTTCAAGAAATTACGGTTTTCCGTATTTATACCTACAAAAAAAACTGAAAAACCGTACAAAAACTATAAAAAAAAAAAATGTGTCGGGTTCACCAATGTATCAATGGGTTATTTTTCAAGTAAAGGTTTTAGTAGATTAGATTAAGTAAAAACCAAAAGAAGCTATGGAATACAAAGAAAGAAAATAATAAAACGATTGTACCAGATATTCGTTGAAGCTTCCATGATTTACCTCCATAGCATCTCCTAGCTTGCACCATATGATTGTTGCCCTCATATTTGTGTGTGTGAGCAAATGGACTATGACATTGTCCTATGCAAGTTTTCAAGGATTTGAATGACAAAAGACTATGAAAAATAATCAAATTAACTAAGCTAAATGCAAAATGATTTCTAAGCATAAAATGTCTATATTAATGAAGTGGTCTTTTAATAATGAAGCAGTCCCTAAATTGTGAGCAAAATTGACATTTTATAAAAAAATGCAATTTTGGATGAACGGTCGAGATTAAAAGCTGACAAAGCCTAAAATTAGTGGACGAGATTTCATCTGACAATCCCTAATTAGGGTTAGGGCAAGATTTTTAAAAGAGTTGTCAAGATGTCATTTGATAAAATCAAATTAGCAGTCAACAACAAATGTGATAATTAGTCAAAAAGATAAAGATTTTCAAAAATAAAGAAGATAAAGACTATTTGATTTGTAAGATTCGAAAAATAAAGAAGATAAGAGTTTAACTGAAAAGAAGATTTTTGGAAAATCAAGAATTTGCTCAATTACTTTATTTTTGGAAGAAGATTACCATTTTGAATTAAATTAATTCAAAATAATGATTTTATGTGACAATACATAATCTTTTTCACATTATTTACTAAAATGAAGTGATAATTAATAATTAAAAAAAAAATGAAATCATTTTAAATAATTTCATTTATTAAAAATGAGAGAAATGTTAAATTAGGTAATTAACATAATTAACATAATTATTTAATTTAGAGGATCATGAACGATAATTAAATAAATTAATAAATTCATTTAATTATGAGAATTAGTGACATATTAACTAAACAAATGAAGTTCATTTATTTAATAATGAGGAAGAATAAATGAATAAAGGTAATTAAATACATTAATAAATTTATTTAATTGTAAGAAGACAATAGACAATTAATGATGTATTAAATAAATAAATATACTTTATTTATTTAATAATCATGAAGAATACAATAGACATGAATTAATTAAATAATAATGAATTACTTAATTAATAGTCGAATGTGTACCAAGGACATAATTAAATGTCATAATTATAGAGCTTGCAGGCCTAGGTCATTTTTATGTGTCTACACAGTGGCGCTATGGATAAGTACCATGGTGAAAACCTGGAAAACACGCACCATGTGTAGTCAAACTCGCTCTTTCATCTACCATAATTCCAATCAAACTTTTCACCATCCTTCATAATAAATGGTTTCCCCATCCATTGCTTGGAACAATTGACATCAAGTCCATTCCATCAAATTCCCCACTCCATCTTGCAGGTTTTATTCCCGACTAGGGGAAAATTCTTGTTTTGTGCCATGAGGACCTTGTACATAGCATTTACACCATCAGAAAATGTCCTAAAAAATAATAATTCAAAAACATTAAAAAACCCAAAAAGACAAAAAAATCAAAACATGTCAAAAAATCCCAAACATAGAGTCGAGTCATTCATGTTAAGTCAGTCGTAGGCAGAGTTGAACTACATTGCGTCTGCGACTGGACATAGGCAAGGCCATTAGTCGATGTGGCCCCGAGGCATTAGGTCTATCTGTCTAGGTTTCTCACATCTCACACACATTAAAATCATGACTCTTTTGTACATTCAAAGTCATTGGTCGTGTCGAACTATGAGGTCTCTACATGTACAACATAGGCAAGGCTAATCAATTGATGAGCCCCCAAGACCGCACTAGGTCAGTCCAATAGGTTTTATCACATTCACTATCACACATGTTGCATATCATCAACTTAATTACACATCTTTAGTCAGTTATGTCAGTTAAAGTTTGGTCGAACTACCAGGTCTCTGTGTGTACAATGTAGGCAAGACTAATCAATCGATGAGTCCTCGAGACCGCATTAGGTCAGTCCTTTAGGGTATATCATCTCAAGTCATACACTGTCAACACACACACACACTTATAACAGTCAAGGAATCAAAACAAGTCATGCATCAACAAGGAAAACATCTCAAAGTTATCAAGTCAATATCAATCACATTGTCAGAATGATCAACTTATGTCTTAAGCAACATATGTCTTTCTTGTCAATAGAAATCATCAAATTTTCATAGCCTCATGTAGCTTGTCACATCAATGTCATCAGGCTCCAACATCTTATACGACACGTGTATTTCTGAAGCCAGGCTTCATCATGACTTACATAGATAGTCACCAAGTCAAAACTAGACTCAGCATCTTATGCAATATATGTCATCCCTCACATCTTGCTATGTCAAACATCAAACAATCCCACAAGATCAAGTTTTGGCGAATACTTTTATCTGGCTTTATGACTTTATATTTTGTTTTGTCTTATCTTTTTATTGATTTTTGCATAAGTCTAGTTACTAGCCTTCTCAAGGATGTCCCTTGAAGGATTTAGAGAAGCAAGGATGTATCGGGACTCTTTTTCTTTGGCTGTTGTCTATCAAATATCTTTTTAACTTTGGTTTTTTAGTCATGTTACTAGTTTCCTCAAGGATGTTGATAGGGTATGGTTGGATGGAACACTCACTCTTCCATGCTCTGAGTCTCCCTTAGAAGACCCTTGTGGTGTCACACTCCACAACCTTAACCTATACATCCTAAGGTTTTTTTAGGTACCCCTAGTTCTCCTGGCCAACCCCACTATCATTCCAATTCCAATCTACCAAGTCACCCTTGGTTCAATGCTCCTACTCTTCCCTTAGCCCTTAATCTTCCCTAATGGCTAATTACTCCCAACTCTTAGTTTGTTCTTTGCAGGGGTGTGGGAATTCTTCCAACAACTTCACACAATCACAAATTGGTTCTAAGAACTCCACCTTACTTCATTTGTCCATTGCTATCTCGAAACCCTCATCTAGGGTTAAGAAGGCTACTAGCCCAAGAGCCCCCAAATAGGCCTGCAACTCCGAGAAAACTGGTTGGTTCTCCAAACTTTCCCAAAGAACCCCAAATATTTTCTATGGATTCTTGGTCGTGGTGTCCAACACTTCAAGATTTTCAAGGTCTCAACCCTCACTAGACCGTACATAGGCCTAACCTTCAAATTAGTAGCTTTAGGTCTTTTTGAGCCATTTTCTGACCACACGATGAACTGTTAGTTTGTTCTCCATTCAAATGGACTGGTGTAGTCTCCTCCTTCATACCAAGCCTTTGAAAGGATTTTATCTGCCTTTCCACCACGTGACTTGTCAGGGAAAGGTCACCCCTGCAAACCAAGTGCTTTGCACTTCTTGACTTTCCTAGCTGGGCACTGTCAAGCTCGACTAGGAGAAGTCTTCCACAGTGTTTTCTTGAATCCTACCTACTCCTAGCTCTACCATATTTACAAACATGGAGTCTCACCTCATTCCCCAAAAGCCCATACACTAGGTACAGTGGGAAAGAGAACCAAATCTCCATTCTTGATCGGTTGCTAGTCAGATCAGCAACTCAAAAGAAACAAAATAACTACCAAACACACTTGCAAATTTAACACACACCCTAAATACTACCACAAAAACTTAAAGAAAACTCCACACCACAAAATACAACACACTACAAAGCCATGATCACTCCTGATCACACAAAAGTAAAACAAACACAGGAAATTAGACAAATTCTTCTCATTGCCCACACTTAGAATTCATGAATTTTTCAAAATTACAAAAGCTTCTAACCATTTCCATAGGTCAAGGCATTCCCTATATAGGTTAGAAAATTAGTTAACTATCCCATTGGTAAGACATGTTGGTTACAAAGTGGAAAAAGTGCAAAATTTTCCATTTTGCCACTTTTGCCTATTTAAAGAAAACTAAGAAAAGTGAGTTTCCTCTAAACTACTGACCCCTCCTGATCACTCCGGATCGCTCCTGACCACTCCTGATCAAGACATGTTATTGAACTTCTAACTCTAACTAAATGGTCAACATGACCTTCATGGAAATACAATAAAACAAAATGCATCCTAGACTTCTTCCTATTGCCTAGTGCTTCCTAGGTGTTTCCTAGGTGTTTCCTAGGTGCTCCTGCACCATTCTCCCCCTCTGCACAAACTCTAAGGGATGTGAGAAGAGAGTAGAGAGACATCTATTCCCTTCTTCTTGCATTGAGCTTCATCCACGCATGTGGCCTTATATCTGGCTTGTCCTTCCACTTGATGAGGTGCTCCATGTACACTCTCTTCCTTGTAGATTTTTGCACTCTTGACTCCAAGATGCTCTCTGCTTGTAGTTTGTCTTTAGTAGGTAAGGCTATGTTGCTGACATCCTTGAAGATATCCTTACTATTCTGATCCACATCTTGAATTGATCCCTTGTACCTGATCAAATCAGCAACATTGAAAACTGGTGAAATTCCCAAATCAGCAAGTAACTCCACCGTGTATGCATTCTTCTCATACTTGGCTAATATCTTGCATGGTCCCAATCTTTTCATCTACAATTTGGTTGATGTACCCTTTTGTAACCTTGATTTTTCAAGGTGAACCATGACATAGTCTCCTACTGCAAATTACAAATCTTTCCTTGACAAATTTACCTTATCTTTCAATTTTTGAGTAGCCTCAATGACTGTCCTCTTTACCTGCTCCTGAATCTCTTTCAAGGTTTGAGTGAAGTCCTCTGCATGTCCACTCCTATGTTCCATAGCTCCTAGATTCCTAAGCTCACATATGCCTCTTGGGTGCATTCCATACACAACCTCAAAAGGACTCTTCCCTATGGTCCGGTTCACACTGTCATTATAAGCATACTCAACCTGTGAGATAACCATATCCCAAGTTTGTCCATATTATTTAGTTAGGTACCTTAGAAGGTTACCTAGAACCCTGTTAACCACCTCTATTTGTCCATCGGTCTGAGGATGGTAAGCTGATCCAAAAGACAGGTTGGTACCTAATCTGCTCCATAGAGTCTTCCAAAAGTGACTCATGAACTTCACATCCCTGTCTGAAACAATACTCAATGGCAATCCATGGATCCTTACAATTTCCTTGAAGAAAAGGTGAGCTATATAACTAGCATCATGAGTGGTTTTGCAAGGGATAAAGTGACTCATCTTGCTGAATCTATCCACCACTACATACACACTATCAAATCCAGTCTTGGTCTTAGGGAGTCCTACCATAAAGTCCATGGTCTACTAGGAATGGGTAGGGGTTGATATAGGCCAACATTAATAGCTCCTCCCTTGGCTTCCATACATACTACACATTTCTCCACATACCTCCTGACATCTCTTGACAACTTAGGCCAATAGTAGAACCTTTGCACTAGTTCTAATGTCTTGTTGATGCCAAAATGTCCACTAAGACTACCATTATGCTTTTCTTGAATGAGGTTTTCTCTCATTGACCCTTTTGGAACACATAATTGATTCCCTTTAACAAAAATCCACTTTGCAATGTATACTTTGAGTATTGGCTATGAAAATGATTCTCAAAGTGAGAACATACCTTGTAGGCCTCTGAGAAATCTTCATCTTCCCCATAGAGATCCTTGAAACTCTCTATTCCAATGCTCTTGACCTGTATCTCTTGCACTGTCAGCAATCTTTTACTTAATGCATCTGCTAACTTGTTCAATGGTCCCTTCTTGTGCTTGATGGTGAAGATAAAAGCTTTGATTTACTCCATCCATTTCAAATGTCTATTGCTCAACTTATCTTGGGTGTTGATATAGCTAAGTGCCTAATTGTCAGTAAAGACTACAAAATCCTTGGGTAGAAGGTAATGCCTCCACTTCCTAAGTGACTGAACCAAAATATAAAGTTCTAGATCATAGGTTTTGTATTTCTTCTTAGCTTCATTGAGCTTTTCACTAAAGAAAGCTATAGGTCTGCCTTCTTGACTAAGCACTCCTCCTAATGCCATTCCACTAGCATCACATTCCACTGTAAACAATTTGTCAAAGCTTGGTAATAACAGAATAGGTTGAGTTGCCACTTCTTGTTTTAGTTTCTCAAACCCTTTCTCAGCTTCTTGGGTCCACACAAACTTAGTTTTCAAACCACCCTTGATTGTATATATGACTCGTGCACATATGCCACTAAAGTTTCTTATGAATTTCCTATAAAATTGAGCCAATCCATGGAAACGTCTTACCTCAGTCCCAGTGGTTGGTGTAGGCCAATTTAAGATAGCTTCCACCTTGCTTGGATCCATTTTCAATGTTCCTTGGGATACTACAAAACCCAAATATATAAGCTCTTGTTTAAAGAATTCACACTTCTCTAGATTAATGGCTAGCTTCTCCTCTTGCAATCTTCTAAGAACCAACTCCACATGCTTTAGGTGTTCTTCTGATGTCTTGCTAAAGATCAGTATATCTTCAAGATAGACAACCACAAATATCCCTATAAATTCTTTGAGTACTTTATTCATGAGCCTCATGAATGTGCTAGGAGCATTAGAGAGGCCAAATGGCATAACTCTCCACTCATACAACCCATTTTTTGTCTTAAATGCTATCTTCCACTCATCACCATCCTTGATTCTGATCTGATGGTATCCACTTTTGAGATCCAACTTGGTGTAGTACTGAGCTCCTCCAAGACAATCCATTAAGTCTTCAATCCTTGGAATAGGGAACCTATACCTGATTGTGATTATGTTTATTGCTCTAGAGTCAGTGCATAATCTCCACTTGCTTCCTTTCTTGGTTGCTAAGACTACTGGTACTGCACATGGGTTGATGCTCTTCCTAATCAAGCCTTGATCCATCAACTCTTGCACTTGTCTAGCTACCTCTAGATTCTGATCTGGTGTAAGCTTATAAGCTGCTTTGTTAGGCAATGATGCTCTAGGTATGAAGTCAATTTGATGACTAATGGCTCTTTTAGGGGGTAAAGTTGCAGGTGCACCATCACTAACTATGTCCTTGTATTGATCTAGTAACTTCTGGATTGCTCCAGGTATGACTGTTTTCTCAGCCTTGTCTTCTTCTTTGGATTGTAGCATGATCACATACCCTTCAACTCCTTTATGTAGGGTGTTAAGGAACTCTTTTCCATTGCTTAATATGACACTTGGTGTCTTTGACTATCCTTCATCCTCCTCCAACAGTGACTGCAACTTGAATGTCTTCCCATCCTTCTTAAATGAAATTATATTCTCCTTTCCATCATAGATGGCACTTTTTTCATACTACCATGGTCTGCCCAATAGTAGATGGCATGCATCCATGGGTAACACATCACAAATTAGCTTATCCTTGTACCCTCCAATGGAAAACTCCATTGTTACTTGCTCATTGACAAGAATGCTCTGCCCTTTGTTTAACCATGTCACTTTGTAGGGGTTAGTGTGGGGTACCTTCTCTAATTTTAACTTCTTTACTGCCTCTTCTGAGATTATGTTATCTATTGAACCTAAATCTACAATGACCTTACATACTTTTTGAAGTATCTTGCATCTCACTCTAAATAGAGCTCTTCTTTGTTTTGGCTCTTCCTTGACCGGTTGTTTGATCAAAACTCTCCTAAACATCAAATTCTCTCCCATTTCAAATTCAATATGACAGACCTCAGATGATTTGGTTCTCATGGTGTCCTCTTGAGCATATTCCACTCTCTTCTTAGTATTTGATGAAGATGCTTTCTCTGGGCACCTATAAGCTAGATGGCCTACTTGACCACAATGGTAACATTTCATAGTAGCAAAATATGAATTGCTCCTGTCTGCTCCTCTTCCTCTATTGGATCCTCCTTGAGAACCTCTAGCTCTTCCATAACCTCCTCTAGAAGGTGCTTAACTTCCATGCTCAGTGAGTTTAGACTCTCCTTGGTTTCTTTGCTCATTACCTCTATTTTGGTAGCCACCCCTTTGTCCTCTTTGATCTCTTTGATCTCTACCTTTACCTCTACCTTTAGAATTGAAGTCTTGTTTCTTTTTCAGTTTCTCCTCCACTTTAAAAGCCATTTGATAACAAATATGGAGATTAGTGAGTGTAAAGAGACTCAACTCTTCTTGGTTGTTCCATTTGAGGCCATTTAGATACCTCACCACCTTGATGCTTTCCACTTCTTGCACCCTAGACCTAAGACTTAGTTTTTGGAACTCCTCTATGTAGGTAGCTACATCTACATCTCTTTGCCTAAGGTTTTTCCTCTTCTTATGCAATTGGACCTCATAGTCCTCAGACAAATAATACTCCTTCACTTTAGCCACCATAGCTTTCCAACTCCCAATGTGCCTCTTGCCTTCATTCTCTCTTTCTTCTTGTAGGAACTTCCACCAAGTTAGTTCTTGTCCCCTTAACCTTGATTTGGCTATCTTCACCTTTTGTGCCTCAGTAACTCCATCACACTTGAAGTGATTCTCCATTCCTTCTATCCACTCCATAACCAACTCTGCATCCATTCTACCTATGAAGATGGGAATGCCTTCTAGTGCTTTACCACTCAAGGCCTTCAATGATTTGAGGAAGGTTTCCTCCTTTAATGGAGGATTAGGGTCTGGTTCTATGTCCTCCTCAACCTGATCCTCACCCTTGTCTCTAACCACTGCTAGTTGTACCTTCATCTTGCCTATAGCCTCTACCACCTCTTCTAGCCTTTGCTTCATCTCTTCAACAGCCTCTTCAAGCTGTTTGTTTTTCCCCTATTGTTCTTTCAGGTCTCTTGCTAGCTCTGCATTGGTCGCCATATTTGTGGAACCACTGGATTCAAGGTATGACATACAACTCTTAATCCCAAATCCTTAACTTGCTCTGATACCAATCTGATAAGGTAGGGTTGGATGGAACAATCACTGTTCCATGCTTTGAGTCTCCCTTAGAAGACCCTTGTGGTGTCACACTCCACCACCTTAACCTATACATCCTAAGGTTTTTTTAGGTACCCCTAGTTCTCCTGGCCAACCCCACTATCATTCCAATTTCAATCTGCCAAGTCACCCTTGGTGCAATGCTCCTACTCTTCCCTTAGCCCTTAATCTTCCCTAAAGGCTAATTACTCACAACTCTAAATTTGTTCTTTGCAGGGGTGTGGGAATGCTTCCAAAAACTTCACACCATCACAAATTGGTTCTAAGAACTCAACATTACTTCCTTTGTCCATCACTATCTCCAAACCCTCATCTAGGGTTAAGAAGGCTACTAGCCCAAGAGCCCCCAATTAGGCCTCCAACTCTAAGAAAACCGGTTGGTTCTCCAAACTTTCCCAAAGAACCCGAAATATTTTCTATGGGTTCTTGGTCCTAGTGTCCAACACTTCAATATTTTTAAGGTCTTAACCCTCACTAGACCGTACACAATCCTAACCTTCAAATTAGCAAATTTAGGTCTTTTTGAGCCATTTTTTGACCACACGGTGAACTACTAGTTTTTTCTCCATTCAAATGGACTGGTTTAGTCTCCTCCTTCATACCAATCATTTTCAAGGCTCTTATCTACCTTTCCACCATGTGACTTGTTAGGGAAAATTCACCCCTGCAAACCAAATGCTTTGCACATCTTGACTTTCCTAGCCACGCACTGTCAATCTCACCTAGGAGAAGTCTTCCATAGTGTTTTCCTGACTCCTACCTACTCCTAGCTCTACCATATTTACAAACATGGAGTCTAGCCTCATTCCCCAAAAGCCTGTACACCAGGTATAGTGGGAAAGAGAACTAAATCTCCATTCTTGATCGGTTTCCAATCAGATCAGTAACTCAAAAGACACAAAATAACTACCAAACACACCTGCAAATTGAACACACACCCTAAATACTACCACACAAACTTAAAAAACACTCCACACCACAAACTACAACACACTACAGAGCCATGATCGCTCCTGATCACACAAAAGTAAAACAAACACGGGAAATTAGACAAATTCTTCTCATTGTCCACACTTAGCATTCATGAATTTTTTAAAATTACAAAAGCTTCCAACCTTTCCCACAGGTCGAGGAAATCCCTATATAGGTCAGAAAAGTAGTTAACTTTCCCCTTGGTTGGACATGTTGGTTACAAAGTGGTAAAAGTGCAAAATGTTCCATTTTGCCACTTTTTCCTATTCAAAGAAAACTAAGAAAAGTGAGTTTCCTTTAAACTCCTGATCAAGACATATTATTGAACTTCTAACTCTAACTAAATGATCAACATGACCTTCATGGAAATACAATAAAACAAAATTCATCCTAGATTTCTTCCTATTGCCTAGTGCTTCCTAGGTGTTTCCTAGGTGCTCCAGCACCAGATGTCCTATCAAGGATTTAGAGGAGCAATGACATCTCATGACCCATATTTTATTTGTTTGTTGTATGTGGTTTGTCAAGACAAAACGACTAGGGAAATCTTGTCCTTAGTATGAGTTAAGACACTCCTTGTCTATGACTATTTTTTTTTTGCAAGTGGATGAATTTGTACACTATGGTCTATTTCATATCATGGTGTGTACTATCCATTTGTGTCAGTCCCACACAATGATGATAAAAATGTAAGCTTAGCAAATCTAGAAAAATATTGAAGATCATATGTTTTTCAATCAAACCTTCGTTATTTCTTACTAACATTCTGAAATCATCCATGCTAACATCTCACCTTTCCGACATAATGATAGAGTCTTGTAACACAACAAAAAAAATAGATAATTTGCATATTCATACATTCTATAAGCATTATGTAAACACTATCGTACATCATATAGTTACATTGCATTTCAAACAAATAGGAACATTAATATCTTCATTGCATGTCTAGGAAATTATGGCATAATAGGCATTCCATCATCATAAGATACATAATGTAAACATTGCATATACATATCACCATCACATATAAATAACATCATATAGTACATTACATCCATCATAAAAAAAGACATCATAACATCATAGATTGCATAAACTCATCATAATGTAGAAAAAATTCATTCATAACACATATACATACATCATCTAGGAAACATGATCATATAGAAGCAATGCATCATCATACAATAGAACTGCATATCATATAGAAGCCATCAAAAATCATATATATATATATCACTCAAAATAATGTGTCATAGTACAATATGAGAATGTATCCATAAATAAAAATGAGCTCGCAAGCTCTCTGGTCAAAATACAATGGCTACATGTATAACAAGTGTCAACATGTCCCACTGCCACTACTGCCATGTGGTGAAGGTGGAGGAAAGGGCCTCAGAGGTGCTCTTTATGAGGTGGAAGGCCTATCATACAGACCTAATCTCGATGGACCTGCCACACCCTCTATACTTTGAGTCCTAGTCTGACTCTTGCTCTATGTTCTATGGTTGTGAACCTCTGAAAAGCTAGGAGCTCATCTCTCTGCTGGAACCATTAACTCATATAGATCTCTATAATACATAGCCCTCTCTACTAATCTGACTAGCTCACGAACCATACCATTAGATGAAGTGCCACTATAAAGCCATCTAACCTTTGTATATTATTTCTCTATCTCCTATCTCCGAGCTATAGCCTAATCTCTATCCATCAGAGCACTGTCCCTCTCTATCTGCAAGGCATCAAACTTTGGTGTAACCAATCTCATCCTCTCCTCCAAAGCCTCCCTATCATTGTCCCTAGGAGCCTCATCCTCCCATCTCCCCTCTACAATCCGATCCCGGAGCTCTCTCTCCTGCTCCTCCATGGGTGCCTCCTCCTCCTCAATATCATCCTCCCCATAGCCTGCCGCAATACCAAGAGGATCAATATCCATATCAACCTCCTCATCCTCTACAGGATCCTCTCCATGAATATATACCTCTACATGCTCCTCGAGAGCATGCTCATCTCCAACATGTGCCTCTGCTCTGCCCCCGATGTCCAACATCGGTACTCCTCGGCCTCTACCTCGCAAATAGGTGATATTCCACCTACTTGACCATCTCTTTGACCTCTCCTTCCTCATCTACCACCACCCATGCCACCACCTCTACCTCTATGTTGCCCTCTCATCCCTGTACCTCATCTCTCTATTGGTGTCGGCTAGTCCGGATCTGTATATGAAATAGGATGATGCTCTACACACCATGTGTCATAAGCAACTATCATCCCTGGATCTGCTACTCCACCTCTCCATCCCCACTATAAAGGTTGTAAATCCTGAATCTCTACCTCTGTAGTAGCCACTGGTATCATAGGCCCCCAATGTGGAACCTCTCTATAAGATCGAGCAAACTCTGCTCTACCTCTAGGCTCATCCTGAACCTCCCCAAACTGTCTCAAAACTCGATCAGGAAGGTGTCTCTCAATGATGTGTACACTCGAAATAGTCCTACCAATCAAATATTGTTTCTGCCTACAGTAGGTCAAATGCCCATCCTCATCTGACCATCTCTCGCAATCCATGTATGGCCTCCATGTGAACTGACCCAATGTGTCCAATGCATGTCGCTAGTATCCTGTGTCTCCACATGACTCTGAGTAATGTTTCCCATATACTGGGAAAAATAAGGAAATCTAGCCTCTGGCTTTGTAGTGACAGGAGGAAAAAATACCGCAATGTGCTCCCATGCCCAAACCATGAGAATATTGGTACCACAGCTCATAGATTGTGCATCTCTGTACACTATATCATGTATATGAAAATACAACATGCCTAACAGACAGGGACCCCGGGCATACACATTCTCCCTATCCAACATCCCAACAAGAAATCCATGACGCCGATGGTCAGGAAGAACTATACCCCCAATCAATGTACATAGGATACAATCTATCTTCTCATACCTATTTGCCGGAACCTGCCATCTGATCTCATAGTGCTCTATCCCTAATCTCCTAATGTCGTCAACAACATAAAATCTAGTCAGCTCACTGTATCCATATTGTGTGTCATACATAACCCTCTCTCCTCTAATAGGTAGATGAAGGATCCGATATACATCCTCTAACGTAACAGTCACTTGACCAGTCAGAAAATGAAATGATGAAGTCTCAGAATGCCATTGCTCACATAAAGCAGTCAACATGCTTTTGTTTTCTCAAATCGTGGGCATAGTCAACACATGATGTAGTACCAGTCTCCATAGTAATCATGAATCTGCACTAACCAATTGCTCTCTCAGCTCAAATTTATGAAGCCGTGTCTCCCGAGTATAGATGGGATCTAAAATAACCTACAAATTACATTTCAATCATGATGTCAAATGTGAAATTTTTCAAAAAATTTATCAGAAAATTTTACATGCCAAATGCGGTTTACAGAATCAAATGCGGTGCTATTTTCCACAAGTGTTGCACAAAAAAGAATTTGTGTTAGTTATCTCAAATGCATTTATGAATCGGTCAAATTCACACCCAAGCAAATGCGTTTCAAAAATTTCAAATGTGGTGCAAATATATTTGCCTACCTATATGCATATGTGTTTCAAAATAACACATGCATTTCACTTTCCTACATGCACCTATCTAAAACACAAATGTGATGCAACATACCATATGTAGTGAATTAAAATACATTTGCATTGATTACCTAAATGACCTAGATGAGCCTAGACATCTGTTTGCAAATGCGTCGTTCTGGAAGCAGATGCGTTGCACACAAATGCATATGCATTGAATGCGAAAGACCGCATGTGAAAAATTATTTTTACGTGCCTAAAACTACGTGAAAAATGAAATTTCAAAAGCTCATTTTAGGGTACATATCGTGGGTCCTGCATCGGCTAGCCATCTAAATGTCTGGATCCGATATCCATGACGCGCAGTGTAGGGAACTGGAGACATCTTCATCCAATACTCAGAGAAAATTTCTCAATTATTCAACTCTTCTGGGTGCAAATGAATTGGTTTCCTACCTACTTTCTATTTATACCTAGGGGGGTAAGTGCAAGAAGTTGGGTCCACAAAGAGGGGAAGTTTCAGCCAAAAAAAAAAATCTTGCAAAAAATGCGTATGCGTTATTAAAAAATGCATACGCGTTATGCATTGGGTACCCGAGCCTAAAAAAATGCATATACGTTATAAAACGCGTACGCATTATAAAACGCATACGCGTTTTTGAGTGCATACAAATAATTTATTTTTAAAAAAATGCTTTTTAGAAATGCATACGCATTTTAAAACGCGTACGCGTTTTAAAACGCATACACGTTTCTAAAAAGCCTTTTAAAAAAAAAAAAATCAAACAAATAAAGAACACATCTGCGTTTTGTAACGCGTACGCGTTTTTAAAAATGCATATGCGTTATTAAAAACTTGAATCTCCAACCCACTTGCAGCCTTGGTTTTAGGCTCGGGAAAGGCTTGGCAATCCGAGCCTTAGCCTTTGACCTGCAACTAAAAAACTAAGGCAGATTGAAGAAGAATGTCCATCTTTGACAATATGGTTGATGGACTTTTTTTCTGAATCAATCTATAAAATTAAAACCCATTACAGAACACGATTTCTAGTTTCCAAATATATAATTTTTATTAATATTGGATTATATTTGATATTTTTAAATTAATTTCAAAGCAAACTAGTCCTTAAACATGAAATATCAGACTTTTTTTGTTTTTTAATAACTTTTTTTTGGTGAAGTTTCTTGTAAAAAAAATTATATGACATCAATCTTTAGACAATTCTTTACAGAATGAAAAAAAAAAGTTTCAAAAAATGTTTAGTTTAGGTCAAATTATGTTGTCCGTACACGTTGATTTTTAAAAACAACAATTAAGGCCAATAAAAATTTAATTAAAAAAAAAATATTCAACAAAAAATTACAAAAAAAATTTCTCATCAATCTTCATGTTGTTAGCTCTCTTTCCTCAAAAGGAATTAGCAAAATATTTTTATTTGGGTTAAAAAGTGGTGTCCGTACACGTGCATGGTATGGTAAAAAAATAGGGACTTTTAAAAAGTGGTTTTTGTAGATCCCTATCAAAATTTAATTTCTACAATTTGGGTATTTGAATAATTTACATATTTAGAAACTAGATTCAAAATTCAAAATTTCATATTATTTATTTTTTTTAAAATTCATTGTGTAGGTGCCTCAAATTTTTAGTCCAAGTGTGACAAATTATGAAAAACAACAAAAACACTTCCACTTTTTGAGCTTTTTGTGGACCCAACTTCTTGCATCAGCCCAGGGTTTGGGTGGCATTTCTTTTGGCCTTGTCTATTGCCTGCTTAATCTTCCAAATTCTATTGACCCGTACACATCCCTATCACTTCCAAATTCAATTCCGTCAACTCCATAGCATTTCTAACTATCAAATTGACTTATTGGGAATATTTCCTAATTTTCTTGAAATTTTTCAAAAATTTGTCAATTTTCCCGAGGGAGCATACCCTAACATATTTCATACTAGGACACGATCAGGGCATATTTTATTTGATACAACACCAAAATGACATTGTATCAAAGAGGGGCAAACTGTAGACACCAAAAATTGGTCTAGGCCTGTGAGTACCACTTTTGACATAATTTTCTAATGTCCATGGTCATGATTAAATAATGTTTATTATTTAATTACCTTTCTAAGCATATATTTCCTCTATTAATTAAATAACCTTTTAGTTATTTAATTAATTCATTATGACCCTTATTCAACTTTGACTAATTAAATAAATCATATTTATTTAATTATGTCGCTAACTAATTAATTCTCCTTCTTAATTAAATAAATTATTATTTAATTACCCCTTTGTCATATTTCAACTATAATTAAATATTTATTATTTAATTATTGAATTAATCCTTTTCAATAGTCAATTAAATAAATTCATTTAATTTTCGAATGTTGAATTAAATTGACATTTAATTCATAATTAAGTGTTTCTATCACATTCTTTTGTCGTTCAATTGACTAATTATTCACTCACCTTCTGACTTGAGATCTATTTTAAATCCACTAGTTATCTCCAGGTTCGATATCTGATCGTCTCTATGAGAGGAATCTCTGTCACAACCAGTCAGTTAACTAGTTCTAACTCATATGCATGAATGTGTTTATTAGTTAAATATATTTATTTAATTAATTAATTCATGTGTGCATTTGAACTCTTTATTCTTTGAGTTCTAACTTTGTCTTTGTCATTCAACGTCTATTTCTTCTATTTTCAAAGACTCTTAACTAAAGATTAAATTGTTTATTTAATTTGGAACTCTTGTTCTTTCTATTTTCAAACAGTCTTGACACAAGAATAAGTTATTGTTCTAATTTAATCTTTATCCTATAGAATTTTGTAACTCACATTCTAACTGACACAAAACTCACATTGCACAACATTCATCAATCTCGTTCGTCGATCTCTTTTGAATCTGAGCCAATCATTCAAAAACCCAAAATCTATAAAATGACCTCTCATTTTCATTATTCCTCCTCCTGAAATCAATACTTTTGAGAAGAACCTATTATCTTCAATTTTTTGCTGAGACAATACATCCAAGTTATGCTTGCATCAATACTGAAAATTTGAGGGCAAGAATACTAAGACAACAAAATGGAGAAGGAAAATCAAGATAATTCAAAGAAGTGGATGCATATTCGGTGAGACTGTTCTAGTTTTAGTTTCTATTGTTTTGTTCATTTTTACTCGTTCTTAGTTGTTTGATTTAGATTAATATTTGTTAGATTAGATTTTAATTATCTATCTATGTAGATTTCCCATTTAATTCTACGTTACAATGTATGTAATAATTTTTTTGTATGTCACGGGATATCATCAAGAGGCGGAAGAAGAGAGATGACCAAAAAGAAGGAGAAGATGGATGTTAGTGCAGAGAAATAATCCTTCAATATATTTCCAAAGAACTATTAGTTGTTGCTCTAATCATCATTGGGAGGATTATTGTAATGGCCAACAAACACCATGATATAGTATAGATCAAAGGTGTGCAAGGTCATACCATCACATGACATAAGCAGTCGCATACAAGGATGATCAGTTAACGGATAAATACCAAAAGACAGTGGTTGCCAAAAAATTTTCCAAGTTTGTCTGAATGTAATTTTTACGGAGTCTATGTTTGTGTGTGATAGATGTTAGGTGTAGATACTGAAAATTGGTCTAGGCCTACGAGTACACATTCGACATAATTTTCTATAGTCTGTCGTCTTGATTAAATAATGTTTATTATTTAATTATCCTTTTTAACACATATTTCCTCTATTAATTAAATACCTCTTTTTAATTAATTCATTAATTCATAAATAACATTTATCCAACTTGATTAACTAAATAAATCATATTTATTTAATTACGTTCAAACTAATTAATTCTCCCCCCTTTATCTATCAATTAAATAATGTATTATTTAATTACCCATTTATCATACTTTTCCAACTATAATTAAATATCTTTATTTAATTATTCATTTAACCTCCTTTAACTATAATTAAATATCTTTATTTAATTATTCATTTAACCTCCTTTAACTATAATTAAATATCTTTATTTAATTATTCATTTAATCTCTTTTATCTATAATTAAATATTTATTATTTAATTATTCACTTTATCCATTTCAAATGTCAAATTAAATAAATTACTTTATTTATTTAATTAAAATCTCTTATTTTGAATGTTGAATTAAATTAGCATTTAATTCATATTTAATTATTTATGTCACATTCCTCTATCATTCAATTATTAAAGTCATTCACTCACCTTCGGACTCGAGTTCTAATTTTAGTTCTCCAGTTATCTCTTGAGTTCAACACCAGTTTATCTCTGTGAGAGAACTCTCCATCACAACTAGTCGATTAACTAGTTCTAACTCATGTTTGCATTTGAATGCATTTATTCTTCAACTTCTAACTTTGGCTTTTGCATACAAAGTCTATTTCTTCTATTTTTGGAGATTCAAATTGTGAACTTGTGTTCTAACTCACGTTCTAAATTAGTCTCTACTTGCAGTTGAACTCACATTCTAACTCATGTTCTATCTGTCACATAACTCATCGCATGCCATTGATCAATCTCGTTCGTCGATCTCTCTTTCAATCTGAGTCAATCGTTCGAAAACACAAAATCTATAAAATGGCCTGTCATTATCATTATTTCTCCTCCCGAATTTATACACTTTTGAGAAGAAACAATCTTTGATATTTTGCTTAGACATTCCACATAGCTATACTTGCATTCAAACATAGAAATCTCAGGGCAAGAACACTAAAAAGGAAAAATGGAGAAGAGCAATGGAGTTAATTCGGAAGGGTGAATGCATATTCGGTGAGATCAATTTAGTTTGTTAATTATTCATCATGTTTTCAATTTTGTTCTTTATTGTTTGATTTTAGATTAGTTTTGATTTAGATTAGGATTAATATTGTTCGTTCTAGTTGCAGATCTTATCAGAAAAATTTAATCTAATGTTACATTTGGTGAACCCAACGTGAATCGCAGTTGAAATCCGCACATCTTTCCTGTTTTTCATAGGTTTTCTGTCCAGTGAACCGCATTTGTCAAAAACAACAACACAACTATCATTACGAACTGCATCTGCTACACCATAAACTGCATCCGTCTATCAATCACCGCATCTGACTATCAAAACCTGCATCCGCCTGTCAATGAGTTACCAAACCACATCCGATACGCTATTAACCACATCTGCCTATCACCAGCCGAACTGCATCTATGGCTCCAAAAGCCGCATCTGGCTAGTAAATTTTTTTATTTTTTTTATTGATTTCTGTGCATCCATAATTTTTAGTTTTCATTTTTTTTGGTGATTTGGATTTTTGCTAATGTTTGTTACAGTTGTCTTAAAGGTGGAATAACAAGTGTTTGCAGGATGAAGCATAGAAGACAATAAAAAAACCAAAGACAAATAATGAACTACTAACAAAGTTGCATGCAAGACCTAATGCCTTTATCTTTTTAGCAAGCTTTTCATTTGGTAGATAGATAATCATCATGTGGATTAAAAGGAACTTTTGTTTGGTAGTGTAAATAATCTCGTTTGGGCTTAATAATTTACTAGTTTTTTTCGTGTCTGCATTGTTAGTTTAGAACCCCACGATTTAGTAATCGAAGTATCATCTCCCCTTGCACATTCATGCAATCCTGGGTGTAAGAGAAATAGTTACTGACTCTAGAATTTGGGCCTGTCTTGGTGGGAAAAAGTACTCACCCCAAGATGACTCAGACTAGTAGCACGCTAAAGCCAAGCGACTTCTAGCCGGTATAAAAGTGGATTCTTGGGGAAACCCCAAGAATCACGTGCACTATTTGGATGAGATGGACAGAAATGGACTCTAACCAATGTTGGATAGTGTCCCATGAATGGAATACCCAAATTAAACACCTTGTTGTAGAGTTACCAAAATCCTACCTACTTGTTGGTACAGCAGGGTCTGCCTTGTGAAGCCGTCTTACAATCTTACGATTTACGTGTAGAGTTGAAAGGTATGCCATGGGAGATTCATGGGTACTGTAGCTTGGCTGCCCCGTATAAGTGAGTGTCATGGAGGGGAGCCAATGGGGTCAAGCTACTGATCATCCACCGTAAATATGCGTAGCTAGAGAAATCCAAGTAAGAATTCAACAAGTATTGTCCTAAAAGCCTAGGGTGTAAATGTTTTTCAAGTCTTAATAGTCCATTCATCACAAAGCTGAAAATATTTTGAATGCTGTGTTTTTTGTTTGCTGTATTTGCCAAAATCTTGATCAAACAAACAAAGTCAGTCAAACAAATTTTGGGAAAAATTTCAACTGTCAAAAAATAGAGTCGCATTTGTCAGTTTAAATGCTGCATCTGTCATAGAGAGTCGCATTTGTTAGAGGAAAGACTACATCTGTCTATCAAAAAAATTTATTGTTCATAGTCTGCATAGTCTAAGTCGCATCTGCCATCTTCTGAGTCGCATGTGTTCATGCAAATTGCATCTATCATTTTGTGAGCCGCAAGTGTCTGTAAAAAAATCCCAGTTAATAGAGTCCAGAAATAGAACTGCAACTGTCAAAAAAGCCGCATCTGTCATAGGAAAAGTCGCAACTATCAGGAAAAGCCACATCTGTTAGATACACCACATCTGTCAAAATTTGAACCGCAACTATTAGGTGAACCACATTTGACTGTTAACAGAAAACATCCAAAGTTGCAAACTAAGTCCAAAACATCACTGTAATTTTGCCTCTGGTTTTTAAGATCAACCTTGAACAGAAACTGTCAAAATTTTGCTCAAAAACCTTTGCATCATTAGGGGTCATATAGGTCTTTGTCATGATAAATTCCTTAGTCATAAGTCATCCTAAGTTGCATGCATATAGATACTTCCTAGGAAATCGCATATCATAGAATAGATAACTGTCCTCTTCATTGGATAAGTTCATGTCGCAGTTTGTCACAATCATTGAACCTACTCACTTTTAGTCCTATCTAGTGGATCTTTTCAGCTCAACAAGTCTAGTTTGGAAAATTCACCTTGTCACCGTCATTATCCTACAATCAGGCTCCTTGGTCAAAACAAATCCTTGCATGCATTTACTCCATAGGTGGTAGGTTATACCCATTTTAGAATCATTTGTCGTCATAGTCTACATGAGATTTTTGCATACTGTCTGTCCTACCATATGTCATCTTAGTACACATCTTTTTTTTAGAAATCATTTTAGCAACCTCCTTATTGTCATAAAATCTAAAAAACATAGAAATAGGACATATCAGTTTTTAGGCATAGTCTACATACCCTCATTTTAAGCAACTTTTTCATGGTCGAAACAAGGTCTCGAAAGAAACTTAGAGCAATGATAGACCCCAACTAATTCATCAATCCATTTGGAAATCAACCATCAAGAAGTAAAAGACCCCACAGACCTTTACATGAAAAACATGTCACTAGGGACACACATGGTCAAATTTACATAGAAGACATAGACGCAGTAGTGCAAGATCCTGAATTTGCATCCTTTATGGATGAGTGTTTGGAAAATGATCCCCAATGATATCTAGCAAAGTTCCTAGCAGAAGGTGCCAAACTACCCATAGGATTCGATCTTAGTACTTTGCAAACATAGTCAACTCAACCAATGCAAACTGCAATGTCAACTGTCTCTATTCCCCAAATTACTGCAGCAATACCAACTGGTATACCAACTCAAACATCACCAATTGTAAACACAACCCCTTTCAACATAACACAAGGTTTATAGTTTACTACTAGGGCAACTTCCTCCAACCCCTTTGGCACCAACACGACTGGTAGAAGATCCAAAGTTGGTGGAAACATTCCTATACCAAATTAGACCATTCAAACAGGAAACATTCCTATACCAAATCAAAACACTCAAACAAGTAGTATCCCTATACCAATTCAGAACATTCTAACGGGATATATTCCTTCACCAAATCATAATCCATCACAGAACATGGCCTTTCAAAACACCTACATTGACCCAAACAACGCCAACAACATGTCCTTGACACAAGTAGATGTCCTTCAAAACCAAATGCAAACTCTTCAAGAATAGATGGACAACATGTCTATGTCAGGCAAATGAACTATCTCAGCGCAAGACCTATGTCCATGTCCATTTGACAAAGCGCTTTATATGACACCTTTCCCCCATGGATACATTATACCGATTTTGCCTAAGTACAATGGGAGAAAGAATCCTTTGGAACACATTAGAGAATTCTCAACAACATGCATGGACATATCGTATGACCCCACATACTTGATGAGACTATTTCCACGAACCCTTGTTGGGATAGGACTGGAATGGTTTTCTAAACTACCATATGGTATACGATCTTCGGGTGAATTAGCTGAGAAGTTTGTCGAACACTTTTCCTTCAACATAGACAATGAGGTAATGATAGCAACCTTGTGCCACACAACACAAGAAGATGGCAAAACCTTCACCACTTTCTTTTAGAGATGGAGAAGTCTAGCTAGCAGATGTCCAGTTGAAATACCAAAAAAGAAAAAGGTCACTATATTCCTAGAGAACATCAACCCAAAACTACGAAGTGACTTAAGAGTACACTATTGTACTTCATTCTCAGACTTGGTACAAAAAGGCATCATCCTTGAGAAAGGTCTTACAAACAAATGAGAAATTATGGTACCAGGCAGAAATCCGGTTGTCCAACATCAAAACACGCCAAATGATAGAATTTTGGTCTAGGAATAAAAATGTTATAAATGATGGCATTGTTGATGCTAAAAACATACACATGGGACCGACTATCACGCGTAGAGGTTACAACTCCAATAAAGACACGATGAATAGTCCAGATCAAACAACTAACTATGTCCAAAATTCACAACAACGAATATTTCCTACGCATGAATTTACTCCTTTAGGGTGACCAATTGAGGTTATTTACAAAGAGTTGATTAAACACAACATCATCAAACCTTTGGAACCAAGAGAGTATGATCTTGGATAGTTTAAACCTTCATGGTGGGATGAAAAAGCCTATTGTGAATACCATTAGATAAAAGGACATGGCCTACAACAATGTCACCAACTCAAGAATATTATCCAAGACTTTGTTGAAAATGGAACCATAGAGGTCAGTGGGCAGAAAAATAATATGAACAATGATCATAAAGTCTTCACAGACCCCTTACATGACCACACAAAAGGAAAAGCCTCTAGTTTGGGACCCAAGAATGATCCATCAGCCAATTACACACACACCAACTATGACTATGGAAAAGGCAAGACCGTATATAGCCTTAGGGCTGCAAATGAACATGTTGACACCTTCACCATTAAGAAGCATCCAGAATGTAATGCGACCACATGCAGAACTAAGATTACTATTCTAGGTCCTTCTTCTGAACCACCTACACAAGCTTCCAAGTTCAAGTACAACCTCCTTGATCAATTGAGTAAAAATCCTACGCAAATATCTATCTTGGAATTTTTGACTTTATCACCTGAACATCAAGCCATTCTCGACAAAGCTCTATAGAATACGACTATCCCTACTGACTTAGATGTCAATCATTTCAAAGAAATGGTGGGATATTTGACCAACTCGCATCATGCCACATTTTCCCAACAAGATTACTCAACTGAAAAGTCTGATAATAATGACCCTTTACATCTTGAAGTCTTAGTCCATCAAACCAGAGTCAAACGAGTCTTGGTAGACAGAGGAGCAGGTTTGAACCTATGTACCCTAAAATTGGTTAAGGCATTAGGATTCTCAGAAGATTGTGTAGATACCTCTAAGAGTATATTCATCAAGGCTTATGATGATGAAGAAAGATCATCCAAAGGAGTGGTCACACTCCCTATCAGAATTGGCTCGACAATCATGAACACCAGCTTCCAAGTCTTGGATCTCACCCTTCTGTACAACTTGTTGTTAGGTAGGCCCTAGATACACGCAATGAAAGCTATACCATCAACATATCACCAATGTCTTAAATTCTCGCATAATGGCACTGAGATCACAATTGATGGTGATCTAGATCCTTTTCAGTATTGTACAAGCCTAAGGGGAATTCCACAAAGACAGGTACCCACTAACCAAGAAGTTTCATCATCCACTTTATCCCAATACATTGACTCATCACATCTTACCAAGTCCAATTCATTCAAACCTCCATCCACTACTCCTAAGCTTGAGATCCAAGACAAAGGCTTTGGCGAATATCATATAAAGGCATCATACTATGTCAGTCAACTGATTCCACCTAAGGCATATGGCCTACTCATGGCAGATAGAAGACAGTCAATGGTCACATTTCATGTACCCCCTACAACAACATTGACCAAATGGGGAGAGTTAAGTGAAGAAATTGTGGATCAAGGTGATTCCTGGTTGTATCAAGAAGAACATGAATACCCCTCCCCGTTTATTCAAATAGCTAAGGACCAGTATGGAAAAGGCTTTAAGATAATGCAAAATGAAGGCTATGATGGGCATAGTGGGTTAGGTCTACATCAGAATGGAAGGATGGAACTGATCACTATCTACCCATGACCGAAATACTTCGGGCTAGGGTGTCAACCGCTTAGAATTGGGTTTCTTGGTACTTCGTCATCATTTCAAGAGGAAGTGAATGCTTACGTCAACACCGAGATATCTCATGAATCACCTCCCCCAATTTATGACAACCCTCCAATTTATGATGAATCCCCTTACTCAAGCAATGGTGAATGGGATTCCTTTTCATCTACTAGTACCATGAACATAGATGCCCTATTTGGAGAATTGGACCTAAACGTGAAACCTGTACCCAAACCATCTAGTCCTTGTCCTAAGAAACACTTGTCCAAAGAAGAATGGCAGAAGAGCTGTGTTTGGGAAACCCTTGATCATGCATCTTGGGCACCTGATAAACCTTCTTGTGACGACCCACCCCTTACAATGGTCCCAAATCAGAGTTTACCTACCCGTAGGGAAAAGACCAAACAAGAGTTAGTCCAAATCTTCTATGACCATCTCAACCCTATTTATTCACCTTGTCAGCTGCTACCTTTAAAAAGTTCGATGATGACATGCCCCTTATATATACTGAACTCATCAACTGGGATCAACAAGGTACACCTATCATAGATACATTCAAGAACAACGAAGCAATTGTTGAGTTCATGGGACTTAGAGAAGGCATACGAAGAGGGGATCATAAAGTGGGTTTTACCATAGACTTGGATGACAAAGCATATTTTGGGGAGTCTATTTACACCTCTAGTCACAAAAATGAGAATAAAAAGAAAAAAAGACAATGAAAAGAGAAATGATGAGTCCCTAGGTGAAAACCGAAAGGTGCCTATGGATGAAGAAATAGTCAAAATAAAGGACGTATCCGAGGGCGAAAAATTTTCTGAGGCACCCAAGGATAGAGGTTTAAATATTCTCCCCGTTGAACAAGAAAAGTCACCGACGCTAGTAGAAGAATCTTTTGAAGTTAACATAGGTACAAAAGAGAATCCTAAGAAGGTATATTTTGCAGCTTCTTTAACAAAGACAGAAAAACCTGAGTTTAAAGAATTCTTCCAAAAGAGATAGATAAACTTTGCCTGGTCGTATGCTGACATGCCTGGGCTGGATCCAGACCTAATATTGCACCATTTACCACTACAGCTAGGTATTAAGCCAGTCAAATAGAAATTAAGGAAAATGCATCTATTGGTCAAGATAGAACTCAAGAAACTCTTGGATGTAGGATTCATAAGGACAATAGACTATGTAGACTGGATATCAAATCTTATACCAGTGACTAAACCAATTGGGGGCATTTGTATTTGCACAAACTTTAGAGACATCAACAAGGCATGTCCTAAAGATGATTTCCCTTTGCTGAATATAGATATGATAGTAGATCTTACAGCAAGATACGAGATGCTATCCCTCATGGATGGTTTCTCTGGATATAACTAGATTAAAATAGCACTTGAAGATCAACACAAGATTGCTTTCACGTGTCCATGGGGCACGTATTGTTGGAATTTTATGCCATTTGGGCTTAAGAATGTATGGGCTACTTACCAAAGGGAAATGACTACAATATTCCATGACTTTGTACACTCTCTCATGGAAGATTATGTCGATGACATTATAGCAAAATCAGAAACAAGGGAAGATCACTTAAAGGTTCTCGACAAGATATTCCAGAGGCTAGAGAACTACAATGTAAGGTTAAATCCAAAGAAGTGTGTCTTTGGAGTAAAATCAGGGAAATTGTTAGGGTATATCATTTCTCGAAGAGGCATTGAAGTAGACCCAGAGAAGGTAAGAGCTATAATAGAAATTCCTCCTCCAGTCAGCACAGGACAACTCAAAACTCTACAAGGCAGAGTACAGTCAATCAGGTGGTTCATAGTACAACTGGTGGATAAAATACATCCATTTCAGCATCTACTCAAGAAAGGAGTACCATTTGTGTGGATGCCTAGATGTCAGGAAGCCTTCCACAAAATTAAGGACTATTTGCTTACTCCACCAGTCTTAATGCCACCTATAGAGGGAAAACCATTGATCTTATACATTTCAGCGACTCAGTCGACATTAGGGGCTCTTCTCGCACAAAAATATGATCAAGGTCATGAGAGAGCGGTCTATTACATCAATCGTAGGTTAGTGGGCTATGACTTGAATTACAACAACATAGAACATGCCTGTCTTGTGGTAGTCTTTGCTACCCAAAAACTTTGGCACTACATGCTCAATTGACAAACAATGTTAATTGCAAAAATTGATCCACTCAAATACCTACTTAGTAAGGCAGCTTTAACAGGACGATTGGCTAAATGGGTCATGATACTTAGCGAGTATGACATTCAGTATGTCAAGAGAAAGGCTATAAAAGGACAGGTGATTGCAAATCAGTTAGCTGATGCACCTATAAAAGCAAACCATCCCTTAGTGGCAGATTTTCCTGATGAATTCCTCTTCAATATTGACATAAAAACCAACTGGAAACTATACTTTGAATGGTCACATAAAAATCATGGTTCAGGAGTTGGTATCTTATTTGTCACACCTCAAGGTGATACCATTCCCAAATCATTCAGGATTGCTTTCCCTTGTACAAACAATATAGTAGAATACAAAGCCTTAGTGACAAGCTTAAAAATGGCAGCTCAATGGGACATTAAGAGCCTACATGTCTCTAGTGACTTTCAACTGGTAATCCAATAGGTAAATGATGAGTACAAAACTAAGGATGAGAAGCTTGCCCCTTACAAGAGAGTGGTTGATAGTTTCAAATAGTATTTCAAGGACATAACTTTTCAATAAATACCATGCATTCAAAATAGAGCTACATATGCTATGGAAACCATGGGTTCCTGTTGGATATTTTGAGTAACGTACCTAAGTTCGAGTTCTTGGTTGAACAGTTGTTGGTCCCTACCTACGATATCCCCGATACTGTGATGGTGTGTACCATTGTTGGTCCTACATCTCCTTGGTATAAATACATATTTGACTACCTAACTAATCAAACTTTACCTCAAGATTTGTCCAATAACCAATGTCGAACCTTCATCCATAAGTTAGCTAAGTATACCATCATCGGAGAAACCCTATATAGATGTACCTTAGACAACGCCCTCATGAGATGTCTCGATGCTGAGGAAGCATAAACAACTTTGTGAGCGGTGCATGAGGGTATATGCGGATCCCATTTGAGTGGTCCTACCTTAGCCCTTAAGATTATGAGACTAGGATATTATTGGCCTACAATGGAGAAAGACTCATACGTCTTTGTAAAGAAGTGTAGAAAGTGTCAGATACATGGAGACTTGATAAGAGCACCACCGCAGGAGCTTCATCCAATTACTTCACCATGGCCCTTTTCCCAATGGGGACTCGACCTCATAGGTAAGATACACCCTTCATCATCCAACGACCACAAATTCATCATTACTGCCATCGAATACTTTACTAAATGGATTGAAGCTATTCCCATGACCTACATCACCGACACCCAAATATCTAAGTTCATCCTAAACTACATCATTTTTTGGTATGGTGTACCCCAATCCATAATCATAGATAATGGCTGCTCATTCAAGAACCAAGAAGTACTCCATTTATGTGAAGAATTCCACATCAAACACCACTTTTCCACCCCATATTACCCACAAGGTAATGGCCAAGCTGAGGCATCTAATAAAACCATTGTTAGAATCCTAAAAAAGACTGTCAATGACGTTGGTCGTGACTGGCACCTACAACTTAATCCTACCTTATGGGCTTATCGCACAAGCATCCGTACTCCCACCGGTGCCACTCCATATTCCCTTGTATTTGGGTCTGAAGCTATCTTACCTATTGAGGTTGAAATACCTTCTCTAAGGGTATCCTTGAAGGGTCATGTTGATGATGAAAAATACTGGGTATCTAGGTTACAAGAGCTAGAATTGCTGGATGAATGAAGACATAAAGTGTTAGATCATTTGCAAGCATATCAAAATCATCTTCGTCATAGCTACAATAGGAAGGTTCTCAATAGGAACTTTGACATTGGTGACCTGGTATTAATGGAAAATCCTAAGAATCAAGTTGAAAGAGAAAAACCAGGTAAGTTTGAACCTAACTGGTAAGGGCCTTATATTGTCATAGAAGCCTTTGGATCAGGAGCGTACCAACTCTCTACTCCTGAAGGGGAGCTGCTTTTGTCACCTATCAACAGTCTACATCTAAAGAGGTTCTATGCTTAGATTCTGAGAATCCGTGTCTTAATCTAGAAAATAGAAAAAAAAATGAAAAAAGAAAAAAATGGTTACCTTGATGAAAACCTGGTAAATAGGCATCTTTGTAACACCAAAAAAAAATCAAAAAATCAAAAAAGTAAAGAGAAATAATCTATCCTATAGTGAAAACCACTTTGGTGGTGCTATGGATAAGTACCATGGTGAAAACCTGGCAAATAGGCACCATGTGTAGTCAAGCTCGCTCTTTCGTCTACCATCATTCCAATTGGACTTTTCACCATCATTCATAATAAAGTGTTGTTCTATCCATTACTTGGAATGATTGACATCTAATCCCATTTAATCACATTATCCACTTCATCTCACATGTCTTATTCCCAACTAGGGGAAAATCCTTGTCCTTTACCATGAACGCCTTGTACATAGCGTCATATCATCGAAAATGTCCTGAAAAATCCCAAAAACATTAGAAAAACTTCAAAAATCCAAAAAAATAAATCAAAATGTTAGAAAATACCAAAAATAGTGTCAAGTCCGTCATGTCAGGCCAGTCATGTTAAGTCAATCATAGACATAGTCAAACTACGTTGCCTCTGTGACTGGGATGTAGGCAAGGCCATCAATCGATGTGCCCCCAAGGCATTAGGTCAGTCATTCTAGGTTTGTCATGTATCACACACATTTAAATCATGAATCTTTGTATATTCAAAGTCATTGGTCATGTCGAACTATGAGGTCTCTGCGTGTACAATGTAGGTAAGGCTAATCAATTGATGAGCTCCTGAGACCACACTAGGTCAGTCCAATAGGGTTCATTCATAATCACTATCACACACATTATATATCATTAGATTAGATGTATGTCTTTAGCCACATTGCGTCATACTTTAGGGTATTATCTCATGTCATACACTGTCCACACGCACACACTTTTCTCAATCTTGGAATCAACACAA
Organism: Sequoiadendron giganteum; assembly: GCA_007115665.2. Lineage (NCBI taxonomy): Eukaryota > Viridiplantae > Streptophyta > Pinopsida > Cupressales > Cupressaceae > Sequoiadendron > Sequoiadendron giganteum. The sequence continues at coordinate 137,933,922 of CM021100.1, forward strand.
GTCATGCAACAGCAAGGAAAAACATCTCAAGTTGTCATCAGGTCAATATCATAACACATTGTCAAACAATCAACTATTGTCTTAGCAAGATATGTCTTTCTTGTCTATAGACATCATCAAATTGGCATAGTCTCATGTAGCTTGTCGCATCAATGTCATTAGGCTCCAACATTTTATATGACACATGTCTTTTCTAAAAATAGGCTTTGTCATGCCTTATGCAAAAAGTCACCAAGTTGAAACCATAATCAACATCTTATTGTGGTATGTGTCACACTCTCACATTATGCTATGTCAAACATCAAACAATCAAACAATCCCACAAGATCAAGTTTTGGAAAATAATTTTATTTGGCTTTATGACTTTACATCTTATTTTGTCTTATCTTTTTATCAATTTGTGAATTAAGTTCGGTTACTAGCTTTCTCAAGGATGTCCTATCACGGATTTAGAGAAGCAACAATGTATCAGGACTCTTTTTCTTTGGATGATGTGTGTCAACTGTCTTTTAAACTTTGGAATTTTGAATCATGTTACTAGTTTCCTCAAGGATGTCCTATTAAGGATTTAGAGGAGCCATGATGTCTCATGATCCATCTTTTATTTTTCTGTTGTCTGTGGTTTGTCTTGACACAACAACTGGAGCACTCTTGTCCTTAGTTGGCATTTTTGACACTCCTTGTCTACGACTGTCTATTTTTCATAGATGGATGACTTTGTACACTATGGTCTATTTCATATCATAGTGTGTACATCCATTTGTGTCATGTCTGCCCAGTGATGATAAAATTGCAAGCATAGCATATTTTGGCAAGATATCGAAGATTATATGTTTTCTCAATCAAATCAAACTCATTCATTCTTTTATTTTTTCTCAATCAATCAACACATTCATTCTTTCTTACTAACATCCTATAGTCATTTACATTAACATTTCTCTCATCCAACATACTGATAGAGTCCTGTGACACAACACAAACATTAGGTCATCTGCCTATGCATCCATTTTATAAGCATTTTCATAATAGACATTGCATCTTGTACATAATGTAAACATTAACATCCTCATCACAACCATTAGGTCATTGCATCATCATTAGCATACATAATAGAAAAATTTCACCATCACATATAAAAAATCATAAACATTCATTACATTCATTATCCACAGCATATAGAATAATCCATAACACATGTACATACATCATCTACGAAACATAATCATATAAAAGTAATGCATCATCCATAACATAGAATTGCATATCATATAGAAGCCTCCAAAATCATATATATATATCGCTCAAAATAGTGTGTCACAGTACAATATCATAGTGTCCATAAATAAAACATGAGCTCACAGGCTCTCTGATCAAAATACAGATGTCTACATGTATACAAAAGTATGTCATCGTGTCCCACTACCACTACTTTCACGTGGTGAAGGTGGTGGAAACATCCTCAAAGGTGCTCTCTGTGAGGTGGAAGGCCTCTCATATGGACCTTTCCTCGATGGTCCTACCACCCCCTCAGTACTCTGTGCCCTCTAACTCCTACCCTGTGACCTTTGACTCCGCCCCTCTGAAAAGCTGGGAGCCCGTCTCTCTGTTGGCACCACTGTCTCATATAGGTCCCTATAATAAGTGGCTCTCTCCACCACTCTGACCAACTCTCATGCCATGCCATCAGATGAAGACCCAATGCAAAGGAATCTAACCTCTGTGAACTGCTTCTCTATCTTCTGTCTCTGTGCTATCACCTGATCTCTCTCCATAAGTGCAGTATCCCTCTCTATACGAGCACTATCCCTCTCTACATAGGAATTGTCCCTCTCTGTGTGGGCACTGTCTCTCTCCTATCTCATCACGTCAAACTCTTCAGTCATAAGTCTGAGTCTCTCCTCCAAAACCTCCCTGTCACCATCCCTAGGAGCATCCTCCTCCCATCTCCCCTCCACTATCCAATCTCAGAGCTGTCTCTCCTACTCCTCCATCAGTGCCTCCTCCTCAACATCATCCTCTCCATATCCCACCAAAATACCCAGAGGGTCAAGATCCATCTCCACATCCAAATCCTCTACAACATCCTCTAATCTAGCATCCACTTGTACATGCTCCTCTACCACTACCTCTACTGTAGCATGCTCACCCCTAGCCTATACATTTGCTCCACCTCCAATGTCCACCATCGGTACATCAACTACTACTGCCTCCTGAATAGGTGCATGTCCCCCTCTCCATCCTCTCCATCCTCATCTCCCACCTCTACCTCCGCCTCTTCCATCATCTCCATCACCTCTCCCACCAACTCTACCCACTTTGGCACCTCCACCTCTCCATCATCCTCTCGGCCCTGTGCCTCATCTCTCGACTGGTGCTGGCAAATCTGGATCCGTATAAGGAACAGGTCAATGTACTACCCACCATGCATCATATGCTGCAGTAGTCCCTAGATCTACTAATCCATCTATCCATCCCCACTATACTAGCTATAATGCCTATATGTCTGCTTCCATAGTAGCCTCTGGAATCATGGGTCCCCACCATGGAACCTCTCTGGATGAACGAGGAAAATCTGCTCTGCTCCGAGGCACATCCTGAACCTCTCCGAACTGTCTTAAAACTCTGTCTGGAAGATGTCGCTCAATAATGTGAACACTAGAAGTAGTCCTCCCAATAAGGTATTGTGTATGTCTATAGAATGGAAAATGTATATCATCATTTTCCCACACCTCACAATCCATGTAAGGTCTCCATATAAACTGGTCAAGTGTATCCAATGCATGTCTCCAGTATCCTATGTCTCCAACATGTGTCTGAGTAATCTGTCCTATATATCAGAACACATATGGAAGTCTCTCATCTCTCTCTACTATCACTGGAGGATGAAAAATAGCTATCCTCTCAAAATCGCATATCATCAGCAGTGTCGTCCCACAACTCAATGACTGTGCATCTCTGTACGCAATGTCATGTAGATGGAAATACAACATCCCGAGTAGACATGGACCCCGTGCATATCTCGTCTCACTCTCCAACATACCAACAAACATAGCTCCCCATCCCACTGGAAAGCCATGACCCTATCTTTCCGGAAGCACAATACCCCTAATCAATGTACATAGGATACAGTCAATCCTATCGTATCTATCTGCTAACACTGGCCATCTAATCTCGTAGTTCTCAATGCTAAGCCTACTGATGTCATCAACCTGATAGAACCGTGCCAACTCAGTCAAACCTCATTGGGGATCATATGTAACCCACTCTCCTCTAATGTGACAGTGGCCTCCTCAGTCGGTAAATGAAACAACAATGTCTCAGAATGCCATCGCTCGCAAAGTGTCGTCAACGTCCCCCTGTTCGCTCAAATGGTAGGCATAGACAAACAATGTTGTAGACCTAGAACCCATAATAGTCGAATCTCTGCACTCGTCAGATTATCCCTTAGATCGAAGGTATCTGGTCGTGGCTCCTGTGTATATATCAGATCTAAAACCACCTACATTTAAACCATGATGTCAAAAATTTTTCAAGTTTTACTTAGCAAATTTTTTCAAAAATTTCACCAGCCAAATGTGGCTCACATTCACAGATGTGGTGCATTTTTCAAATGTGTTGCATGACACCTCACTTGAGGTGCATATTATATATATGCCACATAGTTCCCACCTCCCTTATCAGCATACTGCACATGCGATGATTTTTTGCAAATGCGGTGCATTTTCCCCATCCTACGTTTCTACTACATATGCAGTCCTTAAAACATATGCGGTTCACGACCACACATGCGTCTAACCTTCACACAGATGCATTGCATGTATACACATGTGGTGCATTATTCTTCAAATGCATTCATCCCCCTATATTCCTATTCTACCCTACACATGATTCTGCACATGCAACATTTCGCAGTCAGATGCGGCGATTACGATGGCATATGCATCATTCACGATGCACCACATTTGTGTAATTAGTTTTCTAAGCCTAGAAAAATGTGCCAAAAATAAATTACAAGATCTCATTTTCACAGACATACCAGTGGTCCTACATCGGCTAGCTGCCTGAAGGTCCGAATCTGATAACCATGATGTTTCATGTATGGAATGGGTGTCATTTCATCCGCTAGCTAGAGAAAATTCTTCTCTTTTTCTATCTCCTCCAGGTGCAAATGAATTAGGTTTAGCCCTAATTTCTATTTATAGGTGGGTTAAAAATAGCATTTCTTCTGACCTAATCTATTGGTCGCTTAACCTTTTGACTTCAAACAACCCATATTCATCCGTATTAACTCCAAATTCATTTCCATCAACTCCATACCATTTCTGACTATCAAATTGACTTATCGGGAGTATTTCCTGATTTTTTTTTTAAATTTCAAAAATTTGTCAATTTTCTCGAGGGGGCATACCTTAACCTGTTTCATGATAGGGCACGATCGGGGCATATCTTTTTCATTTTTCTTTGACACAACGTCGTACCAACATTGTATCAAGGAGGGGCAAACTATAGATACCAAAAATTTGTCTAGGCCTGCGAGTACACATTCGACATAATCTTCTATACTTCGTCGTCTTGATTAAATAATGTTTATTATTTAATTATCCTTTTTAACACATATTTCCTCTATTAACTAAATACCTCTTTTTAATTAATTCATTAATTCATTAATAATCTTTATCCAACTTGATTAATTAAATAAATCATATTTATTTAATTATGTTGCGAACTAATTAATTCTCCCCCCTTTATCTATCAATTAAATAATTTATTATTTAATTACCCATTTATCATACTTTTCCAACTATAATTAAATATCTTTATTTAATTATTCATTTAACCCCCTTTAACTATAATTAAATATCTTTATTTAATTATTCATTTAATCTCTTTTATCTATAATTAAATATTTATTATTTATTTATTCACTTTATCCATTTCAAATAGTCAAATAAAATAAATTACTTTATTTATTTAATTAAAATCTCTTATTTTGAATGTTGAATTAAATTAGCATTTAATTCATATTTAATTATTTATGTCACATTCCTCTATCATTCAGTTATCTAAGTCATTCACTCACCTTCGGACTTGAGTTCTAATTTTAGTTCTCCAGTTATCTCTTGAGTTCAACACCAATTTATCTCTGTGAGAGAACTCTCCATCACAACTAGTCGATTAAATAGTTCTAACTTATGTTTGCATTTGAATGCATTGATTCTTCAACTTCTAACTTTGGCTTTTGCATACAAAGTCTATTTCTTCTATTTTTGGAGATTCGGATTGTGAACTTGTGTTCTAAATTAGTCTCTACCTGCAGTTGAACTCACGTTCTAACTCGCATTCTATCTGTCACATAACTCATCACATGGCATTGATCAATCTCATCCATCGATCTCTCTTTCAATCTAAGCTGATCGTTCGAAAACACAAAATCTATAAAATGGCCTGTCATTATCATTATTCCTCCTCCCAAATTTATACACTTTTGAGAAGAAACAATCTTCGATATTTTTCTTAAACATTCAACACAGCTATACTTGCATTCAAACACAGAAATCTCAGGGCAAGAACACTAAAAAGGCAAAATGGAGAAGAGCAATGGAGTTAATTTGAAAGGGTGAATGCATATTCGATGAGATCAATTCAGTTTGTTAATTATTCATTATGCTTTCAATTTCATTCTTTATTGTTTGATTTTAGATTAGTTTTGATTTAGATTAGGATTAATATTGTTCATTCTAGTTGCAAATCTTATCAGACAGATTTAATCTAATGTTACATCAGGTATGCCAAATTTGGGAAGGACACATCCTAAATGATGTCAATGTTAATAGGATCAATCCTCAAATTTTGAGAGAATCCCCCAAAATGCTAAATGACAGTCACGATTCCTAGGAAGGACATACTCCTAGGCATAAATAAATGATGGGGATTAATTCTTTAGGACACATTTGAAGCATAACCAAGAGGTGATAGTTTGACTTATTTTGATAGAGTTTTACTAGATGACTGAATTAACCACATGTCAATGCTAACATGCCCATTTTGTTGAAATGTTGATTAGATGATTGCCAAAGTTTCTTTAGAATTGTCTGCTTTAGGAAGAAAAGGATTGTTGTTTGATTTGGAAGTATTTGATGTGTGTAGTAGTGAAATGAACCCTAATGGACTGACCTAATGCGACCTCATGGGCTCATCGATGGATGACCTTGCCTATGTCATACACTCAGAGACCTCATAGTTCGACACAACCAATGACTTTGTCTTAATTGATCAAAGATTGAGTCATGATTTTATTTGAACAAACCTAAAATGGCTGACCTAATGTCTTGGGGGCTCCAAGATGAGCCTTGCCTATGTAGAAAATGCATAGAGACCAATGTAGTTTGACTATGACAAGGACTGACACAACTAACATGATGGAGTTAACTCTTTTTTTGAATATTTTCAGAGTTATATGGATTTTTTCTTCAAGACATTTTTTATTTTTAGGACCATGTGTGATACCCACTATAGTCAAGTGATAACCTTTTTTCCCCCAGCCAAGTCGAGGGAGATGGGCAAGACGTGTGTAGGATGAAAGGCAAGGGATATGCAAGACATAATGTCAATCATTCTTAGCCATGGACAAAAATGACATGACTTATGAAAAGTATCATGAGGGTGTCAAAAGATTAGATATTTATTATGAACAAAGGTAGATGGAATGATAGTAGATGTCAAAGCAAAGATCGACTATGCATGGTTCTTGTTTGCTAGGTTTTCACCATGGTACTTATCCAAAGCACAACCGAAATGGTTCTCACTATTGGATGAATTATTTCTCTTTACTATTTTTTATATTTTTCTTTTTTTTGTACTTTTTTTGTGTCACCAAGATGCCTTTTTGCCAAGTTTTCATCAGGGTGACGATTTTTTAGTATTTTTCAATTTTTTTTGTATTTTTGTGGTTTTTAGCTAAGCTCTCTGATGCTATGTGTAGAATTGATGGAGATGCAGACTGCTGATATATTTCATTAGTTGTTCCTTATATGGAGTAGCCAACTAGTAAGCGTCGAAATTGAATGCATCAATGATGATGTAAGGACCCAACACTAATTAGGCTCAAAATTTCCAGGCTTCTCTCGATTAGACTGATTCTTGCAATGTTTTATTAAGACCTAGTCTCCAATGTCAAACTTTTGGACCATCACTCTCTTATTATAATTGTGGAAAAGGTGATTCTGATAGGCCTATAAATAATTCAAGGAATTTTGTCTTTGTTCTTCTACCATTTCCATCTCATACAGTTGAGACTGTCGATACTCTTTATCATCAATCAATCCCTTCATGGAGACTATGAGGGAGGGATTTCAACCTTGATGGGTAGGATAGCTTCAAATCCAAATACAAGAAAATGGAGTGGCTCTAATGAGCATGTGGATGCTGGTGCGATAAGCCCATAGGGCAAGGTTAAGTTGTAAATTCTAGTCATAGCTAGCATCATTGATAGTCTTCTTAAGAATTTTGATAATTGTCTTATTGGACGCTTCGACTTGACTATTCCCTTGTGGGTAGTAGGGCGTGGAGAAATGGTGTTGAATGTGGAAGGATTCACAAAGCTTGTGGATGTCTTTATTTTTAAAAGGATGACCATTGTCTATGATGATGGACTATGGGACACGATACCGGAAAATGAGGTAGTTGAGAATTAATTTGGAAATCTGCTTACCAGTTATTTACATGACGGGAATGGCTTCGATCGACCTGGTGAAATAATCAGTGGTGGTAATAATGAATTTACGGCCATTGGATGAGGTGGGATGGATTTTACCCATGAGGTTGAGTCCCCATTGTGTGAAGGGATAGGGAGAAGTGATCAGCTGAAGTTCTTGCGCTAGTGCATGAATTAGATCATTGTGTATCTGACATTGAAAAAAAGTTCCTACAAACTAAAGGGTGTCTGTTTCCATCATCATCCAGCAATATCGAAGTTGTATTACTTTCTTAGCCAAGGTTGGGCCACTCAAATGAGATCTTCATATACCCTCATGTACCTCGCATAAGGTTGTTCATGCTTCATCAGTGTTGAGACATCGAAGAAGGGTGTTGTCAAAGTTGCGATGATATAATGTGTCACTAATGATGGTGTACTGAGACACTTCATGGATAAAGGATTTGTGCTAGTTGTTGGAAAGGTTTGGTGGGAGGTTTTGGGACTGAAGGTAATCATATATGTCTTTATACCATGGTGAATTGGGACCAACAAGCTAACAAACCATTTCAAACTCTATAATATCATATGCGGGAACCAACAACTATTCCACTAGGAATTCGAATTGTGGCACATTGTTGGGAATGTCCAAGAGCAATCCAATTGTTTCCATTACATTTACTGCCTTGGGAATTTGCTCAAAATAAATCATGTGGAAATAAGACAAAAATCTATCAACCATGCATTATAGGGCATCAGTTTTTCATCCTTGGTTTCATAGTCATCATTTATTTGGTTGCTAACTAGTTGAGAGTCACCAAAGACTAAGAGTTATTTGATTTTTCCATTTAATAGCCATTTGCAATCCTGTTACCAGTGCTTGATATTCAACAATATTATTGGTGCAAGGGAAGGTGATTCAGAATGACTTGGGAATAGAGTCTCCTTGTGGTGTGATAAATAAGATGTTGGCTCTTGAGCCATGACCCGTATGGTATCCGTCAAAATACAGTTTCCATGGTAGTCTAGGGCTTACATGAAAGATAGACTCATTAGGGAATTTTTCTACCAATGGACGGTTTCCTTGTATAGGTCTATCTACAAGTTGATCGACTATTACCTATCCTTTCATTGCCTTGTAGTCAACGTATTGTATGTCATATTCACTCAGTATCATAACCCATTTTATCAATTAGCCTATCAACGCTACTCGACTAAGGAGATACTTCAAGGGATCAATATTTGCCACCAGTTGTGTCTTGTGGTTCAACATGTAATGTCTTAACTTCTGAGCTACAAAGACAACTGCAAGATGGGCACACTTGATATGTGTAGTTGAGTTCATATCTAATCAATGTGTGACTCGTATAGTATATAGCTCTTTCTTTCTCATCATGGTCATTTTATGCAAGCAATGCCCCTAGTGTATAAGTGGTTGTAGAGATATATAGAATCAAAGGTTTTCTCTCAATTGGAGACATTAAGATAGGTGGTGACAATAGATAGTTTTTGATCTGCTAAAAAAATTTCTGACATTTATCTGTCCACACAAAGGGGATACCTTTCTGCAGAAGATATTGAAATGGTTGGAATTTTTCTGCTAGTTCTGTGATGAAGCACTAGATGGACTGTAATCTACCTTGCAATATCCATAGTTCACTGGTTCCTTTTGGCGGAGGTATATCCAATATTGCTTTCACTTTAGCGAGATCCACTTCAATGCCTCTACGAGAAAATATATACCCCAAACATTTTGCTGAAGTCACTCCAAAAACATATTTGTTTGGGTTTAGACGGACTTTTTATTCTTCTAGTCTCTTATAAATTTTATCCAGTACTTTGAGGTGATCCTTGTGTGTCAATTTTTTTTCCAAGAATTCATCCACATAATCTTCCATTAGTGTGTGCATGAGATCATGAAATATTGTTTTCATTGCTCGTTGATATGTGGCACCTGCATTATTTAGGCCAAAAGGCATGACATTACAGTAGTATGTACCCCAAGGAAAAGTGAGTGTTGTTTTGTGCTAATCTTATGGGGTGATTTGGATATGATTATAGCCAGATAAACCATCCACAAGGGACAACATCTTGTACCCTGTTGTGAGATCAACAATGATGTCTATGTTAGGAAGTGGAAAATCGTCCTTTGGGCATGCCTTGTTAAGATCATGAAAGTCTGTACAGATGCATATTTGACCATTTTGCTTAGTGATAGGTACAAGGTTGGATATCTAGTTTGCATAGTCTATTGATCTTATGAATCCCACATCTAGTAAATTTTTTTATTTTTTCCTTCACTAGTAATATAATCTATGGGTGCATCTTTCTCAATTTATGCTTGACTAGTTTGACATCTAGAAGTAAGGTAAAATGGTGCAACACTAGTTCTAGATCCAATCCTAGCATATCGGCATAGGACCATGCAAATTTAATCTTACGTTTTGAGAAAAAAAATTGAAATTCGAGATTTTCTTCTTTTGTTAAAGTTGCGACAAAGAGACCCATTTTGGGATCCATGGGTGTGGCTATATTAACTTCTATGGTGTCCTCAATGAGCATTGCTGATTTTTCCTATGTCATGGGGAGAAAATCCAATCCTCTATCCTTGGGAACCTAAGGGAGGTTTTCAACCTCGGATACATCCTTTATTTTTACTTTTATATTGTCAAAAGGCACCTTGCAGTTTTCACCTAAAGACATGTCTTTTTGTTTTATTTTTACTATTTTTGTGATTGGAGGATTGCACAGTCTCCCTAAAGTATGATGCACAATCTAGATTTATAGTTAATCTTGCTTTGTGGTCCCAAATTGGTATGCCTTTATAGAGTCCCATGAATTATGCAATAGATTAATCATTTTGAAAAATGTCTATAGCAGGTGGGCCTTGTTGTTCCCAATGAATGAGTTGTGGATAGACAAGGGAAATACCATCATCAGTGTTAGTGAATGGAAGGGATTATGCGGAAAGCATGCATATGGAGGAGGAAAGGGTAAAGACAGAATTGTCATCCTCAAATTCCCACTTGAATTCCAACCAAGGGCCATCTTCATCAGATTTAGACAAATCAGACTCATCAGCAAAATAGGGAACACATTGAGGTAGATCAGACTCATGGTCCAATGGGGGTCTGGCTCAGGCAAATCAGATTCATGGAAAATAGGTTCAAGAGGTGGTTTAGGCTTGTCTTCATCCTGAGGCTAAAATAATTGTGGCCAGGCTTCCCTTTTCAAAGTGACTTCTCCTAAAGGTTCAACATTAAACAATTGATTGCATTTATCATCAAAAGAGAGATTGCTAGGTTCTAGAAACATGACATCAAGACAACAATCACTTAAGGATCTTTGGGAACCAATTTCCCACTCATGTGAGTCAGTTTCAGTAAAGGAATATGTGTATGTCTTGACACTTTCAAAAGTATTCACGCTCTCACCTAAAAGTACATGGGTATGTTGATCCTCAATTTTGATTAGCTCAAACCCTAGCCCTAGATACTTTGGTCTCCTAGAAGGAATTATAGGTTCTCTTTATCTAGTTTTGTTTTTACCAAGGCCACTAGTTCCTTCATAGCCTTGTTCCTTCACCATTTCATAGCCTTTACCATATATCTAATCTAGAAATGGAGGTAAGTCTTATGTGTTTTTATAAATCTAGGAAGAAATATCTTCAATGTCTTCATCATTCATATCTCCCCATTTTGTGAGGATCATTGTTGGAGGAACTTTGAAGGTCACTTTTGGCTCCATTCTGAAATAAGGCCTACCATGAGTTTTTAGAGACTTGGGTATGGTGGTGATGCAATAAGCAGTGTGTAATTTAAATGTGCCACAACCCTCATCCTAGATCTTAATGCCTAGATCAAAACTTGGAGTGGTGGAAGAAGATAGTGTGATGGTGGTCGAAGGAGTGGACATGGATGACATGATGGAGGTAGAAGAAGTTGGTGTTAATGGTTTGGAAAGTGTGGATGGGTCGATGTATTGGAATTAGTGTATGTTAAATCTTCATGATTTATAGGAACTTGTTGTTCTGAAATGCCCCTTAGGTTAGTGAAATACTGAAATGCATTAGGATCACCATAGACGGTAATTTCAGTTCCATTGAATGGAAACTTCAAAAATTTGTGCTAAGTGGATGGTACGAACTTCAAGGCATGGATCCAAGGCTGACCGAGTAGGATTTTGTAAGGTAGCTCAAGATCCAAGACCTGACACATGGTATCTACAATAACCGGCCCCACATGGATGGGGAGCATGATGATTCCCTTAGAAGAGTGTTTGTCATCATCACATGCCTTTATGACAATGATTTTGGTAGAATCCTCACATCCATCAAATAATCCTACTACTTTAACCAGTTTTAGGGAGAATATATTCAATCCTTCTCCACCATCTACCAAAATTCATCTTACCTTGTGTTTATGGATGAAGAATTCAATGTGGAGGGAATCATTGTGAGATGGTTTGGGTGAGGAATAATCTTGGTCCAAAAAGGTAATGTGATGGGGAGTAGTCAAGTATCTGACCATGGCTTTGAAGTGATTGAAATCAATGTCATTAGGTACAAAAGACTCATGTAATACTTTATCAAGTATGGCTTTGTGTGTGAGTGATATGCGTAGTAGCTCGAGTATAGAGATTTGAGTGGGAATTTTTCCCAATTAGTTGATAAGATTGAATTGGCCTTTTGGTTGTGACTGTTAGTATAGGGACTAGATATTGTGACCTTTGGCTATCTAGGAGGAGGACCAGCTATTATGACTTTTCCTCAAAAGGTAGTGACATTACATTTTGGAGTCTTCTTAATGGTAATAGTATTGACATACTCGTCAACAACTTAGAGATAATTAATTATAGGTCCACCGGAATAATCAAAAGCAACACAAGTATAATTAGCTCTATTATTAGTCTTTGGATCTAGCATAGAGGGATTATTTGAACCATGATCTTGCAATCGGTTTTTTTTTAATTGTATGGTCTGAGTTCGAAGCAAATTATTGACCATCAAGTTTAATGGTACAATTTTCAATAAGATCCTGTACAAGATTTCTTAATTGTCGATTGGAGGAAGTTTTATGCCCTTTTATGCGGTGGTAATCATAGAATGTGTTGTCATCCCATCATGATGGCTTAAACTAGATAGGGTCATATGGTTTAGGATCTTGTAATGTGATGATTCCATTTTGGAGAAGCTTCTTGAGAACAACTTTAATTGGTTCACCCAAAGGGGCGTATGTTCCTCCCTTTGAAAATTGTCTAGTTTGTCATGGTTTTTCTTGATGGTGTTTGATGTTGGCATTAATGTGGCCATAGTTTATTTTTAGGGTTGAGGTCCTCTAAGAGTGATTGCAAGACCTATCATGTTCATTGTTTTGCGTCAACAATTCCATCATTGGTGATATGTTTATTTTTAACCCAATACTTGTTTTTGTCACTAGGTGGGTTTGAATTTGGGTTGCTTGTGTTCTTGTTTCCATATTTGAGTTATCCTTTAGAAATAAGGTCTTTTTCAAGTTGGATTCCTTATTCGATAAGATCTGTGAAAGTGTCACAACAATGAACTTGTAAATTGTATTTCAAGGGGCCTACAAGGTTTTGGACAAACATGTTTACCTTCTCTTTTTCTAGTATCTTGATAGGACAATGAGGATCCAAAGAACATGTTTGATGATGTCATTCCCATAGTACTAGATGAAGATCCAAACAAAATATTGGATGAATTTGTTCCCATTGTGTTGGTTGAAGACCCAAATGTAGCCCCAACAGTTTGTGACATAATGGTTGGTATGTGTGGGATTCATTAGGATATGAATTGTGATATGGTTGATGTTCACACAATAGATGTTGTATTAACCGTGTGGGATGTGTTTTGAGTGGGGGAACCACTAGAGGTAGCATTGATGGTTTTTTTTAAATTTTGCGTTGTGGCACCATTAGAGGTATTATTTGTACTATGTTGTGGTGTCGATTATGATTGACCGGTCTATGTTGTAGGATCGAATCCCTATGGAAATTTAGCCCCTTGGTCTAGAAGCGTGGCTAGATATCATTCAAAATATTCTAAGACCAGTTCTTCTACAAAAGAAGCCACTTCAGGGTCTTGGGTAGTGGCTTCCACATCTTCAATGAATACTTGTCCATTTTCATCTCTTTGTATAGATTTTTCGAAGGGGTTACTTGAGGAAGATACTATGTTCAATTCACTAAAGGAGTTGATAAAAGATGCCCCCATATTTGTGTTGAAATTAATGTCATTAGAAAGATTGCAAGGGTCGTTGTCTTGCCCAAAGGAATCCATTTGTCTTCTCTTTCTTTGTAGCCTTGTCTCCACCATATAAGATTTTCTCAAAAGAGGAAAAATGGAAGATGGCCTAATTTATGTATGGAAATGATATGACACTATTTTTTTTGGATTTTTAAAATAAGGGATGCAATAGTGACTATGTTGTCTAAAGGGGGATGTCAAATGCAAAGTGATAATGAAGACTAAATTGAATGGATGACCAAATTATGCAAACTATAAGAAAACTCTAAGGTGCAATAAATTTTGGTAGAGTTTTTGTGAAAGGTTTACTAACCACTCAAAGCTTGGTTAATGTCTCAATTTGGATTATCAAAGGACTTTTTTGGTACGACTAAATGAAAATGACAAGATGCAAAAGTGAGTTTTCTACACTAGACTTATGAGTTGGAAATAGCTCACAAAATACAAAAATTAAAAAAAAGGTGACTTTGATTAAGTCCAATGAAAACCTAATTTTGAAGGAAAATATTTGAAAAATTATGGCAAGTGTCCCTATTCTAAAGTCTCCAAAATGAGAACCTAAGATTTGGTCTATGCTAAAAAATGATGGTGAATCTTAAAAAGTAACTAAAATTTGCGATGGAAAACTAAATGCAAACTAGAATGCAAGGATGGATGATTTTGAATAGAGACTGCTGGAAAAAGATGTTTAAAAATGGATGGAGAGTGTTTGGTCCCGGGTTTTGATAGTAATAGTGATTTTTCCAAATGACGGGAAATTTCATCAATTCAAGTAACAAATGTGTTGTAGGGGGTCAAATACGTCTCATCTTTAGCAAATGTGTTGCTTTAGATCACAGATGCAGTTCAAGAAATTAATTGTATTGCATAAGAAAGCAAATGTGTTTTAGCACTGGAGAATGCATTGTTGCAGTTAGAAAATACGGTTTAGCAGAGAAATTGCAGCTCACAGAGTCTCGAATGTGGTTTAGTAGGTCAAATGTGTTGCACAATGTAGAAAATGTGTTGCAAAGTGAATAAAAGTATGGTTTCTTTGCAATTTTGGCAGATTTTTAGGATTGTTTTAGTTTGAATGTGTTTTTCCAAGTCTGTGAAGGATGTTTATTTGTTCATTATTTCAGAAAACACTTGGAAAAAGCATGGTTTTATCTTTGAATGAAACACACACAATGAAGACAAGCATAATCCTAGGTTGGCAAGGACTATATTCACTGGATCCCATGTAGATTTTACTCTAACCACACTTATTCTTAGAAGGTGACTTAAAATATTCGCCACATTGGCTCCCCCAACATGACACTCACTTCTTGGGTCAACCAAGCTTCAAGCCCTCATAAATCTCCCATGACAGGCTCTTCACCTCTACTAAGAAATATGAGAATGTGGATGTATTGGCAATGATTGTTGTTGTACCAACAAATAGAAAAAAAAATTGGCAACTACACAAAAGGTTTCTAGTAAGGGCTATGAAAATGTGTCGCAATAGAGTAGATGCGTCTTTCTGGTTAGAAAATGTGGTTTAGGATTCTGATTGTTTCATTCTACAGATCAAATTCATTATAACATAATGATTCTAGCTCAAAAACTTGCAAATGTGGCTCTTTGTACTTGTACCTAAAAAAACATGAAAAAGTCATACGAAAATTTGCAAAAATGAGTTTTTTCGTGTCGGGTTCACCAATGTAACTTGTTAAAATATCAGGTTAGCATCCTAAAGCATAAATGACATAAACCCAAGTAAAGCAATGAAGAATAAAGTATTTAGAAAGCATGAAAAGAAAGAACAATTTTACCAAATGTCTTCAACGTCCATGGATCACCTTCATTGCACCTTCTCCATTTGCTACAAGTAGATAATTGCCCTCAGATTCTTTATGAGAAACCTATGACTATGACAATGTCCAAAGAAAAATTTGAAGGATTCTAATATAAATTCTTCACAATTCAAGTATGCAATTATGAAGCAAGCTTAAAGTATGAAAAAAATAGCCAAAGCATGAAAATGTCTAAAGTCGAAGTCAAGAGCTTAAGAGATGTGCAAATGAGACCAAAATTCCCTTTTTATAGAAAATTCATTTTGGATGAATGGCCAAGATTGTTATATGAGAGATACCCTAAGATCAATGGCTAAAATTAGATGTGACAACCCACAATTAGGGTTAGGACAACATTAGGGTAAAATTTGAAATGAATGGTCGAGATTTGATTTTAGAATGTGGGGGATTAAAATAGAAATTTAAAATGAATTCCCTCAAGAGGTTGGGTTGACCTTTTAAATTAAAAATTAATTTAATTCAAAAGTGGTGGGGCCATGTTATAGTAAATAATATTTTTAAATTATTTACTTGGAGGAAAATTAGAAATTGGGACAATTTTAAATAAATGATATATTTAAAATTAGAAAGAGCGAGAATGGATAATAACTAAATAAATTAAATAAATTTATTTAATTATGAGAAGACATAGGGGATTAATGACGTATTTAAATAAATAAATAAAGTTTATTTATTTAAATAATTAGGAAGGAATACTAGATAAGTAATAATTAAATAAATTTAAGAATTTATTTAATTATGGAGAGACAAAAGAAATTAGAGATGCATTTAAATAAAATATAATTTATTTATTTAAATAGTCAGGGGGAATAAAAGCCATGAACTAATTAAATAATTAAGAATTATTTAATTAATAGTTGAAATTGGACCATAGGACATAATTAAATAATTTAACTATGTTAGGAAGATATATGGATAAAATAAAGTTTGTAGGCCTAGGTCAATTTTATGTGTCTACAATAACATTTATAAGGGTACACCTACCTAGGTCTAGCAGAACCTAAAGAGTGGGGAGTTCTAAACCATATTGGTTGACTCTATTCTTTGGCGAAAAATATTGCTAAACCTAACCATAGATCTTGGCATACTCTTAGGGTTTTTAATATGCAATTTTGGGAACCAATAGCTTTCATGATAAATCGCTTTAACAGATTAAGGGTTAATATGATTAATGTGGATATGAATGTTTGTGAGGGTTCTAAAGTTTTAAGGTACAACTGATTCACCCCCTCATAGTTGTCTTGTGCATTCAACAATTGGTATCAGATCAAGGTTCCTTGGAAGAAATATTAACCACTTGAGGTAGATTTGAGATGGTGCACAAGAAGGATATTCCTATGTTTGATGGATCAAATTATGTATTCTACAAGAAAAGGATGGAAGGTTTTCTAGTTTCTCTTGGATTTGAAATCTAGAGGTTTGTTGAGAGAGAATATACTATTCCTAAAAATGTTCCAAGAACTAATGATGAGCTCAAGGTCTATCGAAAAAATACTAAAGCAAGGTATGCTCTCTTAAGCAGTCTTACTAATTTTGAATTGTTGAAAGTTATGAATATGAAGATTGCTAAAGAAATTTGGGTAAAGTGAGAATTAATTTATGAAGGAGATGATAAGATCAAGCAAGCTAAGCTGTAGAATTTGAAGATCATGTTTGAGACCCTGCAAATGTCAGAAGATGAAAACATCGCAAGATACTTGTAGAAGGTGGATGACATTTTCAATGGTATCAAAGGTCTTGGTGGAGAACTAAAAGAAGAAAAAGTTGTAAAGAAGGTACTCAAAACTCTACTTAAATCTTATAGACATAAATTTTTTGATATTGAAGAATTAAAAAATTTAAATCAATATACCAAATATTAGTTGTGTGGTTCTTTACCTGCCTTTCAAATGAGAGAATTTGGTACAAGTAATGCAAAAGTTGAGATTGATTTTAAGGCTAGCAAATTAAAGAAGACTATGGAATTAGATCAGGAGGATCTTGATGATGTAGAAAATTAATTTTTGAGAAGAATTAAAAGGGTATTAGAAAAGTACATAAGTAAGTTTCCTTTCAAATGTCTCAATTGTGGAAACATAGGTCATTATTCTTCAAGATGTCTAAATAGAGATTTAAATGACAAAAATAGGGAGAAAAAGGGTAAGATGATTAAGAAAATTTATTATGTTAGAGAAGATGAAAGTATATTTGACCATGAGTCTAATTATGGAGATGATGATGATAGTGAATGCTTGTTCATGGCTTTAAAATATGATAATAGTTTTGCTAACTTTGAGAGATGTGTGAAGGAAAGGGCTCCAGAAGTAATTGCTAATACTAAAGGCACTTTGGTGTTTTCTTTTCATGTTAGACACAAGAAGAACTATTGGATCATTGATAATGGATGCTTTAATCATATGACCAATGCTTTATGTTAAGGTTTTAAGACATAAGTTTTAGAATGTTGGAAAAATGTGTAGCAAGGGATACAATGTTATGTTTCACGCTGATGGTTGTGAGATCAAAAAATTCTCTAGAACTATGATTGTTGCTAGGAGAAGGATAGATGGAAATGTGTATCAGCTCAAAGGTGTTGATGGTTATTTTTTCATGACTTAGATCAATGAGAGTTGGCTATAACATAGAAGAATGTGTCACATCAATTTTGATAGCCTAGTGAGAATAAGTTTAGTTCAAGTTGTGAGAGATCTGCCAAAGTTTATAAAGCCTGTCAATGTTGTATGCAAGGAATGTCAAGTTAGAAAGAAATCAAGAAGAAGTTTCAAATTCAAAGAATAAATTCTACCAGACTCTTGTAATTGGTACATCTAGATATTTGTGGTGATAGGTATTTCATTATATTGATTGATGATTATTCTAGAATGACATGGGTTACTTTTCTCAAGGAAAAATAAGAAGTTCTAGATAAGTTTAAATAATTCAAAGTTATGGTTGAGACTGAAATGGATATGAAAATCAAATGTTTGAGGTATGATAGAGGTGGAGAGTTCACCTCCAATGGGTTTAATATATTTTGTGAGAATCATGGAATACAGAGGAATGTATCTACCCCTAGAACTCCTCAACGAAATGGATTAGTTGAAAGAAGGAATATGACTATTCAAGAAGCTACAAGGACAATGATGAAAGTAGAAAATCTTCTAGAATTCTACTAGAGAGAATAAATTCATACCATTTTTTATATACTTAATAGAGTGCAAGAAAAAGAAAAGACCACAAAGAATCCTTATGAGCTATGGTATGGAAGGATTCCTACTATAAAATACTTCAGAGTGTTTGGAAGAAAATTCTATATCAAAAGAGATGAATAAAACTTGAGAAAGTTTGATGCAAGGTTTGATGAAGGTGTCTTCCTTGGATATTATACTAAAATCAAAGCTTACCAATGCTAAAACAAGAGGCTAAGAAATATTTTTGAGAGTGCAAGTGTCAAATTTTATGAAGACCTAAAAAATAAATTAGTGGTGATAGATGAATATGAATCAAATGAGTCTTCTTGTTGAGAAGAAGAAAAAGATAAGGAAAAAGAAGTGCATATTAAAGAGGAAGAAACTCTGAAAAAGGTTCCTAAAACTCCTAAGTATGTGCAAAGGAATCATTCTAAAGAATAAATCATTGGTGATAAGAGAAAAGGTGTACTAAAAAGACGGAAATGTTGAATAGGAAAGCTAAGAGGGGGGTGAAGAATTTAACATAGAATTAGGCCTTTAATTCAATCACTGGAACTAATATCTAATACTGCTTAGATTAATCATCAAATGCCAATGTAGAAACTTAAATCCAACACATAAACACAATAACACCAGATTTACATGGAAAAACCAATACGAGAAAAACCATGGTGAGGATTAAATCACACTATAGAGAATATCAAAATGGATTACAAAAGGCTCATGGCCAGAAACAAGGCTCACTACCTGAAATAAGGACTCATTGTCCAAAACAAGGACTCATTGTCCACAGGGCTACAACTCATAGGGCTCACTACTATAGAGATACAAAGAAGAAAAAGAAGAGATGTTACAAAGAGACTAAAATCCTAATGCAACAAATAATTCCACCACAAATACTCCACGCATGCATGAATGATAGATTTTTCCTTCTGCGCACTGCATCCGAAAACTCAACATTAAGCTTTGCATTGATCTGCCACACTCTCAACACACACACTTACTAAATAGAATCAATGTCACATAAAATAGTAATTTATTTTTTCTCTTATCGTTCTACTTCTTCACTCCTGCATCACCACTCTTCACCATCAACTCATCTTGTATTTATATTATCTTCAACTTTGAAACATATCAAAAGTCAGCCAGCCAAATTCAAATTCAAATCAGGTCAGTGCCAAAACATCCTAGGGTGGAATTAGAATGAGGGCGACCCAAAAACACGCTTCAAGGACCCAAAATTATCTAACATGCTTCACCATTCTTGAAAGTAGTATTTCACACAAGGTCAACCAAACTAGTGCAAAACACATAAAACCATTAAGCATGAATCTTCCAAATGCCAAAACTATCTTCAATAGAACCAGGGCAACATAACTCTAGAACCACAAGTCATTAGACTTCATCAAAGAGAAATATATACCAACAATATTTCTCTCGGACCTCAACCAGAAACCACGAGAGAAAATCTAGACCAAAAACTAGAACAACTATTGAACACATGCAACATATGTTTATTACAATTTTCTCAATGTCCTTGACATATATGGTGCAAGAGCACCTTAGGTTTAGTAGGTTAAGTGAAAGTTGTAATTTTAGTTTCTTATGTCGGTTTTATGTAATAAGGTCATCTAAGACCATGTTGGGTGTGTTAGAGTCCATATTAGGTTGTTAGAAGTGTTGGTGGGTCAAGTTGCTTAAAGTTGTCAATTTTGCAAAATCATGTTTTTATACACCTAAAATTGGTCTGGAGAATCCGATTAATTAAATACAAATTATTTGATTAATTATCCTAAATTCCTCTACTATTGAATAAATAGAAATATTTATTTATATAGTTCATGTTTAAATTCACATTTAAATTATTCTAATTCTTTTATTATCTCATCTTAATTAAATAAACAAAATTAAATACTTTGTTTGATTTAATTATCAATTCCCCTATTTTATTATATCACATCAATCTTAATTAATTAAACAAGGATCAAACACTTTATTGATTAATTACCATATTCTTCTATTTTAATTTAATAAACAACTTCTATAGTTTGTTCTATTAAATTATTTATCCCTCTTTTGCTAATTTAAATAAATCAAAATATTTAAATTAAAGAATAAGGAATATTCCTCTATATTTCCTCAAAATCAAATTAGATATCATATGTCTAATTTATGTCAAATATTTCTAAATTAATTGATTCAATCTTCATGGGAAGATTTGGAGACAAATTGGAGACAACTTGGAAATTCATCTCTCAATCCTCTTCCATCAATCCTTCCTATCTTCTTGCCTGGTGTTTTCATGGGTAGAGACAATTCCCAAAATCTTCTCAATTTCCTCCATCTCTCACCGTTCAATCCCCCAGATTGAATCCAAGCCTCTACTTTTGCTGCCCCTATGCAAAGTTGCTGCCAGGAAATCTATAAATACAACTTCATTCAACAAAGAAAGGATATAGATTATTCAAGCTTATGCAATCTTACTCTGCAAGAAATCATCAAGCATTAATAAATTCAAGAATCCATCATTTTAGAATCATAATCATGGCTGCATCCTGTAGCTTCATCCATAGTTTTTCATGTCAATTCATGTTACAATAGTTTCTTTTATTATTTAGCATTATCATATCCCTTCACATCATTGCATTCAACATCACTTCGTTCTTTAGATTGTCATTTTAATAGTCATGGTGTTTCATTTAAATCTGAGAGCACTGTAGCTTAATAATTCTTTAAAGATAGGAGCAATGAGATGATTTCAATAGATTCTTGCTTTAGATTAGTTTTTTTCTTGAATATTTGATACAATGTTTCATTAAGAAGTGTTTATTCTTTGTTTACTTATTCACACTTACAATTTGGCACCCACCGTGGGGCATTAACCCCATATTTTGCAATTTTTTTCAAAAGTGTCGTACAGGTTTCTGACATGTTTTGTTTTAGCGCTTTTGTCAAAAACTATAGCTCTTCCATCAAAAAATATAGCGCATCCATGGAAAACTATGGCACTTCCATGCTTTGTTTCAATGCTTCCATAAAACTATAGCGCATCTGCTAAATGTTTTAGTGCTTCTAGGAATTAAAACTATAGCACTTCCATGGACTATTTTAGCGCATCGACCACCCATCTCCAGTACAACTAATATAGCACTTTCATGGAAACAAATTGCGCTTCAAAGCTCTTTTTCAGCGCTTTTGATTTTTGCGCATCTGGTAAATACTATAGCACTTTCATTGACTATTTTAGTGCTTTTGTAATTAGTTATATAGATCAGATGCGACCACGAACAAAACTTAATTTTGATCCATTTGGACTAAAATGAACCAATCCTAGGATAGTCATTTGGTTTAAAATTTATCAATCCTAGGGTAGCCATCACACTTTTTCTATATCAGTTAAAATGGACACCATGACTTATGTGATGAAAAATCTTCACATAGATTAGCAAAATTTGTCTTTTGGGCTTAAAACAAAATCATTTATCTGTTGTGCTTGTGTGGTGAATAGTCTTATGCTCTCCCCTTAACTGGGTGATCAAAGTGCCAGACTCATCTTTTATTTTCATGCAATTTTACGCTTTTGTTAAAACCTTTAGAAGGCCTGCCGTAGTGGGAAAAAGTACTCACCCTATGGGAACGACCTAAGTGGGAATGCCTAAATCCAAGGATTCCAACCCACTCTAATAAAATGCAAGTTTTTGATGAAAGTACAACTTGATGATAGTGTGCAAGATAACCATCCCCAAAATCTTTGTTCTGAATATTGGGAGGTCTCCTAAGTGAGTTTATCATTTTTCGCACCGCACAAAAACCCTATCTAAGAACCATAGCATAGTATCCAGCCGAGTCAGTAACCACACGTTGTAATACTCACAGTGCAAGGGGAGGGAAGAATCTACCCCCAAGACACTCACCATATAATTTCCAAGGACCATTTTCTCAAGGGACGAGAAATCCAACTTTGAGTACGCACCTGGAAATGACAAAAACATGGGCGCCCTCTAGGGGTGACATAGCTATGTGAGTGAACACAATTTTAAGATGTGGGTTGTTGAGTATAAAGATGACCTTTTTTACTTCAAGAGTGAGTCTATCTGAAAGTATATATTTGTTAAAAAAAACCAGTGAAAATCAATAAGGACCATTCGTGATTCTTGAATATACACTATCTATTCAAATTCTAGGACTAAAACAATTTTTCTACAATTTTCTTGCCATGTTTTCAAAAAAATTATAAATCAGATAACAAATCATCCAGAAAATAAAAAATCCAATTAGGTTAGAAAAATTCATGATTCAAAAGTGGAAATCAACAAATTTTGTCAAGAAACCCAAGAGACCACTTGGTTACCGAAATATTTTGAGAAAAAGGCATTTCTTATATCAAAGTCAAAAAATCTTGCTGCAACATAGAACCTTCATTCATAGGTATCACAATTTCGCTAGAGGTTATACTACTGATTACACCGTAGAACCTCTTTATCCATGAGACTTCTTCCAAAGGAGAGCCCTCACACAATATCATAATCATAGTCAATGCATATGCCAATTCTACATCCCACAACCAATGATAGAATACACCACAAGGCCAAATCAAATTTTGCAATAAAGAGTCTTAACCATCCACCCTCCGTTTTAGCACTCTAGAAATATGTTTCAGCGCTTTGGGACTCTGTTTTAGCACTTCCACAAAATAGCGCTTCCAAGCACTGTTTCATTACTTCCAAGCATTGTTATAGCGCTTCCATAAAATAGCACTTCCGAGCACTGTTTTAGCGCATCCATAAAGATAGCGCTTCCATTATCTTTTTCAACGCTTTTAAACTTTTTTTTAGCGCTTTTGCGAAATAGCACTTCCAAGTCCTGTTTTAGCACTCCTGAACTCTATTTTAGTGCTTTAAAAATAGAGTGTTTCAAAATATATCGGTTTGTTTTATTACCATCTAAACATGGATTTTTTTCAAAGCAAAAGTATCTTTTTAACAGTTACTATCTAGAAACCAAAATCAGATAGGTTTCTACAAGTTACCAGTCTTTTCAACTAAAACACAGATCTTACAAATCATAAAGTGTCAAATCAAAACAAAATATTGATTATTAAGATGAAGTTTCATCATTAGGATATTATCATCCTATTATCACCAAACGAGGCATACTATTCAACTTTTTAGCCTAGTATTATCAATAGCATATATCATCTTATTTGACTTTGTTAAAAATTCACTTCACATTTTCCAACATAGAAGATCAAAGTTTGGTAGGAAGAGCAAAACATTTGTATGCCAATCTTCACTAGGTTACAAAATAGAGGCTCTTAGAAAAGTAACTTGAAACATCAAATACAATGGCAGAAGAAAATCCTTGGAATAGTCTACATCAAAGTGACAAAAATGAAATAACTCCAAAAGACATACAAACAGCCCAACAGGATCTAAAATTCCATAAATTCATGGAAAAGATATTAGAGCAGGACATGGAGAAATACCTCTTAATGTTGGCTGAATCGGGTTCTAAGCTTCCCAAAGACTTTGATGTAAATCACCTAGAAGAAGCACCTGGAACAGGCGAAACCAAAATACCACCACACACACAAGGTGTAGATCCAGTTGTTGCCTTAACAAAGCAAATTCAGAACTTACAAAAACAAATACAAGACATGACAAAATGAAACACCAAAAGGTATGCATTACAGGACATTTGTCCTTATCCTTTTGACTCAATAGTAGACATGGTACCTTTCCCTCAACACTGCGAATTTCCAAAGTATGACAAATACAATGGTAAAATAGATCCGATTGATCACATATGAGAATTCAAAACCATGAGCCTAGAGTTTGCACAAGAAGAAACTTATCTCATGAGGTTATTTCCAAGAAGTTTAGGAGGGAAATGTATAGAATGGTTTTCCAAATTGCAACGAGGAATACAAACCTTTAAAGATATCGTCAATCATTCATCTCCCAATATTATTTTAACATCCAACACGATGTCATGATAAATGATCTATATAACATGAAACAAAACAAAGGGGAGACATTATTTTCCTTTTACAGAGATGGCGACGACTATTCACTAGATATCCTCACTCCATTCCCAAGGAAGAGAAAATGGAGTTGTTCATAGACAATTTGATGGATGAGATGGTTATAGACTCAAATTACAATGTCCTCCTACATTCGAAAAGGTGGTATAAAATGGCCTTAATATTGAAGAAGCACTAGTCAAAAGAGGGGTTATTAAATATTACAATGACAAATCAAATAACACAAACTCCTCAAATCAATACCCCAATGATTACAAGCCAAAATTCTGGAAAAATAACAGAAATATGGGGACCAACGAAATAGAAAATGATTTACAAAATGCCAAACCAGTTTTCAACTTGACAACATCTACTTCAAAACAAATTAAAACAATGATTAAATCGTCAAGTCAAATGTGATTCAAAACAATGGAAACACAAAACCGCAAACGTACCAAAAATCATCAAACCAACGTAGGTTCACACCTTTAGGCCAAACATTGGAATCAACAATGAAGGAACTAGTTGCAAGTGTTATTATCACTACATGGGAAGCAAGATTCTAGGATCCAAAGGTCAAACCACCATGGTGGAATGACGTAGATTATTGCAACTTCCACAACAATAAAGGCCATAAGACTAATGATTGCATGGAGTTAAAACACACAGTTTAAGATCTGATCAAAAATAACAAGGTATATGTAGAGGGACACCAAAACAACAATGATCATACAGCCTTCAAATACACTTTACCAAATTATGACAAAGGAGCATCTTCTTCTATGAACAACAATGGTAAAAATATCAATCATGTATATGATACTAGGATCCTTTGTCTTACCAGAGTAGAAAATGATAATATCACTGGTCATCACATGGACAAACACAAAACCAATGACATTACCCCATTGAATTTGCTCTCGAGCATTCAAATATCTGAAAATCAAATAAAAGTTTTAAAAATAAGAGAACGATAGGACTATCAACCAGTAAATTTAATGACAAGGGGACAATCCAAGGTAGTCTTAAAAGGAGTTTCACCTAAAAACACAACTCCACCTCCATCTCAATACAACATTGTCGATCAACTTCAAAAAATTCCAGCACAAATATCAATACTAGAACTCCTTAAACTATCACCATCACACAAGGAGGTTATAGAACAAGCACTAGTTGCCACCACGACACCTAAAAATATAAATGTTTGCCAATTCCAGGTTATGGTGGGACATTTTACTACACCACATTGTCTATCATTCTCTTAACAGGATGATGTGTCGCTTAACCATCCCCATAACACCACACTCCATATCGAAGTCTTGATCCACAATCATCGTGTGAAAAGGGTCCTAATAGATGGGGGAGTTGGTTTGAAAATTTGCACTCTAAAGTTAATCTATGCACTAGGGTATTTAAATAATGCTATTGATGCCTGAAGGAAAATAAAAATAAAGGCATATGATGAGGAAGAGAGATCTTCTAAGGGATTGATTGTGTTACCCATTCAATTGGGATCGATGGTGAAACACATAGCATTCCAGGTATTGGAAAAAGATTTAACCTACAATATAATCTTAGGACGCCCATGGATCCACAAAATGTAGGCACTACCTTCCACTTATCACCAATGCTTAAAATTCTAGTTAATGGAAAAGAGGTGACTATATCAGCAAATTATAACCATCCTCAGCATTGTGACACACTTAGAATCTCTCAAGACACCTGTGTGCCTCACAATAGGGAAGCATGCAGTTCAAATTCATCAAAT
Source organism: Sequoiadendron giganteum (assembly GCA_007115665.2). Lineage (NCBI taxonomy): Eukaryota > Viridiplantae > Streptophyta > Pinopsida > Cupressales > Cupressaceae > Sequoiadendron > Sequoiadendron giganteum. Next base: position 137,960,675 of record CM021100.1, read on the forward strand.
GAAGAAAAACGTCCAAATATTACCACTAAGTGGGTTGAGAAAAAGGATAAATAAAAAGATACAAGTCTTGTTGATACTTAATTAACAGACAATCTAGATCCCCAAAATTATTTATCACATAAATTCCAAGAACAGGTCCAACTAACAAACAAGGGAATGGGACAATATTCTATTGAGAAATCTCTTAATATTTCACAATTGATGCCATCTCCAAAGACATATGGCCAACCATCAATGAGAAAACATCAAACATCACTACCTGCCACGGTTCTAGAAGAAAGATCTGTGAAATCTGGTACTATAGAGGATGAAACAAAAGACAAAGATATCCTTGATTGGTTATACAAAGATGGAGAAACATTGAAATCAACAAACATCAACATCAACATAGATAAATATGGCAAAGGGAAGGCTATTGTGGAAAAAATGGGTTATGAAGGACAGGGACCTATTGGAAAAAGGAAGGAAGGCAACGTAGAACCTATTCAACCTCTTACTCTTCATTCAAAAGATAAGACAGGACTGGGATACTCAGAAGAACAAAAACAAGAAATGACAAAGAAGGTTGTTGAAAGAATCCTTCAGGTTAGAGATAGCTCTAAAATGGATTCAAATGAATATGAATGGGATCTATGTTCCAATATATCTTACACATACATCCAAATTGATATCATAAAACAATATGCACCTACACATGAGGAGGCATAGAGCTTTGGGTCTAGACCATTCGTATTAGGATCACAAAATATCAATGACTCAAGTGGGGACAAACAAACATCGAGTGAACTAGACAATATTGAAGAGGGTACCATCATTGATCTTTAAATCCCTAATAATGACTATGATGACATAGTTTTCCAAACCCTTACCAACATTAATCTTAGTCAATTTGATGACTTCATGCCTTTATCTCATCCCAAACTTATTGACTGGGAACCTGTTGAACCTATAAATGTACCCATATTTGCAAACGATGATGCCATAGTAAATTTCCTATGTTGTGATGAACCTAATACAATTTCTATCTATAATTCTCATAACAATGTGACTCGATAGGAGGGTGTCAAATCTTCTAGTTGCAAAATAAAAAATAGGAATAATGGATCTAATGGTGAAAACTATTCTATGGCAGCATTAGATCTTGAAAAAGAAAAAATAAAGAACGCATTTGATGGTGAAAACCTCTCTAAGGCATTGAAAGATGGGAGATTTGACACTCTTCTACAAAATTATCATGAATGGTCATCAGTTTTGGTGGAGCCTACACAGTCTGTAAACATCGACATTGAAGAAAGAGCAAAGATGTTACATCTGGTAGAATCTATGACAAAGCAAGAGAGACCCGAGTTTACCAGATTCTTTGAAGAAAGAAGCATTAACTTTGCTTGTTCATATTCTGATATGCCAGTTTTGGACCCAAATCTTTTAATGCATTATTTTTCTTTGCCTATAGGAATCAAACTTGTAAAACAAAAATTGAGAAAAATGCATCCCCATATCACATTAATGGTAAAGGTTGGACTAAAGAAAATAATAGATGTTGGATTCATTAGGTCTATTGATTATGCCAAATGGATATCAAATATTGTACCTATCTCAAATCTGAACAATAGTATTAGGATATGTATAGATTTTAGGGACCTAAATAAGGCATGCCCCAAGGATGATTTCCCATTACCTAATATAGACATCATTGTAGACTTAACAACAAGGCATGCCATGTTGTCAATAATAGATGGTTTCTCCAGATACAACCAAATTAAGATAGCTCTAGAAGATCAGTAGAATAATGCATTTACATGTCCATGAGGAACCTTCTACTAGAATGTGATGCCCTTCGGTTTCAAAAATGCAAGGGAAAATTATCAAAGAGAACTGACCACAATATTTCATGATATGATGCACACCTTTATGGAGGATTACGTGGATGATATTTTGGCTAAATCTTGTTCTAGGGAGGGACTTCTGGATATCCTAAGAAAAATCTTCACAAGGCTAGAGAAGTTCAATGTCAGACTAAACCCTAAGAAAATTTTCTTTGGGGTTACATCAACAAAACTCTTGGGATACATAGTCTCAGAAAAAGGTATCAAAGTAGATCCAACAAAGGTTAAGGCAATAATGGAAATTCCACCACCTAGAAACATTAGTCAACTCAGGTCACTAAAGGGAAGGCTCAATCAATCAGGAGATTATCTCCTAGCTAGCAAACAAAAGTCATCCATTCAATCATCTATTACATAAGAATGTTGTATTCAAATGGGATCAAAGGTGTGAAACAACTTTCAACCAAATAAAGCAATATCTGATGTCACCGCCTATTATCATGCCTCCTACAGAAGGAAGACCTTTAATAATGTACATTGCAACAACATATATCTCTTTAGGAGCACTATTGGCACAAGAATATTATGAAGGAAGGGAACAATCCATTTATTACATTAGCATAAATTTGAATGGCTATGAAATAAAATAAAATTTCATTGATAAATCTTTCTTGGCAGTAGTATTTTATACCCAGCAGTTGCGGCATTACATGTTGACTCACCATCAAGCTCATAGCAAAAATTGACCCCTTAAAATATCTACTTAGTAAGGCTTCTTTAACAAGTAGACTGGCCAAATAGGTCATGCTTTTAAGTGAGTTTGATATTCAGTATGTGGAAATAAGAGCCATCAAAGGTCAAGCAATCACAAAAAAATTGGTTGAAGCTCCTTTACAAGATGATCGGCCTATGACAATGGAGTTTCCTGATGCAAACATTCTAACAATAACAACCCAACAATGGAAATTGTACTTTGATGGATCATATACACAATGAGGATCTGGAGCGGGGATCTTGTTCATCACACCTCCAGGACACACCATCCTAGAATCTTATAGATGGATGTTTCAATGTACCAATAATGTGGTAGAATATGAGGCATTAATCATTGGAGTCAAAGTAGCAATTGAATGAAAGATCACATAATTACAGGTATATGGGGATTCTCAACTAGTCAATTATCAAGTAAATGATGAATATCAAATGAAAGATGAAAATTTGATGCCCTATAAGAAGAAAATAGATGATCTAAAAAAATATTTGTCACTATCAAATTTGATCAAATTCCAAGGGCAGAGAACAAAGCAACAGATGCTATGGTGACAATTTCTTTACTCTTACAAATGCCAGAGAAGCGTGTTCATTATGAGTTTATGGTAGAACAAGTATCATGTCCTTCTTATAATAGTTCAAAATCTAGTACCATATGCCATTTAGATTCCATTGAATCCTCTATCTATGAGAAAACGTATGTTTACTTAAAAGAAAACATCCTCCCTCTCGATCTTTCCAAGAACCAAAAATGCAATTTCATCCACCAATCCACCTGACATATTTTAATCGCCGACATCCTTTATCGTCGAGGTCTAGATGGTACCTTACTCTGATGTTTAGAACATAATGAATCTGAGACGACCTTGCATGAGGTTCATGAAGGTATTTGTGGCACTCATTCAAGTGGTATAACTCTAGCAAAGAAGCTCCTCTATTTAGGATATTACTAGCCATGTATGGAGAAAGAGTTTTATCAGTTTCTAAATAAATTCCAAAAGTGTCAGATTCATAGTAATATGATCCACGCACTAGCTCAAGAATTACATCCATTCACATCAACATGGCCCTTCTGTCAATGAGGACTAGATTTGGTAGGAAAGATAAATCCGTCTTCATCAAATGGACACAAGTTCATAATCACAACAACAAAATACTTTACAAAATGAATAGAAGCAGTTCCTCTTACAACTATCACCGAAAAATAGATCTCGTCATTCATATTGAGTTACATAATCTATCGATATGGCATACCTCAATCTATTATCACTGATAATGGACGACCATTCACAAACCAAGATGTCCAAGAATTATGTGAGAAATTTCATAGCCAACATCGTTTCTCAACACCGTACTATCCTCAGGGAAGTGGCCAAGCAAACGCCTCTAACAAAACAATTCTAAAAATACTCAAGAAAATGGTTAATGATGTTGGACATGATTGGCATGTTCAACTTAATCCTACACTATGGGCCTATAGAACCAGCATCAAAACACTGACAAGAGCTACACCATATGCCTTGGTATATGGATCGGAGGCCATACAACCCATTGAAGTAGAGATTCCATCACTTTGTGTATCACTCAAGGGAATCATTTCAGATGAGGACTATAGGGTATCTAGGCTTCAAGAAATGGAATTTTTGGATGAGCATCATCAACAATCTGTCAATCATCTCATGGCATATCAACAACGAATATCAATGATATACAATCATAGGGTAAAACCTAGAGTCTTTCACATTGGTGATTTGGTCCTAAAAGAGAACCCTAGAAATCAACAGGATAGAGAAAAGAAAGGGAAAATTTAACCTAACTGGCTAGGTCCCTTTGTCATCATATCATTGTAAAGATCAGGATCCTATCAACTATCAATATCAGAGGGGGAATTTTTTGATGAACCTATCAACAGTATCCATCTCAGAAAGTTCTATACCTGAATTACCTAGTGCATGGGTCAAACTTCTAGAAAATGATTGCCTTGATCAAAACCTAGCAAACAGGCGTCTTGGTAACAAAAAAATACAAAAATGAAAAGAAAAATGAGAAAAGAGAAAATACAAATCAAAAGTGCAATCAAAACATATGGTGAAAACCTACAAACAGACATCGTATGTGATTCTAAACCATATTTTCAATCTATTTTGATACATATCAGGATCATTAGTCTTGCCATCATTGCATCCATTATCATTTCATTTCACATGATTAGGTCTCACTCTAGCTTGGGGGTGACATCTGGATCTCACTAGGGGCAATAAAACATCAAGGCTTAGCAAAAAATAAGAAAATACAAAACAAACAATCATTAAAATGGAGCATCAACCACCATCGTAAAATTCATTCAAACATCCGTATCATATCAAAAAATCCAAAACAAAGTCAAAAAGTCAGTCTAAGAAAAGAAAAACCAAAAACACAGGTTTGTTTCAGTCAAACTACGTGGTCTTTGCGTGTGTAAAATAGGAAAGGCTAATCTTTCATCAGCCTCTGAGGCCCCTAGGATAGGTTAGTAGGTTAGGTTTAGTCCAAAATCTTGGAAAATTACAAAAACATCACAAAATTCAGGATGGGTAATCTAATCTGCATAATGATTGAAACACTCTAAGTGAAAGGTAGATAAGTTTTATTTTTGATTAATTGTTATCATTTCACTGCAGTAACTCGATGTAATAAACTAGAGAAACAAGGAAGAAGAATGATATTTTTATTTTTTGTTGTCTGTGCGTTAATCATATAAATGTGTGAATTGTCAGAGAATGTGCTCTACAAATGTATCACCGATGACATTTCAGAATTCAAACACTCAAATGATTAATCTCTACCTATTTACAAAAGAAATGCTCAAGTCATATCGGTTCAATTATACCTAGATGCTTGTGTTCACTTGCAATATAAAAAATCATGAAAGTAGTACTCAAGTCGTCATTGGACTAACATATACCATTAACGCTTGTACTCACTTTCAACATCTTAAAAATATCTATGATGATATCAAGCACAAAAGTATTGTTAAAATGACAATGGTCTACATATAGTTGCATGATAAAATTAGACTGCATTCATAATACTTTTTGCATTTGCAAAGTGTTTGTTACATAAAGGATTCAAATTAATGAATATCTTTTCTATTAATAAGACTGCGTATACTTGACATAAAACAAAAATTCATCAATACCATATAGGGGCATCATCTTTTCATTTACATTCATTACAAAGAATTAACATTTATCATTTCATCATTCATACATTTGACATCAAATAGTGATGCATTCATCATATCATGTTTTCCACATCATATAAACATTCTAAAAAAATAAATCATATCATTGAATTCATCTCATAAATATGTCATTCATTCGTATTCTATTATTATCATACATTTATTACATTATTATCATATGTATTTGATCAATTTCAACCCATACATCATTATCATCCATGAATTACGTCACAAAATTTACATTTTGTTAAAAAACCATCCATCACAAAATCATCATTTCCGTTCATACATTTAGAACATCATACATCCATACATCATATATTCATACATAAGGCATTCATCATATAATCATCACATAACATAAAATAAAGGCATTCATCACAAAATAATCACATGGCATATAGGACATCCATCATAGAACAATAGAAATCAACTGCAAATCATATATCTCATCAAATTTCAAGTATACAATGAAGTCTAAAATAGAAGAGATACATCGTCAAAACAGGCTGACTCAAAGTGTACATCATGTCTCAAAAAGTATGTCTCGAAATCACAAACATCTAGGATCTACTGCTACCAGAAGGTGTCAACATCACAGGACCAGTACCTCCCCCACCAGAAGTCCCAGGATCTCTCGGGTCTCTCAGATCACTCCGAGGAGGCTACATCACACCCTCACTAACTATTCTGGTATGTGTCCTATTGGATCTAGAAGGGGCATAACTCACTTTGTGCTCGGCAGGAACTGCATCATGATACTAAACCCTATAGAACTCTTCCTCTTGGCCAACCCGCAGAACCTCCCTCATATAATCGGCAACAGAGATACCATCAGCTACCCTTTGTAAAGTCTCTGCAGTCCCCTATGCCCTCTCTACAATTTGTCTTGCACTATCCCTCTAGGCTGAAAAAGTACCAACCTATGTCTGTACAATTGCCAACTATCCCTGAACCTGTGTCAATGCCTATGCATGAGCCTATGCCTAGGTCTGCAGTCATGTCTGATTCTGCACAAGTAAACCATGTGCCTACACTAACTGACCCTGTAGAGTCTGTACCTGCACCTGTAGGCTCACAATCTATCTCTATTGATCTACAAAAGGAATCTCCATTGCTCGCCTCTTGTGAGGCCTACTCGAACACAGACCTACACTGCCTAGCCCAACCCATCTACCACCTCCACCACCACCATCCCCATCATTGCTATTGTTGTCCTCATTGGTCCTCCCATCACTTCCACTCATCTCACTGTCATCTCCACTATCCTCCTCACCCTCAACAACTATGATGGGATTCTCAGCAACATCCTCCTCCAGAGGTAATGGTGCTGGCTCATGTGGAATGGTGATCCGAGGACATGGATAATAAGCCAAAAACTAGGCATACTCCTCTATCATAGGTGCCTCTACAATATCCCAATGCATATCCCAGGCTGAAGGTTGTAGAGCCCAATATGCCTCCACTAATGTGTGATATGAGAAGCATGACCCCCAATCTACTGTATCACTCCGCCATAGGGGATAATGAGCAACCCCCTAAGGCATGCACTGCACAATACCGTACAGCCTATAGACCCACTACAATAAAAATATCTCATGGACAAAATGGGTCTTACTGATCAAATACATGGAATCACACAAAAACCTGAGCACTACATCATCCTCCTCCCACTGCTCGCAATCCAGGTAAGTCTTCCATATGACACTCTCTAGGTCATCTGAAACACATCTCCAATGCTCTAACTTACCCATCTGAGACTAGGTAAGTCAACCTCTGTAACGAAAAGCATATGGTCTGCCTACAAGTCTATCACGTATCGGCAATGGTCGTGCAATGGAAAAATGCTCCCATGCCCAAACATGTAGTAAAGTCACTCCTACTGATAAACTGTGTCCTCCAAAGTATACCACTGAGTATAAATCATGATAAAGGTGAGCTAGCAGAAAACATCCCCCACACATATTTGGTCCCATTCATGGCCATGCTCTCAAGAATGCAGCCCCACCCAATAGGGAATCCCTTTGACCTATGATCAGGACAAAGGAAGCCTCCAATAAATCCAGCTAGTACTGTTGGTAGAGTAGCATAGGCGTTAGCCATTGTACGCCACCGAATCACCAATCTTGCAATATGGTCATCCTAAAATACTCTGTGAAGAGAATCTCTCCTACCAGCCTTATGTGAATCATAAACTACAATCTCTCCCATAAAAGGTATCCGTAATATCTTCCACACATCCTCTGGTGTGACTATCATCTCACTGATGGGTAGGTGGATTATGATCATTGTGCCACTACTCGACTAAGGTAGTAAGAAGACCCCGATTAATCCTAATCTGGAGCATATCAAGGAGAGAAGATAAACCACATCAAGAGATGATTTGAATCTCATCAAGAGTCAAATGTGGAATCAAATCGAAAGTCCATGGAAAATTCTCTTGCATTTGGAGGTTATCTAGAGGATCCTATCATCAAACAGGTTTACAAATCAGTGCACTATGTCAAAATTCACAAGTCAATCTACTATCAGATCTAATCAAACTTTGGTATGAGTTTTTGATCAAAATTCATGAATGAACATCAACTAACCTCACCTATCATGAGGTTCATCACAAACATCATCTAACCTCATTTATCATGAGGTTTATCAGATATAAAATCATTCCTCACCTATCATGAGGATCATCGCAAATAAGATTATTTCTCGCCTATCATGAGAGTAAGTCTTATCTATCATCAGAATCAGTCATTAGGGAATTTGGATTATCAAATCATACCAAACCGAGGAATGGACATGATCGAAATAGACAAAATCAAGGTTAACTGTGTCAAATCTGCAAATCTGATTTGGATGTGCTAAAACAAGCATCCATAGTGCTAAAAAATTAAAAGTGTTATTTCATCATTTAGATGCGCTATAACAGGCACCCAAAGTGCCAAAAAATCACAAGCACTATTTCATCATCCAGATGCGCTAAACCACGAACCTGAAGCGCTAAAGCACCCGAAGCGCTATTTCATCACACCGATGCGCTATAATAGTCTATAAAAGAACCGAGGAATTGCATCAATGATCTAGAACCTTCTAGGCGCTAAAATCGGGCATCAAAGTGCTAAATAAATATATCTAAGCACTGATTCTTCAAAGTGATAAACTATCCTACAAAAGTGCTAAAGAAATTAACAAAAGCGCTAATTCCTCAAAGCGCTAAAACATATCCTAGAAGCACTACACCAGAGTGCAAAGTGCTAAAGTGAGACATTTATGTACTAAACTACAAAAAACACAGAAATGTGAGAAAATGACATGAAAAATCAAGAATGCACAAATTACGAGGTAGATTATGGGTACGTACCAGAGTTTCGTAGGTGGCCGAGCGCTACTGATGTCACACATGCTCAAACCGGTGGGTGTGGTAGGGTATCGACATCTTGCTCCAAGTGGCTCAAATGTCTCTCTCACTAGGTTTTGAAAAGTAAAATAGCACAAATGAGGGTGAAAAGGGCATTTTTGACCTTATATAAGTTTTTCAAAAGGGATTTTTGAGGGGATTTCTATTATTTTAATTAATTTTATTTTTGTAATTAATTGAAATTCATCCAGGGGCCAAATTTTCTTCATCAATATCGGGAGATAAATTATTTCTTCATCAAATCATCATCAAAATTCTAAATTTCAAAAAATCCAAAAAAATTCATGTAATCACTAATTTATCTCCCGAGGGGACATATTATCATCAATCAATATCAAGGGCATCTCTAGGGCATACTGATTTTTTTTCTTCATCTCGGGCATGTTTGGGGCATACTAATTTTTTTTTGTCGATACTAGCAGTAGCAGCAAAATTTTCTTTGAAGCAATGTGTAAACACATCACTTCAAAGAGGGGAAAAATGTATACACCTAAATTTGGTCTCGAGAATCCGATTAATTAAATACAAATTATTTGATTAACTATCCTAAATTCCTCTACTATTGAATAAATAGAAACATTTATTTATATAGTTCATGTTTAAATTCACATTTAAATTCTTCTAATTCTTCTATTATCTCATCTTAATTAAAAAATAAAAATTAAATACTTTGTTTGATTTAATTATTAATTCCCCTATTTTATTCTATCACATCAATCTTAATTAATTAAATAAGGATCAGACACTTTATTGATTAATGACCATATTCTTCTATTTTAATTTAATAAACAACTTCTATAGTTTGTTTTATTAAATTATTTATCCCTCTTTTGCTAATTTAAATAAATCAAAATATTTAAATTAAAGCATAAGGAATATTCCTCTATATTTCCTCAAAATCAAATTAGATATCATATGTCTAAATTAATTGATTCAATCTTCATGGGAAGATTTGGAGACAAATTGGAGAGAAATTGGAACTCCATCTCACAATCCTCTTCCATCAATCCTTCCTATCTTCTTGCCTAGTGTTTTCATGGGTAGAGACAATTCCCAAAATCTTCTTAATTTCCTCCATCTCTCACCATTCAATCCTCTAGATTGAATCCAAGCCTCTACTTTGTTGCCCCTGTGCAAAGCTACTACCTGAAAAATTATAAATACAGCTTCATTCAACAAAGAAAGGATCCAAATTATTCAAGTTTATGCAATCTTACTGTTAGCTCTCAAAAACACAGGTTTGAAACACGAAAGGTTGCCAAGCTTTCACAACGTTTCAGGGTAACAGAACAAGGTTTGAAAAAATCAAATCCTCTACCCTTCTAGCACTGCAAGACCAAGGCGGGTGTACCTTTCTTGAATAGTGTAGACTTAACTTGTGATTATACTTCTGAAATACTTTGTCTGCAATGGCAGATGATAGTGAAAAAATGAAACCAAACTTGATAGCTACCCTCTAATCTAAAACCTAGAATGCTTAATTAATAGATATAAAGAACTTGAAATGAATTCAAATAATGAAATTGCAGAGACCAGTGCCTTGTTGGGTATGCGGAGTCGAATGGAATAGAAATGGGCAACTTATTTTGGTAGAAAATCAACTTGTAGGCATATGATCTATTCATAACTTGTATGAACAATGCAAGATTATGACTACTGAGCTCTACTTGAATAATCTAGATGAATCTTCCTAATTACTATGATTATTGAAAAGGATTTAATCCCTACTTGAGAGAATCAAATCGATTAACCACACAAATGCAGCAAATGTGCATAGATAAACCGAAGATAAACTTGTTACATCAATTTAAATAACTAGAAAGAATCAACATGGAGACAGCTTCAGCAATTCTTTTCAATAAACTTGACACACAATTGATACCAAAACAAAACTGCCACACAACTGAATCTCATTGAAACCACCATTTGAAAACATGCATATAATCTCTGAAAAGAGACAATTATCCTACTGTAGCCATCTGACTACCTACTGCTTCTAATCTAAGATCTCCTCCCTTTCAACTAAAATCCAGGTGCATATAAATACACCAGTATTAGAAATCATGTCATTTCATATTCATGTCCTCCACCCCCCCCACAAAATTCGGGCTCAAATCGAGTTGGCCAACAACAGTTATCGAACATATACATGTTGGCCAACAACATTTGAATCTCTGTTTTATTCGCCAACTATTTAACAAGACAGTCTTGAAAGTATGCCGAAGGCAAAATATCACTTATCGCTGTCTACCCATGTTTCCCTGTTCCTTGTATTATCCGCCTTTTACGTGACCATCCGCATGTTATATCGAAGTGCATTCCTCATGTGCTTTTCATTTGCTTTGTTCACAGTCACTATAGCATATTGCTTTTGAGGAGACCTCTTGTAGATGTCACTGTCAGGCCGAAAATACTTATATAGCCTTATATCATCATAGCCATCCAATTGTCCTGCCAACAAAATAAACAATGCACTCCATTCGGTAAGACAAGAGCAGATCGGGGAGACCTCAACCCGATAGCCACAACACATGTCGATAAGCTTCCACCCGCCAATGTGATCACCGAGACACATGTGAAGTCCTGCCGACCACCATGTGAGATCATCAGATTTTTATAGTTCCAATAGTGGCTCCATCTGGGGATGATTGAGTGTAAAATCAATGCAAGGATCCAGAAACATGGGTGAGCAGACCAGACCGAAAATGATGAAACAATGAGCAGAAATGGAGGAATGGAAATGGAAAAGAGTGCGAAATGAATGAAAAATGGATGCAAAGTGGAGATGGAGCAGAACCCTAAACTACTGTGCATGGAAAAGAATTTTTAAAAAAGGACAAGCAAGAGTTGTCCATGCACTGGCAACCCCCAATCCTCTGTGTTGCAACTTCACCTGTTCCAAGCTGCCACAATCTGAAACTCAAATCATACCTTCCCCTGTCAAATATCTGATTTTGTCTTGAGTTTATTAGATTCTTTTTGAAAATACCCATGCAATCTTTCCTGTCACTATTGTTGCAAGTTCTTAGAGTATCATCATGCTCAGTTTGGCCCAAAATCCCAACTATATTCAACACTCTATATTCTCCATCATCAGATAAAACTCTGTTATCTCCAACATTCAAAATGTATACACATGAAATAAAAAATTCCCCATTATCTCTCTCATTGTTATGTATTCTGAAACACTCTCCTAGCTCCTTTTGAATGAACACAGGCTTGTGATCAACACCAAAAGTTTGACTATCACTCCAAGAAATGCACTGGGAGTCATAAAGATCCTTACGCAAAGATATTTCACTGTCAAAACAATTGTAAGCAGGACATAAAATCTCAAGATCACCTTCATGAGCACATCCCTGGTATTTAGAAATTAACACATCTAAAATATTTTCACTGACAAGTGAACAAGTCTCATCATTTTCATCACTACAATTATACTCTTCACCTTTGTCATCATCAAGAAAAATTTCAAGACCATCAGAGAATGGGAAATTAGAAACATTATCAGTGCAATCATTTATTCCATTATTTTGCTTGTTTGAAATTATCTCCTCGCTCTCATAAAGTGGGTTTGAAAATTCTTGAAGTTCATTCATGGGGATACCTCCGCAAAATATCATCTGATCTTCATTTAACTCTTCGTCATACAATGGGTTTGAAAAAGTTTGGAAATCACTTTCAAATGTACAAACCTCATTATCATCAACTGTATCATCATAATAGGTAGAAGAATCCCTTAATTGCAAATCAAAATCCTTTGGTTCATCAGAATCAGAGTATTCACTGGATTCTTCACAACGTGCACTGCTTTCCCTTTCACAATTTGTGATGCAAGAGAAATCTCTTTTACCTTCATCTTCCTCATGCAAGCCATCACAAGAATAATCTTGATTCACACATGTATTATCTTCTATTGGATGCATCATCTGATCAACTTCACTATACTCATCAGAAATACAACAATTGGGTTCAACATTGATAGTGTTCTCATACCTCATTCCCTGGGACAACACCCAAATGAAGTTAAAAGAGGATCCTCTGCCTCAATCCTTTTCTTCCGCTTCGATGCCTCTCCTTTGTTCTCTTCCTTCTGATCAGCAACAATTAGTCTATCTATCTCTTCTTCAGTAAGTCTTTTCATGCTATATTGAGCAGGTACCTCAACAAAATGTGGCTCTGTATAATCTTCTTCAGAATTAGAAAGGACCTGTTGTTCAGGTATATGAACATTGTATTTCTGATTTGAAACATCATGTTGATAACCTTTATCCTCTGAAGATGAATACCTCTCCATAACATGGCAAAAATTATTTGAAGTCAAATATATTGTGTGATCTTCTCTATTGTTTCCCATCAACATTCCCTCTTCTTGCATTCTCTAGACTACAAAACAGTAATCTGGGGAATGTGGCATTTTACAAACTTCACAAAAATAATTGTTACTTACCATATAGGTTCCTTTCTTTGTCAATGGATCAGGAGCCTCTTTATTTCTAGGCCTAGCTGTTATAGCCTTCTCATCTTTCCAGTCTGTATTATAAGGCATTTCATGCAACCTCAGCCTTTCGTTTCTGTAAGTATTCTCCTGTCAATACTAATAACTGCTAGCTTATTGATGAACCTTAGGATTGTCTCTTTTATCCATTATTCCTGCAGCCCTCCTATTGTTTTCAATTGTCAGTGCCATCTTCTGAGCTTCAGCTAAGTCTCTTGGGAATTTATTTCTCAATTCATACCTTGCCTTAGGATCAAGCATTCAAATAAATACTCAGTGCTATAGAATCTGGCAACTTTGATCCAGGAGCTATTTTATTCTGCAACTTATTGAATCTCCAATTAAAATCATAGACTGTATCACTTTGATCTTTCTGAATGTGTATTAATTCATGAAGAGTAACATCTGGTGCACTTAGATTCCCAAATTGCTCAAGGAATTGATCATGAAATCCTTGGAGAGAATTAATAGAGATCACTGGCAAGCTATTGAACCAATCCTTAGCATCTTCAATAAGTGATATCATGAATAGCCTCATGTGTAAATCCTCATATGGCACATCCAAATCCTGGATGAAAGCATTGAAACTTCTCAGATGCTCTTCAGCAGTGATTGCATCACTTCCTATAAATTTTGGAACAAGACCTCTCCAACTGCCATCTATTGGAAAAGGGGATAATTGAATCCCTGACAAATCAAACTATCTAATCATTGTTGTATATTGATGAGGGGGGGCACTTGGTGGGTACTGATGCTGGTACATTAGACCATAATGTTGTGTATGATGATAGGGAGCATACTGATCACCATAAGGGGTTCCAGCATGACCTCCCCTGAACCAAGATCCTTCTCCATTCATGTTTGAATAGCTACAAAAATATTTCAGAGTCGCCACCTACTTTTTCAAAAGTAGGAAAATCATTATTTCTAATCTTTTCCCCAATGGAATCACTCTTTCTGAGACTTCTCCAATTAAAAATTTTCTACATTGACTCTATTTGATGGTCTTCAACCAAATTTTCTGATGTATTCCCCAACAGAGTCACCAATTTGTTAGCTCTCAAAAACACAGGTTTGAACCATGAAAGGTTGCCAAGCTTTCACGATGTTTCAGGGTAACAGAACAAGGTTTGAAACAATCAAACTCTCTACCCTTCGGGCGCTACAAGACCAAGGTGGGTGTACCTTTCTGGAATAGTGCAGACTTAACTTGTGATTATACTTTTGAAATGCTTTGTCCGCAATGGCAGATGACAGTGAAAAAATGAAACCAAACTTGATAGCTACCCTCTAATCTAAAACCTAGAATGCTTAATTAATAGATATAAAGAAATTGAAATGAATTCAAATAATGAAATTGCAGAGACCGGTGCCTTGTTGGGTATGCGGAGTCGAATGAAATAGAAATGGGCAACTTATTCTGGCAGAAAATCAACTTGCAGGCATATGATCTGTTCATAACTTGTATGAACAATGCAAGATTATGACTACTAAGCTCTACTTGAATAATCCAAATGAATGTTCCTGATTACTATGATTATCGAAAAGGATTTAATCCCTACTTGAGAGAATTAGATCGATTAACCACACAAATGCAGCAAATGTGCATAGAAAAACCGAAGATAAACTTGTTAGATCAATTTAAATAACTAGAAAGAATCAACATGGAGATAGCTTCAACAATTCTTTTCAATAAACTCGACACACAATTGATACCAAAACAAAACTGCCACACAACTGAATTTCATTGAAACCACCATTTGAAAACATGCATATAGTCTCTAAAAAGAGAAAATTATCCTACTGTAGCCATCTTACTACCTACTGATTCTAATCTAAGATCTCCTCCCTTTCAACTACAATCCGGGTGCATATAAATACACCAGTATTAGAAATCATGTCGTTTCATATTCATGTCGCCCCCCCCCCCCCACAAAATTTGGGCTCAAATCGAGTCGGCCAGCAACGGTTATCAAACATATACATGTCAGCCAACAACATTTGAATCTCTATTTTATTCGCCAACTATTTGCCAAGACAATCTTGAAAGTATGCCGAAGGCAAAATATCGCTTATCGCTATCTACCCATGTTTCCTTGTTCCCTATATTATCTGCCTTTGTCGTGACCATCCACATGTTATATCAAAGTGCATTCCTCACGTGCTTTTCATTCTCTTTGTTCACAGTCGCTATAACATATTGCTTTTGAGGAGACCTCTTGTAGATGTCACTGTCAGGCCGAAAATCCTTATATAGCCTTATATCGTCATAGCCATCCAATTGTCCTACCGACAAAATAAACAATGCACTCCATTCGGTAAGACAAGAGAAGATCGGGGAGACCTCAACCCAATAGCCACAACACATGCCGATAAGGTTCCACCCACCAATGTGATCGCCGAGACATGTGTGAAGTCCTGCCAACCACCATGTGAGATCATCATATTTTTACAGTTCCAACACTTACTCTGTAGGAAATCATCAAGCATTTCATCAAGCATCAAGCAATTCATGAATCCAACATTTTAGAATCATAATCATGGTTGCATGTTGTAGCTTCATCCATAGTTTTTCATGTCAATTCATGTTGCAGTAGTTTCTTTTATTATTTAGCATTATCCTATAGCTTCACATCTTTTCATTTTTTAGATTGTCATTTTAAAAGTCATAGTGTTTCATTTAAATCTGAGAGCACTATAGCTTAATAAATATTTAAAGATAGGAGACAATGAGATGATTTCAGTAGATTCTTGCTTTAGATTAGTTTAGTTCTTGAATATTTGATATAATGTTTGATTAAGAAGTGTTTATTCTTTGTTTACTTATTCCCACTTATAGTTGTCAATGTGACAAATGTTGCAAAACATGGAATAGGAAAATACACTGGTGTAAATGAAGGAATTAGAATTGTTGTAGTTTGGAAATAAGTTGTAAATGGTTGGTACATGTTTAAATAGCCTTGGGGAGGTCGAAACCAAGGTGGGTTGTTACATTTTTGATGTAAAATCAATAGAAGGCATCCTTGTTTTTGCATATTTGAACATTAAATTGTTGTTACAGAGTTTGGTATGAAATGGAACAGTTGGTTGATGATCTAAAGCAAATTGAAGGTTTTTTTATGTGAATCCAATTTCATTTTATTTGTGTTTCATCAATTTTCATTGAGTATTGATAAAGTTACAAGTGTTTAGGTGAAAACAGTCAGAAACCCTATCTAGGGTTCCTAGTGGACTTGAAAAATGCATTTCTTGCAATTCCCAAGGTAGAAATGTTGGCAACACAAGGGAAAATAATTAAGAGGGGGGGTGAATCAGTTATCCCAAAATTTCAAACTTATTAATCTTATTAACCTTAATTCTTAGATTTGATTATTAATAGTGAAAGAATGAATCAACAACACATCAAAAACACACATAACACCAAGATTTTTTGCATGGAAACCTTGTTAGGGGAAAAACCACAATGGAGGTTAATCCACAAGATATAACCTATTAAAATTATAAGAAGAATATAAGAGGAATGCACATGCATTTAGGAGCACTACCTATAGCTCACTTCTCAAAGGAAGACTCACTGCCTTACATAAAATATTCAGATTAAAACCATCTGAAGAAATTGAACTAAGAGAGTAGCATCTGCAAATTCTTGAGTACAGTTCCAGTTAAGCACATGAACACTTCTTCACTATCTTTCACTCTTCTTCACACTCTATTTTACCTTCGAACGATCTTAAAATTATTTACACATAGCACTCGCACACTTTGCTTCACACATTCCTCAAATGAGATAAACAATCGCTTATATATATCTGCAATAAGAAATTATATTGCTTTATGTCGGCTTCAACAAAATAATAGAATGAATGCAATCTATTAGCCCAAAACAATAAATATTATCAATGTGTATCAACCAAAGTCAGCCACAACATAGTAGGGACCTAAAAGAATATCCTCGAACACAAAACACCTTCAAAGATTCTTCCTCGAAGATCCAAAACATGCTTCAAACACCTTGTTGGCCATGAACATGAAAAACATGAACACACAAGAGAAAATCTTGGATTGCGAGCACAATGATCAATGCAGATGTGCAACACAAATAGAACATGATCTAGAAACATCCACGAATGTCACAGGAACATACACAATAACTAAGATTACAGGAATCATGTTTTATTCTTCCATGAACACCATTTGTAGTAAAAAAATAACTGTCAGAATACATAAAATTATAACTTCTTCAAATCTTTATGCACACCTCTGAAACTTACGGAGTAGAAACTAGATAGTCTTGAAAACAAACCCTTTAATCCACAACATATAGTTTGCAACATACTAAAATTTCCTCCATATTTATCTTCATTGTTCCATAGACAACTTGTAACATATTTATTTCAATTTTCTCAATATCCTCGACATATACAGCCTTAAGGACATTTATATTAATAGTGTTAACATCAATGAAAACCTCATATCAGCAACTCAACCACAAAATAAAACAAGAAACTCCTAAAAATTGGTGAAATATATTGTAATTGTGTATATTTTCATTCCTCAAAATTGTAGGTCCAAGGAAGAAGGTTTGCACATGTTTTGGTGATGCCCTAAGTCAGATCTCTTCATGTTTTAGACCTAATTGGCAAAAGGATAGTCCCTTTTTGAATAATTACGTACAAAGTAACATACCTTGATTTTGAGATATGTTGTATAAGGTCCAAATGGGTGTCTGAAACTATGTTTACATTTGTGATATCATGTCTTCACGTAAAGTTATGACCAAAACACATTGAATTGTTGCTCCCATGTTTTAGGTTTTCAAGAGCAAGTTGTCCATTTTTCATGGTTTCTGTACAAAGGCCTATGCCTTCATTTTGAATTATTTTTTTAAATGATTAAAAGGGTATTTGAAAGTTTTTTTATATTTTCTAGATCATTCTTACTCTAAGATTTATGATTGTAAAACCAATTTCATAAGGCTACTAGGAGATTGAGGGCAAATGAATGAAAACCCACCATTTGATGTTTTGAAACTTTGAAATTTTGAAAATTTGATTGGTTGAGTTAGTGTTGAGGTTATCTAGCTTTCTCTACATCAAATTGGTATCAGAGCTAGAAGATATTTGGAAAATGATCTATTGTTTTGGCTAATGTGGTTTAGTAAGATTTTATGTTTCAGGATGGCTCTTCATAAGTGTAATGATAGATAAAATATCCCTGCAAGATAGAACTGGGTTAGAACATACATGCAATAAAATACTATCAATCAATGGAATGCAAAGGAGAAATCAATGAGAAAAGGAATGAGACTAGAATAGTCTCACCCATTTCTCTCCTCCATGGCTCATTTCCATTGTACCTCCTAACTTGTTGTGATAAAAGGATGCCCTCAGATTTGTTGTGTGAGAAAACTACAAATGCCTAGACTTAAACAAGATTTCAACGATTTATTTTAATTCTATCTAATATGCAAATTATTCAACAAGCCTAAGATGATATGACAATTAATGCTAAGAGATAATAAATGATTCATCGATCCAGAAAATGAGATCAAGATTGTCATTTTATAGAAAATGCAATCTTGAATGGATGGACGAGATGAGAGATTTAGGAATTCCCTAGAATCAAAGGTCAAGATTCAATAAGGAAACTCTCAATTGGGGTTAGGGAAAAATTCTCACATGTGTGAATAAGATTTAATTAAATGAATTAAATCAAGACTAAATGTGCCAGTTGAGATGAAATTAGTAAAAATCAGAAGACAAGAGGATGGGATTTTAGAAAATCAGTAATTTTAGAAATTAATTGATTTGTAGAAGAATAATTCCATTTTGAATTAAATTAATTCAAAATATGGATTTTGTGAGATAATAAGTAATTGATTTTTGAAATTAATTACTAAATGAAAAATGAGTTAAGTATGTGAGTTATTTTTAAATTATTTGTTTTATTTAAAAATATAGAAGTGTCACATACAACAATTAAATAATTAAATATAATTATTTAATTTAGAAGAAGTAGTTAATTAATTTAATAAATTTATTTAATTAAGAGAGGATTTAGGAATTAGTGACACATTAAATAAATATATTTTAAATATATTTATTTAATAATCAAGAGGACATTAATGATAAGGATTAATTAAATCAATGAGGCTTTACTTAATTATGAGATGACTTTGATAATTAGTGACATATTAGATAAATAAATAAGATTTATTTATTTAATAATCATGAAGAATGAGAGATTATGAATTAATTAAATAATTATAAACTATTTAATTAATAGTTGAATGTGGGTTAGAAACATAATTAAAATGTTATAATCATGTTATGACAAAAGGTGGTAAAATAGTCATTGCAGGCCTAAGTCAGTTTTAGGTGTCTACAATAAGAAGAAAGATAGGCAAGGGGCATCATCCTTAATATATTGTTCCAAGTGGAAAAACATATATAGAAGGAAGAAATGGAAAGGATGATATAGGAGGAAGAAATGAAATCCAAGAAAGAGAGGAAGATGGAAAATGAAAGATTATTCTGGATTACTTGCAAGTCTAAAGGTAAATGTTGTCAAGTTGTGATCTCAAATATCTGCATGGATAATATTATTTTTGAATATATGGTAGATAAATTGGGTTTGAAAAGAATACCACACCGCACACCCTATTCAGTGACTTGGCTTCAAATAGGTAATCAGGTAATCGTAAGTGAGCAATGCAAAGTTGAGTTTCATATAGGCAGTTATAACAATGAAATAGTTTATGATATTATACATTTGGATGTATGTCACAATTTTTTTGGAAAGTTGTGGCATTATAATAGGGAAGCAAAGTATAATGGAAAAAAAAACATATGAGTTGAGAAATGATGGGATGAAATATGTATTAACAACCTTGAATGATGAGCACAAATGAATTCAAAGCTTGTTGTTAAGTAAGAAGAAAGATGTATGAAAGTATGAGGCAAAGAAAAAGGAGGTAATGGATGAGGTAATAAGTTTTGATAACATGTTTTAAAAAACAATTGAACAAGAAATGGAAGAACTTTCTTTTTAATTTTCTCAAACTAAAGAAAGTAATGGTGGCATTGATGTTGAACTGAGTGGTGTTCAAGAAGAAGAAGAGATAACACAAGAAGTTGTAGAGGACTCAAGGATAGTCCAAGGAGAGAAGATAGTTATTGTTAGAGTAATTGGACATTTACTTTATTAATTAAACAATATTTGTTTAATTACATAAAGTTTCCTTTTAACTCTTTTTCACTTAAGCTAACATTAGGTACATAATAATTAATTACTTTATTAATTATTATTGTGCAAGCCTAGGGTTTTCCTTTTTAGGGTTTTCATCTATATGTAGTTGAAAACTATCTTTTGTATCATTATTCATTTTACATTTTCAGGTGAATACATTGCTCCACATTCTTGAGCATTTCTTTTGTTGCTTCTCTTTGTTTCTCCTTGTAACAGGTTATTTGCTTGCAAAGATCTTTTGGACTTTTGTGGTGTTGTATCTTCTCAACTCCAACATGGTATCAGAGCTTCAGATTTGCAGCTGCTTGTTCTTGTTTTGAGATTTTGCATTGGAAGCAAATCTAGGGTTCTAAAGTTTTTTTTTTGGTGGATTCAGCATACTCCATTTTTTTGGTTCACTTTGGGCTCAAATGGATAGTGCCATTGGATTTGTAGCACCCAAAAACCCCTAAATTGACTGTCAAATCATCGATTTTGGTTACAGTCAATTTGGAAGGCAAAAAATTTTTTGCCCTAGGGCCGTACGGAGCAAAAAACGCACAAAAATCGGAAATTTTTTTTTTTTAAAGTTATTTTTTGGTTTATATTGTGCATGGCCAATGTTAAACCGCCATGCCGCCAGAGCGCCGCTCGGCCACCACCATTGGTGGCTACCACCGACCGCGGCCAAGCGGCCACCGCCACCCTTGCCGACCCGCCACCCGGTCTGCTCTGCCTAAGTGCCACCTAATCGCCACTAGTCGCGTTGCCTGCACGCCGCTACCTCTTGCGCGCCTGCCCCCGGTCCACCATGTTCCCTGGGGCCACCGAATTTTAAGCCCTTGAGGGCTAATTTTTTCTCTCCAACCCCCTATTATGTCATTTTTGGTCAAATGGGCATAACTTGGGCATCCTAGCTCCGTTTTTCCAACAGGAAGATGCATTGAAAAGCTGAGAATGGCACCAATCTGATGGTATAGAAATATTTTTAATTTTTTTTACCAGTCTAGATATTTTTTACCAGTCAAAGTGAGGTCTTCTTTCTTCACTTCCGGGGTCATAGAAGATGCAAACGGACTCCGTTTTTCAAACTTGAATAGGCGTTGGAAAGCTCTCAACATGCTCTATTCAGTGATGTGATCTATTTTATCAGAATTTTCACTAGGTACATGAGAATTTGTCTTGAAGTATTTTTTGCTTATGCATTGCTTCCTTCTTCTCAGTTTGTACTAGGGTTTGGGTTTATCTTTTGTGGGGGGTGTTTTTTCTCTTGCTTTCTGTCATTTATATCAGAAAACCAAAACACCAAAACTCTCAAAAATACAAACCCTTCTGCATCTTCTATTTATTCTGAAAGATCACATAATAATAAAAAACACAAGCAGGTACAGGTGCAGGGTTTCATGGCAGACTCTTCAGTTGAGCTACTCACATCACATAACTATCACACTTGGAAGTCTCGTATGATGAGGCTACTCAGGTCACGAGGGTTATGGTCTTGTTTAGATGAGGTTCAGCCTCAGTTGCAGCGTCCTTTTGAGATTATGCAGCACAGGAACAAGATGGATGAGGCTATAGGTTTGTTATGCATGCATGTTTCAGACAGTCTTTTGTTTCACCTTGATGCTTTGCTCACTCCTCGAGCCATGTGGCTGAAGTTTGAGACACTTTTTGGGGCCGTTAATGAGTTTGTGCATTACAGATTGAGGCAGAGCTGACTTCATTGTTACCTGATTCATTTCCCACTATTGAGGATTTTTTGAACAAGTTCAAAACTATCCGTACTATTTTACAGGGTTGTGGGAAGAACAAGACAGACACAGAGTGCATTTACTTGATTCTTTCGAAGCTTCGTGGTCCATTTCAGATATTTGCTTCCTCCTTCTACTCCACCATGGATGGTTTGGGTGCCAGTTTTACCATGCCTTCCTTTGATTTATTTTGTGAGCGATTGTCTCGGGAACAGTCTCACCTTTCTCAGATGGATATGCTCTCAGGTTCAAAGAGCAAAGCATTGGTTGCTCAGTCACCGAAGGGGAAACAGAAGCAGAAACCGAGGCCCAAGAAAGATTTTGCAGGTAGTGAGCATTCCTCCAAACCGCCTCCTAAGTCTGATTCTAAACCACCATTTAATCCAAAACATGGGAAATCTTCGAAGTCTGGTGAGTCTTCCTCCAAGACTAAGGAGAAATCAGGAGACACTTGCAGTTTCTATGGCAAGCAAGGTCATCCAGTTTCCAGGTGTTGGAAATGATTAGAGGCTTTAGAGGAGGCCATGCAGCAGCAACACATCTCCTCACCTCAGTCTTCTTCTTCTTCCACCACAGGGAAGGGTCATGCTCTCACTGCACGAGCATCGACCAATGGGTCCACTTGGATTTTAGACTCTGGTGCTTCTCACCATATGACTCACACTCAATAGTTGGTCACTTCTCTTGCCTCTTGTGGTACTTCACAGATTGTAGTGGGTGACTCTTCACAACTTTCTGTCTTGGGTTCAGGTTCTGTCTCTTTGGATGGAGGCACTCTACAGGATGTTTTGGTTGTTCCTGATATTTCGACGAACCTCTTGTCCATTTATCAGATTTACCACACTGGCTTTGGTAAGACAGTTGAGTTCTCACCACATGATGTGGTTATTCAGGACCTCCATGATTCTGATTTGATTATGGCTACTGGTAGTGTTGATACTACATCTTGTCTTTACATATTTGATGGATTTGTGCCTTCTGAGGGTACAAGTTCATCTCTTATGGAACATGCAAATTTAGTGAGTCAGCTTTGGCATGAGCATTTGGGCCATGTCAACTACAAATATCTTCAGCAAATGAGTACACAGTCACTTGTTCTTGGTCTTCCACGGATTTCCTGCACTGACAGTGTTTGTCATGGTTGTGTGCTTGGCAAGCATCACAGGGATCCCTTTCTGAAGGGAAGTACCACTCATGCTTTGGCACCCTTGGAGTTGATTCATAGTGACCTCATGTCATTTCCCACTCCTTCTTTTTCAAGGGCCAAGTATGTACTCACATTCATTGATGACTTCTCCAGATGCATAGTTGTACTTTCTTAAGTATAAATTTGATGTCTTTGATTCCTTTCGTGTCTTCAAGACATTTGTAGAGAAGCAGTCTGGTCTTTCTATCCGATGGATACATACAGATAATGGGGGGGAGTATGTGAATCAGGCTTTCAGAGATTTTTGCACTGAGCATGGTTTACAACATCAGTTTTCTGTTCCCTACACCCCTCAGTAGAATGGTATCGCTGAGCGAAAGAACAAAACTTTAGGAGAGATGGCTAATTGTATGATTCAGTCCAGGTCCATGGATTCGTCCTTTTGGGCTGAGGCAGTCAATTGTGCCAACTATATTCAAAATCGGATGCCTCAGAAGGCAATTCGACATATGACTCCTGAGGAGGCTTGGTCTCATGACAAGCCTGATATTTCATCATTTCGAGTATTTGGTAGTGAGGCATGGGCTTTTATTCCTGATGCTCAGAGGAGAGCTATGGAGCAGAAGAGTTGACCCCTCATTTTTTTTGGGTACTGTGAGGATGTTAAGGCGTATAGGTTGTTTGATCCTGATTCCAGAGAGGTCCTGTTTCGATGGGATGTTCAGTTTGATGAGCGCCTTCCTCCAGTTGATACCCTGTCTCCAGTGTCCACTTCACTACCTACTCCACCCACTACAACTCTTCAGGATTATTTTGAGGATGATTCTGATGAGGATATTGATGATCCACCATCTCCACCTCCACTTGCTCCACCTCAGAGGCCCAAATGGGCTCGCTTTACTATTGAGGCAGCAGGATCTATGGCCAGTGACCCTTCAGACACTCGTCACACCCGTTCTCATCCTATGGGTTCTAGTCTTTTGACTCATCCTCTTTCAGAGGATCCTTAGAGATTTTCAGAGGTGAAAGGTCACCCTAAGTGGGATAGTGCCATGGAGGAGGAGTATTCTTCTTTTATGCGGAATAATACATGGGATCTCTGTCCTCTTCCTAAGGGCAGAAAGATGGTTCAGTGCCGATGGTTGTATCGCACCAAGTATGTTGTTGATGGTTCTATTTATAAGTACAAAGTACATCTTGTTGTGAAGGGTTTCTCACAGGTTGAGGGTATTGATTACTCTGAGACATTTTCCCCTGTCACCAAGATGAATTCTATTCGCTTTGTATTATCACTTGCAGCTTCTAGAGGATGGCTCATTTTTCAGATGGATGTGAAGTGTGCCTTCTTATATGGTGACCTGGAGGAGGAGATCTATATGGAGCAGCCTCAGGGATTTGTTCATGATGCTTCCTTGGTTTGCAGACTTCAGCATTCATTATATGGTCTCAAATAGGCCCCTCAGGCTTGGTATGAGAAGATGGACTCTTTTTTACTCTCCACTGGTTTCACTCGTTGTCATTTTGATCACATGGTCTATATTCATTATCTTGAGGGTGAGATCCTGATTCTTGTGCTATATGTTGATGATCTTCTCATCATAGGTAGTTCATCCTCTATGATTCAACATTCTCAGCTAGCCTTAATGGAGCAGTTTGAGATGACAAATCTTGGCCTTCTACACTATTTCCTTTGTCTTTAAGTTATTCAGTCTTCAGAGGGGATCTCCATTTACCAGCAGAAGTATTCTTTTGATATGCTTCAGCACTTTGGCATGCTTGATTGCAAGCCTGCCCCCACACCTTTTCAGTCAGGGGTTGTTTTGACTACTAATTGCCCCACTCCTTCAGTAGATTCTACACTTTATAGGTAGTTGGTTGGCAGTTTGTTGTACCTAACTCACACTCATCCTGATCTTTCCTTTGCGGTTGGTCTTGTCTCTCGATTCTCACATGATCCTCATGAGAGTCACTGGCAAGCTTCCAAGCATATTTTGAGGTACATTCAGGGCACCACTTCATATGTCATTCACTACACATTAGGGGATCCTCACATTGTTGGCTACACTAACTCAGATTGGGCTGGTGATGTCAATGATCAGAAGTTTACTTCTGGCTTTGTTTTTTGTCTTGGCTCTAGTCCTATCACATGGTCGTGCAAGAAGTAGACTGCTCATGCATTATCATCTACAGAGGCTGAGTACCAAGCTGTTGTGCTCGCTACTCAGGAGATTTTATGGCTTGGTTAGTTGATGACTGAGTTTGGTTTTCCTCCTAATAGTCCCACTATTCTTTGGTGTGATAATCAGAGTGCTATACACATTTCGTGCAACCCAGTGGAGCATCAACGGATGAAGCACATTGAGCTTCATATGCATTTCATCAGACAGTTGATTCAGGATGGTTCTCTCATCTTGGAGTATGTTCCCATTGCTGAGCAGGTTACAGACATCTTCATGATACCTTTTGCATCTCCGCGCTATCTTTAGTTGCCCTCTATGCTTGGAGTGAAGGAAGTTGTCCTTGGGTGGTCTTTATGAGGCCTTCCTTCATGTTTCTTTCAGCATGTTTTTCTATCTCTTTTTGGAAAGGAGTTTTTCCCTCTAGGTTTTCTCCTTTTCTCCATTTCATAGAGATTTCATTGTACTTAGGTACCTGATCTAGCCTTGTTGCCAGGACCCATTGCTTTTTCTTTTAGTAGCTTCTTCTAGGTTTTAGCTTCTCCCTATGTTTATCTTAAGGGGGGGTGTTAGAGTAATTGGACATTTACTTTATTAATTAAACAATATTTGTTTAATTACGTAAAGTTTCCTTTTAACTCTTTTTCACTTAAGCTAACATTAGATACATAATAATTAATTACTTTATTAATTATTATTGTGCAAGCCTAGGGTTTTCATCTATATGTAGTTGAAAACTATCTTTTGTATCATTATTCATTTTAATTTTTCAGGTGAATACATTGCTCCACATTCTTGAGCATTTCTTTTGTTGCTTCTCTTTATTTCTCCTTGTAACAGGTTATTTGCTTGCAAAGATCTTGTGGACTTCTGTGGTGTTGTATCTTCTCAACTCCAACAGTTATGGGGGAGTAAGGAGATGGCATGGTTCTCAAGAGAAGAACTAAAAGTTTGGAATGTTGATGTGAAGGAGAACAAAAAAGTGGATGAGCAATTCAAAAATCAAAATGAATGGCTAAGGATGAGGTGAAGCCAAATATTTTAGAGAATAATGAATAGAAAAGAATGTCTAAAAAAAAACATGAGGTGGTTAAAGAATATGTTTGTTTCCTATGTAGGTACAAAAGACAAAGTGGATGAAAGAGAACATAAAAATCCAATGGTACTCCAAGCTAAAGCTAGAATGAGGAGACAAGCAGAACACCATGGGTATATAGTGCCAAATTGGGCATGGCTCAAGAGGCATGTTGTTGTACTTGAAATCACAAGTGAACCATTTGAAATAAATGTGGTTGAGATACAGAAAAAATGAAACAATGCATGAATGCAAAATAATTGGAAGACAAGAAAGAAGATTCATATTTGAGATGGAACTCAAATTTTCTTTTTTGTGTGGAGTATGTTGTAGGAGCACATTAGGTTTAGCAGGTTAAGTGCAAGTTCTAATTTTGGTTTTCTTATTTTATTTTTATGTAATAAGGTAATCTGAGACCATTTTGGGTGTGTTAGATTCCATATTAGGTCATTAGGAGTGTTAGTGGGTCAAGTTGCTTAAAGTTGTCAATTTTGCAAAATGTTGCAAAACATGGAATATAAAAAGACACAATTGTAAATGAAGGAATTATAATGGTTATAGTTTTAAAATTAGTTTTGAATGTTTGTTTCATGTTTAAATAGATTTGGGGATATCGAAACCAAGGTGGGTTTTTACATTTTTGAAGTGAAATCAATAGAAGACATCCTTGTTTCTACATTTTTGAACATTAAATTGTTGTTTCAGAGTTTGGAACAGTCGGTTCATGATCTAAAACCAATTGGAGGTTGTTTTTATGTGAATATAATTTCATTTGTATTTTTTTCATCGATTTTCATTGAGTATTAAGAAAGTTACAAGCATTTTGGTGAAAACAGTCAGAAACCCTACCTAAGGTTCCTAGTGGACTTGAAAAATGCATTTCTTGCAATTTTCGAAATAGAAATTCCTAAAAATTGGAAAAATGGCTTTTCATTGTGTATATTTTCATTCCTAAAAATTTCAGGTCCAAGGAAGAAGTTTTGCATGTGTTTTGGTGATGCCCTTGGTCAGATCTTTTCATGTTTTAGGCCCAATTAACAAAAGAATAGTCCATTTTTGAGGAATTTTGTGCAAAGTAACCTACCTTGATTTTGAGATATGTTGTATAAGGTCCAAATGGGTGTCTAAAACTATGTTTACATTTTGATATCATGTCTTCACGTAAAGTTATGACCAAAACACATTGAATTGTTGCTCCCATGTTTTAGGTTTTCAAGAGCAAGTTGTCCTTTTTTCATGGTTTCTGTACAAAGGCCTATGCCTTCATTTTGAAGTATTTTTTTAAATGATTAAAACGATATTTGAAAGTTTTTTTATATTTTCTAGATCATGCTTACTCTAAGATTTATGATTGTAAAACCAATTTCATAAGGCTACTAGGAGATTGAGGGCTAATGAATGAAAACCCACCATTTGATGTTTGAAAATTTGATTGGTTGAGTTAGTGTTGAGGTTATCTAGCTTTCTCTACATCAAACTGGTATCAGAGCTAGAAGATATTTGGAAAATGATCTATTGTTTTGGCTAATGTGGTTTAGTAAGATTTTATGTTTCAGGATGGCTCTTAATAAGTGTAATGATAGATAAAATATCCTTGCAAGATAGAACTGGGTTAGAACATACATGCAATAAAATACTATCAATCAATGGAATGCAAAGGAGAAATCAATGAGAAAAAGAGTGAGACTAGAATAGTCTCACCCATTTCTCTCCTCCATGGCTCATTTCCATTGTACCTCCTAACTTGTTGTGATAAAAGGATGCCCTCAAATTTGTTGTGTGAGAAAACTACAAATGCCTAGACTTAAACAAGATTTGAAGGATTTATTTTAATTCTCTCTAATATGCAAATTATTCAACAAGCCTAAGATGATATGACAATTAATGCTAAGAGATAATAAATGATTCATCGATCCCGAAAATGAGATCAAGATTGTCATTTTATAGAAAATGCAATCTTGAATGGATGGATGAGATGAGAGATTGAGGAATTCCCTAGAATCAAAGGTCAAGATTCAATAAGGAAACTCTCAATTAGGGTTAGGGAAAAATTCCCACATGTGTGAATAAGATTTAATTAAATGAATTAAATCAAGACTAAATGTGCCAATTGAGATGAAATTAGTAAAAATCAGAAGACAAGAGGATGGGATTTTAGAAATTAATTGATTTGTAAAAGAATAATTCCATTTTGAATTAAATTAATTCAAAATATGGATTTTGTGAGATAATAAGCAATTGATTTTTGAAATTAATTACTAAATGAAGAATGAGTTAAGTATGTGAGATATTTTTAAATGATTTGTTTTATTTAAAAATATAGAAGTGTCACATACAACAATTAAATAATTAAAAATAATTATTTAATTTAGAGAGGATTTAGGAATTAGTGACACATTAAGAGAGGATTTAGGAATTAGTGACACATTAAATAAATATATTTTAAATATATTTATTTAATAATCAGGAGGACATTAATGATAAGGATTAATTAAATAAATGAGGCTTTACTTAATTATGAGATGACTTTGATAATTAGTGACATATTAGATAAATAAATAAGATTTATTTATTTAATAATCATGAAAAATGAGAGATTATGAATTAATTGAATAATTATAAACTATTTAATTAATAATTGAATGTGGGTTAGAAACATAATTAAAATGTTATAATCATGTTATAACGAAAGGTGGTAAAATAGTGGTCGCAGGCCTAAGCCAGTTTTAGGTATCTACAATAAGAAGAAAGATAGGCAAGGGGCATCATCCCTACTCAATATATTGTTCCAAGTGGAAAAGCATATATAGAAGGAAGAAATGGAAAGGATGATATAGGAGGAAGATGGAAAATGAAAGATTATTCTGGATTACTTGCAAGTCTAAAGGTAAATGTTGTCAAGTTGTGATCTCAGATATCTGCATGGATAATATTATTTTTGAATATATGGTAGATAAATTGGGTTTGAAAAGAATACCACACCCCATACCCTATTCAGTGACTTGGCTTCAAATAGGTAATCAGGTAATCATAAGTGAGCAATGCAAAGTTGAGTTTCATATAGGCAGTTATAACGATGAAATAGTTTGTGATATTATACATTTGGATCTATGTCACAATTTTTTTGGAAGGTTGTGGCATTATAATAGGGAAGCAAAGTATAATGCAAAAAAAACATATGAGGTGAGAAATGATGGGATGAAATATGTATTAACAACCTTGAATGATGAGCACACATGAATTCAAAGCTTGTTTTTAAGTAAGAAGAAAGAAGTACGAAAGTATGAGGCAAAGAAAAAGGAGGTAATGGATGAGGTAATAAGTTTTGATAACATGTTTTAAAAACCAATTGAACAAGAAATGGAAGAATTTTCTTTTTAATTTTCTCAAACTAAAGAAAGTAATGGTGGCATTGATGTTGAAGTGAGTGATGTTCAAGAAGAAGAAGAGATAACACAAGAAGTTGTAGAGGACTCAAGGATAGTCCAAGGAGAGAAGATAGTTATGGGGGGGTAAGGAGATGGCATGGTTCTCAAGAGAAGAACTAAAAGTTTGGAATGTTGATGTGAAGGAGAACAAAAAAGTGGATGAGCAATTCAAAAATCAAAAGGAATGGCTAAGGATGAGGTGAAGCCAAATATTTTAGAGAATAATGAAGAAAAAAGAATGTCTAAAAAAAAACATGAGGGGGTTAAATAATATGTTTGTTTCCTGTGTAGGTACAAAAGACAAAGTGGATGAAAGAGAACATAAAAATCCAATGGTACTCCAAGCTAAAGCTAGAATGAGGAGACAAGCAGAACACCATGGGTATATAGTGCCAAATTGGGCATGGCTCAAGAGGCATGTTGTTGTACTTGAAATCAAAAGTGAACCATTTGAAATAAATGTGGTTGAGATACAGAAAAAATGAAACAATGCATGCATGCAAAATAATTGGAAGACAAGAAAGAAGATTCATATTTGAGATGGAACTCAAATTTTCTTTTTTGTGGGGAGTATGTTGTAGGAGCACCTTAGGTTCAGTAGGTTAAGTGCAAGTTCTAATTTTAGTTTTCTTATTTTATTTTTATGTAATAAGGTAATCTAAGACCATTTTGGGTGTGTTAGATTACATATTAGGTCATTAGGAGTGTTAGTGGGTCATGTTGTTTAAAGTTGTCAATTTTTTTAAAATGTTGCAAAACATGGAATAGAAAAAGACACAAGTGTAAATGAAGGAACTATAATGGTTATAGTTTTAAAATTAGTTTTAAATGTTTGGTTCATGTTTAAATAGACTTGGGGATATCGAAACCAAGCTGGGTTGTTACATTTTTGAAGTGAAATCAATAGAAGACATCCTTGTTTCTACATTTTTGAACATTAAATTGTTGTTTCAGAGTTTGGTACAGTCGGTTCATGATCTAAAACCAATCGGAGGTTGTTTTTATGTGAATATAATTTCATTTGTAATTTTTTCATCGATTTTCATTGAGTATTAAAAAAGTTACAAGCATTTTGGTGAAAACAGTCAGAAACCCTACCTAAGGTTCCTAGTGGACTTGAAAAATGCATTTCTTGCAATTTCCGAAATAGAAATTCCTAAAAATTGGAAAAATGGCTTTTCATTGTGTATATTTTCATTCCTAAAAATTTTAGGTCCAAGGAAGAAATGTTGCATGTGTTTTGGTGATGCCCTTGGTCAGATCTTTTCATGTTTTAAGCCCAATTGGCAAAAGAATAGTCCATTTTTGAGGAATTTTGTACAAAGTAACCTAATTTTATTTTGAGATATGTTGTATAAGGTGAAAATGGGTATCTAAAACTATTTTTATATTTATGATATCATTTTTTCACATAAATTTATGACCAAAATATCAAATTGTTGCTCTCATGTTTTCAGTTTTTAAGAGAAAGTTGTCCATTTTTTATGGTTTCCATACAAAGGACTATGCCTTAGTTTTGAATTATGTTTGTAAATGAATAAAAGGGTATTTGAAAGTGCTTTTTCATTTTGGAGATCATGCTTACTCTGAGAGTGATGATCAGAAAACCAGTTTCATAAGGCTACTAGGAGATTGAGGGTTAATGAATGAAAACCCATCATTTGATGTTTGAAACTTTGAAATTTTGATTGGTTGAGTTAGTGTTGAGGTTATATACCCTAATATTCATCAATATAGAGCCAAAAATAACTATTAAATAACTAGTTAACCAGTTGATATCAATGACAACACCTGCAAATTTTCCTCGACACCTTCAGTCTTTTCATTTTTGCAACAATCTCCCTCTTTATCATTGATGGAAACACATGATGTGAAAAACCATCCATGACAACATACTACCTCTTAATACATTTTTATTTTCTTCCCCTTAGAATATAATCTCCTATATGCTTCTTCTCATTCTCTTTTCACTTGCTTCTTCTCTCCCCCTTTGACATCAATGATAAAGGAAAAAGAGTATTTTCCATTGATATATCCTTTTACATGAGAATAGAATACACAAAATGAAAACACCTGATACTACCTACTCCCCCTAAGAGGTAGCCACCAAAACATTAGTTCAAAATAAAGATATATCCATGGATCCACTAGACCGATGCATCTCCATATGCATCTAGTTCAAGAAAGGAGTGAAAAAAACCCCCAACTTCTTTCAATGATACTCAAAAGTATCTTTAGGAAGATCCTTAGTGAAAATATCAGCAATCTGAATCTTCGTCGATACATACTCAAATTTTACTTCATTCTCTATGACCTTCTCTCTTAAGAAATTATATATGATAGATATATGCTTCATCCTCAAGTGCATCATAGGATTCTTAGATATGTTAATTGCACTTGTATTATCATAAAAGATAGAAATGGGATCATCATATAGCACTATGATATCCTTTAATGTTTTTTTCATCCATAGAACTTGTGTACAACAAGATGCAATAGTAATATACTCATCTTCAGTAGTAGACAAGGAGACTGAATCTT
The DNA here is from genome assembly GCA_007115665.2 of Sequoiadendron giganteum. Lineage (NCBI taxonomy): Eukaryota > Viridiplantae > Streptophyta > Pinopsida > Cupressales > Cupressaceae > Sequoiadendron > Sequoiadendron giganteum. The sequence continues at coordinate 137,993,754 of CM021100.1, forward strand.
GCTTCTTACTCAACCATGCCACCAATCTACATCCAAGAAAGAATGCACCACTACTTATACTCTTTTTGTCACCTACATCCAACACAATTTGCATCTGTATAGGCACTGAGTGTAAAGTTGGTATCTTTAGGATAACACAATCCATAATTTGGAGTGCCATTGAAATATCTGAATATTCTTTTAATCGCAATATGTGTTTCCTTCAAATCTCCTTGAAATCTAGCCACAAGACAAAATGCATGCATGATATCCAGTCTAGTAGTAGTCAAATATAATAGTCCACCAATCATAGATCTATACTTTCTCTCATCAACCTTAGGTGAATTATCATCTTTACCCAATTTACAACCAGTCACCATAGGATTACTTACCAGTTTGGAACCATCCATCCTAAACTTCTTTAACATCTCTCTCACATACTTAGACTGTGAAATGAAAATTCCTTTCTATGTCTTATTAATCTATAGCCTAAGGAAGAAATTCATCTCCCCAAACATAGACATTTCAAATTATTTTTGGATCTCTTCTGCAAACACCTTGCACATACTTCCATTTCCTCCAAAGATAATATCATCATCATACACAAATACAATCAAGATTTTTTTAACTTTCAATCTTGAAGTAAAATTACTATCTATCATACCTTTGTTAAATGTTTGTTGAATCAAGTACTTATCTAACCTTGCATACCAAGCTCTAGGAGCTTGCTTCAACCCATATAAATCTTTCTTCAATCTAAATACCATATCCAATTGATATACCAACTAAATTCCTCCTGCTTGTTCCATATAGACTTCTTCTAGCTCTCCATTCAAAAATGTTGACTCTACATCCATCTGGTAGACCTCGAAATATTTGTAAGTAGCAAGTGCCAATAACATCCTTATAGCTTCCATTCTTTCTATTGGGGAAAACATTTCTTGAAAATCTATGCCTTCTACTTATGAGTAAACTTTACACACAAGCCTCACTTTGTTTCTAACCACTTCTCCATTCTCATTCAACTTATTTATGAATACCTACTTTGATCCAATGATGTTTTTATCTGTCAGTCTTGGGACCAATTCAAAAGCTCAAATGACCTCTCCTAATGGTGGACACAACAACTGGAAAATAATGACAAGGGGTGGCGAAACAAGAAATCATACAAAGCCATTAAAAACAAGTCGAAGCCTATGGCCTAAAGGCCATTTTGTCTCATTGAATGGAAGAAAAAAAGCATCAAAATGCATATAGAACAACTTACCAATGTTTTTAGAGGAGAATAGACTCAAAAGATTGTGGAGTTCGAGCTCAAAATCCAAACCCTAATCTCCCCATGGCGGCGGTTGCAGAGCCTCTTCCTCAAGTCATCCAAATGAAAAATGAAAATGTGAATGAGGTGGGAGATATGAGTTTTGTGTTAGGGTTTCCCTCATAACCCTAATTTGACATAGGGAATTTTTGTAAATGTTTAAAATATATCAACTCCCAATTAATACCATGGTGGCCGAAATATCATATTCCTAGGTCGACCTTAGGGCCATGCCTTTTAGGCTTTCATTTAACTTCATATGCCTAGGTCGGCCAATGCCTTAGGCATTTTTAATGATTTTTAAAGAAAATCAAACCAAAACCTTCAATGCCTAGATATTTGAATAATCAAATATTTCAATGCCTTGGGTATTTATTTTATTTTATTTTATAGAAATCAAATTTAGGACCTTGAGTAAATATTTGTCCCATATTTTTATGATTTTTTTGAAGAAAAATCAATTGTAATAGGAGCATCAAGTGTTATTTTTTTTTGCAAAGATTTTTCCAAAATCTTGAGTTCTAAAAAATTAGGATAAGAATTGAATTAAGAACAAGGGATTAAGATGAGCTTGATTTTTGTAATTAAGTTGCAAATCATGTAAATCATTATTTAAAGAAATATTTTATAAATTGCATTTAAATATTTGATATCTATGCAGTTTAGGAAAGTAAAAGGTGGCCAAGATCTTTGGATTTGATTTTCTTCTCGGTGAATTTGGAGAAAAGAGTGCAAACAAAAGTTTCCATTTTTAGTCTCCAACCAGTTGTTCTTGATTTTGAGGATTTTCTAGATGGATCCTTTGGACATGAGGAATTTCTATCTTTTTGGTGATTTTTGGAGCCGTTTGGTGTCATCTTTTCAAGCCTTTTTCTTGAGCTTGAAAATGCAGAATGGCTTTCTTTTTGGGAGAAGTTGTGGGCCTGATTTTTCCTATCTTTGCACTATTGAGGTCACTTAATGCCTATAAGTCTGAGAAATTCTAATTTCTCAAGGGTTCATATATCATTTTCTTTCTCTTACACACATTTTGAGAGCTTGTTTATGCTTTACAATAGTGATTGGGTGTATTTTTTGATTCAATTTGTTGAATCCTTCTCATGTCTCATTGTTATAGAGTGTTTTTCAAGAGTTGCATTATGATTCAAGTTGTGCCTTGTGTTCATTTTGAACCTTTGTAAAAATTACTATTGAGTCATATGTAGTGTGAGTTTGTGAGAGTTAGGTTTTAAAGAGGTGTTGAGAGGGGGTTGCCATCAAAATATTCTTAATGTGGGTTAATCAACTTATGTCATAGGTTTTCAATTATAGTTTCACTTTCTAACTCTTTTCTCAGCCAGTCAATAGAGGTGATTATCAACAAAGAAGTTGGCTTCCTCTAGAGATTCATTCTCACAATGAGTTACCCACAACTAAAGGACATTTCGATGTTTCAATAGATTGTTGAACATTCATGTTCAATAGGGTCCAAATCTTATTGACAATAGTTTTAGGCATGCACAGTGGGACCCTAGAGTCTTGTTTTTAGGGTTGTTTGAAAGTTATAAGTTGATGTATGGTATATGCAGCATAAATTTTTCTACCTATTGAGGTTTTAATTTAAAAAATATACTTGGCGACTCCCTTTTTTTGGTTTATTCACACATTCAATGTAGATAGCTTATGAGAAGAATCCACACCAACTCCAATCTGGTTCTATGAAGAGGAACCCAGCTCCAGTATCTCAAGCACCACCTATGGCGAGGAAATTTTCCTTTGTACCATTTAACAGGGGAAGCTCATTGTTGTTAGAAAGACATGATGATATCCTAGTTTTTGCTCTGAAAGGACTACCTTACTTCACTAGCAAAGACCAAATAACTCCCACTGAACACATTCAGGATATAGCCACCTTATGTTCAGTACATAACATAACAAAAGAGAACATAGCCTTGAGATTGTTGGATAATTCATTGAAGGGGAAAGCTCTTAAATGGTTTAGAGGACTCCCAACCAACACCATTGCAACTTGGGACTAGCTCGGAGACAACTTACATCGACAGTTTGTAGACAAGTTAGACCACCTGTCATTGCTTCAGCAACTGAGCACCATTAAGTGTGCTCCCCACGAGCATATGGCTGACTTCAATTTTAGGTTTCAAAGAACCTAGGATAGGATACCTCTAATTTTCAAACCCACACCCAAACATGCCTTTCTATTTTTCCTGAAAGCCTTGAATGTTGAGATATCAGTTATGATACAGTCTATAGGGGGTTTTACTTTTCCAAATGTGTATGGCATTGCAATAAGAGCTGAAAATTTTCTTATCCAAGCCACGAAGATAGCCCCTAGACCACCCACACCCATTTTTATTGAGATTTAGTCACCCGTTCCTATGAGTTTGCCTCCTATTGCCATTGTTTCACCAGTCCCAGTGATAGGATACTAGGCTACTATTCAGGAAAATGTCATTCTAGATCAAACTAGAGAAATCCAAGAGATAAAAAACATGTTGCAAACTTTCGATAAAACTTTCAGCAACGATTTTGTAAGTATTAAGAAGAAAGTCGGCCATGAACATAGGCCTAATTAAGCCCCTTACCAACATAACCAATAGAATAGGCCACCATTCCAGAATGATTTTCAAGAAAAGAAAAGGGACTTTAATCCCAAGCCTTTTCAGACGTATGATCCTAATGTAGCTGGCCCTTCAAGAGAGCTCATGTCATTGAAAAATTTAGCTCAAGAGCACGATTGGTGCTACCCATGCAATCAACCACACAATCAAGTTGTGTGCATAAGGGGAATGGAGAATCAAGCTCTCGTGGTACAAAACCATTATTCTAGCCTCAAAAGTTTTCCAAGCAAAACTATGGAGCAGCAAGGCAATTCAGAAGTTGCTCTAATGAATTGGCATAGTGCTAAATATCGTGGAATTAATCATATCCAAGGGAAGAACCAACAAGGTACACTTGTTGCAGCAAACACAAGATCAAAAAGAAGAGTGGTTGAAGTAGAACAACAAGCGGCAACTTTACAATAGTAAGCTGCAACAAACCAAATGTATGTCACTTCATCACAAACTATCCTAGTAACCGAAAATTTTCATATTCTACAAAGAGAAAAGAAATCTACAAACCCACAACAACAAGTTCAACCGAGGATGTATATTCTATAGAGATAACAATAAAAATTAAGTGACAATGTCGCACCTTCAGGACAACATAAGGTAAATCCTATGTCTTTCAATGTAATTGAACACTTAAAGAAAGCTATAAACAACTTATCTATTATGGATGCATTGCATATCCTAGGCCATAAAGATTTATTGCAAAATTCTTTATCTAAGCTTTCATCTCTAGTTGTTGTTAATGCAGAAAATACTAGAGTTGTATTTGCTAACAACTCAGAAATCAAAGGTGGGCAGCAAGGTCAAGAGGTAAAACCCCCAACATTCTATCGGAGTCTTATTATATGAGATAAACTTGTCCATAACTACATGATAGATTCAAGAGTGAGTAGCTTAGTGATGTCTAAAATTATAGCAGACAATTTAGGTTTATTTTATGAGCCCATTACAAAAGGGGTAGTGCAATTAGATGGTTATGTTGTTCAAAAACTTGAATCATTAATAATTTTTCCCTCACATTACATGCTTGCCCCAACTTTTGTTGAGAAAATGTTTCTCAACTTCCAACTTAAAGTCCCTGTTTTCATGCCTTGGTGAAAATATTGTGTTTCTACAGTTTACTGCCGTACCACGTCTAGCTTCATTCCTGCCTTAATTGCTTTGCCATGGCAGTCTTATCTTACCCTAGTGGTACCATGGTGGAAGGGTGGTGGTTACCTCTTTACCACTCATAGTCTCGTCCCTAACCGCGGTGGCTACGGTTGGCTTTGTTCGACCTGTTTCCTTGGTTACCGCTGCACCACGGATGTTTAAGTCCCTGACCGTGATGGTCATGGTGTGATCGCCTATGGTCAGCCCAGTTGTTATGGCCACACCGTGGGTGGTGGGTCCACTCACCATGGTGACCGTGGTGAGACCACCAATGGTGGCTCCGATAGTTATCGCAACACCACGGATAGTGAGCTTGCTCATCATGGTGGCTATGGTAAGACCTCCAATGGTTTGGCTAACGGTCACTGCTCTATAGCAGGGTGCCCTATTGGCCCCCACAGTAGTGCAGTTTGACCGTTAGAGGTCCCTCAGACTGGTTACCTCATTGGCACAAAAAGTGCCAATGTGGATGGTGGTACCACGAGACTGTCATTTGGGGAACAAGGTGATGTTGACGGCGAGCTCAGGTGACCATTACCGCCACACCACGGATGGATCGGTTAGACTCGATGGTTATGCGGGGTCCTTTGATAGAGCTTGGTGGTTTTGAAGGATGAGCCCAAATGGCTGATTGCATTACCACAAGGCATGACCAATAGGGGCATGGCAGCACGGGTATGGTCAGGATGAGTGCAGATGAGCTCATCGCCATACCGCGAGCAAGTCGAATGAGCTCAGTGGTAGAGCGGTAAGGACTTAGAGAGCTCGGACGAGTTCAGACAAGAGCAGGTTTTCTTTTGACCGAGTTGGACTCGGTGACATAAGTGATGGACAAATCAAATGTGGAGACGTGGTTCAATGTTAGAACGATGATTGGTTAGAAACCAAAGAAGTTATTGCAACAGGTGCAGGCTGACTTAGGCTAGCGGATAAAACCCAATTTGGGAGAGGGCATTAATGCTTGGGTGGCTCAATGCAGTGAGATCGACATGGGCAGATCAATTGCATGATTGGATGAGAGATTCATGAACCTGATGGTCTGCGCTTAGTTGATGACATTGATTGCAACGTATGACTTACGAATTCGAGTACAACAATGTAATATATAATTCCAATTGCATGTTGAGAGATATGAGGGTAATAGTGAGAGAGAGATAACTCTATGTTGTTGTGAGCTGATCAAAGAAGACTAAACATTGTATGTGATTGTTTCATTATTGTAATACAATTATCTTGATTTGTGTGGTGGGTTTTATACCTAAAAATCTTTTCCCACATATATCTTGTGTCAATCTGTGAATGCTTATTTATGTTATTTATTTTACTAGTTTTATTCATCTCAAGTAGTTTTAGAAGCTATTAAGAACCATTTTTATGCTCTTCTCCCCTATTGTATTCGTGTTAAGAGAATGTATTCCACATTGTTGGGTCAATAGATCCATCCTATTTTTCCCCTCAATTTTTTTGTGCACTAATATGTTCATGTGATTGAATTGCCTCCCCACTTTGTAGTTTGCCTCTCTAGAGACTTTACCGCCAAGCTTGGGGGTTTCCTAACAACTCATTGGTCTCATTTATTTTTTAGAACCTGGTGTGGTACCAGAGTGAACATCAGGTTTGAGCCTTTATCCAAATACCATATTGAGCCACATCTCTTGAATCCTATAAATGCTAACCTATGTTTCATTAGAGCATAAGAAGATCAAGCCATGACCTTAGACCACAACACCCCTATAGAAAATGTAAGTCTAGATGAGTGAGTAGTCAAAGATCATAGGGTTGATCCTTCCCAAAACATTGATGAAATAGGATTAGGGGTTTATATGATCCATGAACCTAATGTTGTTACCCTAAATTTGGTCAAAGAAGAAGGGTAACCTGAGAAATAGGAAAGTCAACTTTGGAAGTTTTTTTTTGATGGTGCAAAGAGAAAAATGGGAGCTAGTGGTGGTGCAATGCTAATTTCACTAAATGGAGATAAGTATTATTCTACTATGAGATTTGAATTTAGTTGTACTAACAATAAAACCAAATATGAAGGTCTCATCCATGACCTAGAATGGGCCAAGAAAAGAGGTATTAAGTGCTTTTAGATTTATGGTGATTTAGAGTTAATTGTAAATCAAGTCAGGAGTTTGAATGTCACTAAAAATTATTTATTTAAAAAGTATAAGCATTGAGTTTGGGATCTGATCAAAGGTTTTGATGTTGTAAACCTTCTCTTTGTTCCTAGAAGCCAAAATAAACAGGCAAATAAACTTGCTGCCTTGGGGTCACAATTTGATATTCCTAATGAGATACACAACATAGAGGTACAAAAATATGTTAAAATTGTTGTTAGACCATCTATACTTAAAAATAATGTGAGTTGGAAGGTTTCCAACAGTGACGAACAAATTGTGAGCTTCTTCATAGCAGAAGTTGAATTTGTAGATGAAAATCAGCTGAAGTGGCAATAACAATATGGAAGTCAGATTGTACAACTGACATAAAATTTATTTTCAAAGGGTTTGGTGACATTAGAGTCATTTTTCAACTCTAGCGATCAAGTAAGGAAAGACAAGTGCAATATGACTATTAAACAAGAGCATTATGAAATCGTTAAAATATTCAAAGGTAAACTTCTCAAATTGGGAAAGGTATGTACTATGGAGGAGCAACAAACTTTTGCATTACTATATCAGGAATTCAATGATATATTTTCTTGGGAATATAAATATTTAAGAGGTTTTGATCCTAGACTAGCTCAATATACTATAGAGTTAGAGCCCAATGTGAAACCTATGAGATAGAAGCAAAGACCCCTGAATCCTAATCTTGATCATTTAATGAAAGCTAAATTAAATAAGTTGATTGAGAGAAACATAACCTTCCCTATTAAACACACTTCTTGGGTCTCCAATTTGGTCCCAGTTAGAAAGAAAAATGGGGAAATCAAGTTGTGTGTTGACTTTAGAGATTTGAATAAGGCTTCCCTTAAGGATCACTACCATCTTCCTTTGATGGAGAAAATTATGCAAGTCAACTTGGGTTCTAATAGATTATCTTTGCTTGATGGGTATTATGTCTATAATCAGATTTTGGTTAGGGAGGAGGATCAATATAAAACATCATTCACAACTAAATGGGGCATTATGTCTTACAAGAAGATGTCTTTTGGCTTATCTAATGCAAGGGAAAAGTTCCAGAGGGCAATGGATTTGGATTTTCACAGCCTCGTGAATAAAATGGTTCTCGTGTATTTAGATGACATCATAGTATTTTCAAAAAAATGATAGTGAACACCTTGAAAATTTGAGATAGGTCTTCCAAAGAAGTAGAGAGTTCAAAATTTCTCTCAATCTGAAGAAATGCATATTCTTCGTCCATGAAGGTAAGTTTATAGGACATATTGTATCTAAACATGGAACTTCTATTGACCCAAAGTGAGTTTCAGCTATACTAGAGTTACCTTTACCAACACAAAAAAAGGGTTTGTAGAGTTTCCTTGGTAGAATCAACTTTGTGAGGAGGTTTATACCAAGTATTGTTGCCTTATTACAACCCCTCACAACAATGCTGAAAAAGAATGTGCCTTTCAATTGGACTAAGGAGGGTAAGAGGAGATTCAAGAAAGAAAAGGAAGCTCTCTCAGCTTCCCCGACCCTCATTAATCCAAATTACAATAATGATTTTATCTTGTATGATTTTGGAGGTATTGATACTTTTTTTGCCATGTTATGCCAGCAAAATGATGAAGGCTTGGAGCAACCCGTAGCCTTTTTCAGTCAAGTGTTACACGACTATTAGGTAAAATATTCTTTTATGGAGAAACATGTATTTGCAATAGTTAGAAGCCTTAAATATTTCAGACATATGTTGTCCAACAATAAAATTCATTTGTTGGTTGCTCACCCTATAGTGAAATATTTCTTACTGATTAAAGATATGAATGATAAGAGAGCAGGATGGATAACAAGAGTAATGGAATTTGATGTGGACATTAAAATTACTAAGCTAGTTAGAGGTAAAGGTTTGTGCAAATAGCTTGCTAAAATCATAGAAAACAACCTCGAAGATAAAGGAAACATTGTCACAATATTGAGCAATGACAAGCAAGTCACTGGATCAACTCCCGGTATGAGTTGGGTACAATAAATGATCCACTATTTGTAGACCAAAAAATGCCTTGAAGGCTTGGACAGAGCAAGGAGGAGGTATTTCCTATTGCAGGCCATTCCCTATGCCATTATTAATGGTGTTTTACTTAGGAGAGATTTCAAGGGTGTGTTACTAAGGTGCATCGAGCCTAGCCAAACATATAAGTTGTTGAGGGAATTCCACAACGGGTGTTCAGGAGGCCACTTTTCTACAAGAATGATAACCCTAAAAATTATGAGGGTTGGGTATTACTAGCCAGACATATTCAAGGACGCATTCGTGTGGGTGAAGGAATGTGAAAAATGTGCATTGTTTGTAGGGAAGCAAAGATTTGAAGCTCTACCCTTAAATCTTATTCAAGTGGAACAACCCTTTACTAAATGGGGGCTTGATTTTATTGGGTTGATTAATCCACCCTCAAGTGTTAGTCACAAGTGGATCTTAACTGCCATGAACTATTTTACCAAGTGGATTGAAGTTGTTTCTCTAAAATAAGTGAATGAAGCTTCTATTCTGAATTTTTATAAGGTCTTAGTGTCCAGATTCAGTGTTCCAGATTCCATTATTTCTGATAATGCTTTTGCGTTAATTGGTCTAAATATTTATGACTAGTCTATGAAAAATAATATATTTTTGAGTACTTCATCTAACTATTACCTGCAGGGTAACAGACAAGAAGAATCTACCAACAAGAATCTGATCAGGATCATCAAGAAGCCCATCAAGGACAATCAAATAACATGGCACAAAAATTTGAAGTCAGCCCTTTGGGAGGATAGAATAACCCTAAAGAGAGCTACTAGTTGTTCCTAGTATGTTCTTACTTATGGAAAGGAAGCCAAGTTACCAATCTCCATTGAGCTACAAACTTTTAATTTTATTAAAGATCTTGAGTTGTTAGAGGAACAACCCATGGAGGTTAGACTTGTGCAACTAATGGAATTGGAAGAGGCCATAAAGGAAGCATGGAGGAAGCTTAAAATTCATCAAGCTCAAATGAAGACCTCCTTTGATAGAAGATCAAAGTTCAGAGAATTTTTTGTTGGAGAATTTGTGCTCAAATGGAATGAATACAAGAGCAAGCTCAGGAGGCATTCTAAATTTGATGCAATGTGGGACAGGTCGTATGTGATCACAAAGCGCAAAGAGCATAATTCATTCCAACTTTCCAAATTAAGTGGAGAGGTGCTTCCAATCCTAGTCAATGGGATGCATTTGAAACATTATTTTTGAGGTTTGAAGTTCTACCCTGTACTATAGTAGAGTAGTTTTTGATAATAAGTGCTTGGAGCACTTTTCTTTCTGTTATTTTGTTTTTCATAAGTGCTGCAACACATGGTTTTCTAGTTGTCAGGGACTAGTTGTTTGTTTTTGGTTTATTTTGTTGTTTAGAGGAGTGTTGTTTTAGTTTCAAAAGATTTGAGTTATGGAGGGGCCGACAATGGATCTACATAAGTCAACTGGCCTAATGCTTAGCAGGAAAGCATCTAGTAGAGGTTGCCAAGAGTGTTATCAATTTTTAACCACAACTCAAATTGAAAAAGTTGATTGATTAAGGTTCATCTTAAGGTGAAGAGTTTCATTTTGTTTTTGTGAGTGCTTTAACCATTGCATACATTTGAGTGTTTAGTTGTTTAAGTGCAACGCGTTTAGTTGTTTTTTATCATTTACGACATTAAGTATTGTTTGAAATGTAAAATAAAATGCTTTCATTCTGATATCCATTCACAATGTTTCATACATTGTTAACAAAAAGGAAAAAATACAGAATTGAACAAGTATTTCACAAATGTTGTTTTTGTATTCATTGACAAAAGAAGGATCAAGTGTCCCACACAAGCCATGGGAATAGCAGCAACAGTGAATCAAAATTAGTATGCTACACTACAAAAGATAGAAGGAAGAAAAGAACATGTAAGAAGGAACATAATCGTCATTTCTTGATTATTTTCTTCGAGTTGCCTTCAGAGTGGTGCACCCTTACTTGCTTTTGTGCTCTAGGTGAACCTACAAGTGATTTCAAATTTTTGTTAGAGCTCATACTATGAACCTTCCTACATGATATATCAACAATAATGTAGGATATTTCTTATGATGCATTGAAACAACTAAGCAAACAATGAGTGCAAGAGAATCCAAAGGAGGAATCATCATAAGAAACATTGTAATTAGTTTTTTTTATCTAACATTGTTTGTCTCTTGTGCAGGTATAGGAAAAGCCATGTTGATGTTTCAATTTGAATATAATAAAGCATGTGGTGTAAAATGGGCTCCCACAAGGGTTGAGACCTAACATGCTCCCCCTCAAAATTCCATAAAGGGGTTTCTAGAAAAGAAACAATTAAATGTTGCTCAAGGAGATATACATTTGATGGAGTGCATTCAAGTATCATAAGAGTTCAAACAAGTGACCATTCAGGACAACCAATTCTACTTGAGCAATGAATTTAAAATCACAAGTGGTCAATTGCTCAAGTGCAATGTCACGAAATGTGATAGTGAACAACCGTACATAATTCCTTGTTTACAAGTCATCAATAGAAACTAAAGAAATTTGAGAAGCTTCAGAATAATTTCATCATGGTATTGTTTGTTAAAGTTTTCTATCCATAAATCAGAATTCCATGTCAATATTTTTTGTTTATAAAATAAAAATGCATGAAGAGTACAATAATCTATAGTTTCTATCAAGCATCAACTACAGATGGAGTGCAACAAACAATACTTTTCTATAGAAACATATCATGTTGATACAAGGATCACATTGCATTGCTCAAAGAAAAATGTAGAGCTGGAAATTCACTTTTCTGAAGCATTCAAATGTATAAGATCTGCATTATGAGAGCAAGAAATTAAAGCTACAATTGTAAGTTCAAGATTGAAAAGGTGAATTCATTCTTGTCTTTTTTTTAGAACAATGATTTTGTGTTAGGGTTTCATAATGGAGACAAGTGAAATTGCCCATAATCCTAATTGGTTTGTATTAAAAGCTTCAAAATGCAGTAATGGAGGTATTTCAAGCTCATAACCAAATGATAAATGCGCCTAACTGAACTCTCATGGTCATGGCCTAAGAGTAATTTTCTCTCACAGATGATGATATCCATTTAGGGTATTAAACTTTAAATGCAAAATACAAAAGGAAAAGTACAAAGGCTCAAGCTCATGCCAATATTAGATCCCATTTCAAGCTTTTGTGTCATGAATTTCAAATTTAGAAAGAAAGAGGTGATTCGAGCTCATTCAGGCATGGAGAAAACCCTAATGCATACTCTCATGGTCGTGGCCTGAGAGGGATTATTCTTTCTCTACCAAGAAAACGCACTTGGGGTTTTGAGTTTAGAAGAAAATACTAGAGAAACTACAAATTTTGAGCTTGTGAACTCTAAAAAAATGGTAAAATCAAAGCTACATGCCGTGGCCAGGAGGGGTTCAGTAAACCCATAAAATGAAGAGCTTGCATCAAGAATTATTTTTCATTTAATAATAATATCATTTACATATCATGGGTCAAGCCTAAAATAAAAAAAATTTACAAAGAAAAAAGGAAATACACAAGTATGGTCACAGCCTGCACAATGGCCAAGCACCCAAAAATCCTCAAAACCTTCATATTTTTTGTAAATAAAAGCTTGAATAAGATTTATTTAAGAGGGAAATGCTTTTAGAAGACAAATAATCAAGCTCACCTTCAATGATCTATGGAGGAGCTCAAAACCTATGGCTAGCACTTCCAGAAGCTTGAATGAGCTCTCCCAATGGTGGCCACAACAAGTGGCAAAGAAAAAAAGGGGTGGAAACACAAGAAAACATACAAATCCATTAAAAACACGTGAAGACTGCAGCCTAAAGGCCATTTTTTCATATCGAATGGAGCAACAGAAGCATGACAATGCATATAGAACAACTTACCAATGTTTGCAGAGGAGAATCGACTCAAAAGATGGTGGAGTTAAAGCTCAAAATCTAAACCCTAATCTCCCCATGGTGACAATTGCAGAGCCTCTTCCTCAAGTCAGCCAAATGAAAAATGAAAATGTGAATGAGGTGGGAGATCTGAGTTTTGTGTTAAGGTTTCCTTCATAACCCTAATTCAACTTAGGGAATTTTTGCAAATGTTTAAAATATATCAACTCCCAATTAATACCATGGTGGCCGAAATATCATATGCCTAGGTTGACCTTATAGTCGTATCTTTTAGGCTTTCATTTAACTTCATATGTCTAGGTCGGACAATGACTTAGGCATTTTTAATGATTTTTAAAGAAAATCAAACCAAAACCCTCAATGCCTAGATATTTGAATAATCAAATATTTTGATGCCTTAGGTATTTATTTTATTTGATTTTATAGAAATCAAATTGAGGACCTTGAGTAAATATTTATCCCATATTTTTATGATTTTTTTGAAGAAAAATCAATTGTAATAGGAGCATTGAGTATTATTATTTTTTGAAAATATTTTTCCAAAATCTTGAGTTGCAAAAAAATAGGATAAGAATTGAATTGAGAACAAGGGATTGAGATGAGCTTGATTTTTGTAATAAAGTTGCAAATCATGTAAATGAGTATTTAAAGCAATATTTTATAAATTGATTTTAAATATTTGATATATATGCAGTTTAGGCAAGTAAAAGGTGGCCAAGACTTTTGGATTTGATTTTCTTTTGGGAAAATTTTGAGAAAAGAGTGCAAATAGAGGTTTCCATTTTCAGTCTCCAGCTAGTTGTTCCTTATTTTGAGGCTTTTCTGGATGGATCCTTTGGACATGAGGAATTTCTATCTTTTTGGTGATTTTTGGAGCTGTTTAGTGTCATCTTTTCAAGCCTTTTTCCTTAGCTCAAAAATGCAAAATGGATTGAATTTTTTGAGAAGTAGTGGGCCTGATTTTTCCTATCTTTGCACTATTGAGGTCACTTAATGCCTATAAGTCTAAGAAATTCTAATTTCTTAGGGGTTCAGATATTAGTCTCTTGCTCTTACACACATTATGAGAGATTTTAAGCCTCTTTGCAGTCATATTTTTGAGATTTTTCACTCCTTCATTCAATAAAAACTACAAAATTTCCTTCCTCCATTCTCGTTTATTCATAAGAATAGTGATTAGATGTGTTTTTTGATTCAATATATTGAATCCTTCTCATGTCTCATTGTTATAGAGTGTTTTTTAAGAGCTACATTCTAATTCAAGTTGTGCCTTGTGTTCATTTCAAACCTTTTCACAATTCACTTTTGAGTCATATGTAGTGTGAGTTTGTGAGTGTTATGTTTTAAAGAGGTGTTGAGAGTGGGTTACCATAAAAATATTCTTAATATTGGTTAATCATCTTCAGTCATAGTTTTTCAATTATAGTTTCACTTTCTAACTCTTTTCTCAGTCAGTCAATAGAGTAGATGATTATCAACGAGGAAGTCAACCTTCTCCGGAGATTCATTCTCACAATGAGTTACCCACAACTTGAGAAAGTTTCCATGTTTCTATAGATTGTTGAACATTCATGTTCAACAAGGTGTAAATCTTATTGACAATGCCTTAGACAATCATAAACCATTTTTCTAGCCATCCTAGACCTTCCTCAAGTGGTTAATCTCTTCACCAAGGAACCAAGCTCTGATACCAATTGTTGAACAAGAGAATTCGGAGGGGTGTGAATCATTTTTCATAGAATTAGGCCTTTAATTCAATCACTAGAACTAATCTCTAATATTTATTAGATTAATCATCTAACGCTAATGCAGAAACTTAAATCCAACACATAAACACAATAACACCAGATTTACATGGAAAATATGATATGGGAAAAACCATGGTGAGGATTAAATAACACTATAGATAATATCAAAATGGATTACAAAATGATCACTTCCATAAATAAGGCTCACTACCTAAAATAAGGACTCATTGTCTAAAACAAGGACTCGCTATCTGAAACAAGGAATCACTATCAATAGAGCTGCAAATCATAGGGCTCACTTCCATAGAGATACAAAGAAGAGATGTTACAAAGAGAATAAAATCCCAATAAAACAAATAATTCCATTATAATTACTCCACACATGCATGGATGATAGAGTTCTCCTTCTACTCATTGCATCTAGAAACTAATTATTAAGCTTCACATTGATCTGTCACACTCTCAACACACACTTACTGAATAGAATAAATGTCACACAAAAATTTACTTTCTCTTTTATCTAATCCCTCTACTTCTTCACTCTTGCATCACCACTCTTCACCATCAACTCATCTTGTATTTAGACCATCTTCAACTTTGAAACATATCCAAAGTTGGTCATCCAAATTCTAATTCAAATTAGGTCAATGCCAAAACATCCAAGGGTGGAATTAGAATGTCGGTGACCCAAACACATGCTTCAAGGGACTGAGAATGATCCAACACACTTCATCATCCTCAAAAGTAGTATTTCACACAAGGTCGACCAAACCAGTGTAAAACAAATAGAATGATTAAGCATGAATCTTCCAAATGATGAAACTATCTTCAATAGAACCAAACCAACACAACTCTAGAACCACAAGTCATAAAACTTCACCAAAAAGAAATCCAGACCAACAATATTTCTCCTGGACCTCAACCAAAAACCAGAGGAGAAAATCTGGACCAAGAACCGAAGCAACCACTAAACACATGCAACATATATTTATTATAATTATCTCAATATCCTCGATATATAAAGCCAAAAACAACTAGTAGATAACCAGTTAACTGATTGAAATCAATGAAAACACATGCAAACTTTCCTCAACACCTTAAGTCTTTTCATTATTGCAATAGGAAATCTAATCAAGAATAGGTAAACTTGTGATTACTTTTTAAAGTTGAACCAAAAGTAGTGATTGAAGCATGCAAGGATAAGTATTGGATCAAGTATATGAAAGAAGAACTAATGTATATTAGCAAAATCAGACTTAGGAACTTGTCCCAAGACTAGCAAAACAAAATGTGATTGGAACCAAGTGGGTATTCAGGAAAAAACTAGATGGGAGTGGATAAGTGGTAAGAATTAAGACAAGGCTTGTATATAAAGGTTACTCATAGGTAGAAGGAATATAATTTAAGAAAAAATTTGCTCCAATGGAAAGAATGGAATCTATCGGGACGTTTTTGGATTTTGTAGCACATAAGGATTTCAAAGTTTATTAAATGGATGTGAAGTATGCTTTCTTGAATGGATAATTGGAAGAATAAGTATACATAGAACAACTAGAAGGATTTTAGTTATCAGATAAATTGGATATGGTTTGTAGATTGAATAATGCATTATATGGGTTGAAGCAAGATCCCAAAGCTTGGTATGCAAGATTAGATAGGCACTTTTTAAAGTAAGGATTCAATAAAGGTATCACATATAGGAATATTTACTTCAAAGTTTAAGAAGATCAAATCTTGATTGTAGTTGTGTATGTTGATGACATTAATTTTGGAGGAAATGAAGCTACGTGTAAGAAATTTGTAGAGGAGATGCATAAATAATTTGAAATGTCAATTTTTGGGTAGATAAATTTCTTCCTTGGGCTACAAATCAATCAAACAAATAAAGGTATTATCATTTCACAATCAAAGTATGTCAAGGAAATGTTGAAGAAGTTTGGAATGGAAGATTCCAAACTGATATGTACTCCTTTGGTTACTAGTTGCAAGCTAAGAAAGAAGGATGTATCTCCTAAGGCTAATCAGAGAAAGTATAGATTAATGATTGGGGGATTGCTATATCTAACTAATACTAGATTGGATATCATGCATGTATCTTATCTTATGGAAAGATTTCAAGAATATCTTAGAGAGTCACATGTTGCAAAAATGAAGAGGATTATCAGATACTTAAAGGGAACTATGGATCATGGCTTTGTAGGAGTTTATGGTGAACTCCTAAAACACCCGAGGATCACCTACAAGACAAATTAATTTCCACAATAAAGAAGTGGTAGAAATATCATACTACCATTAAAGATTCAAGAATGCCAAACTGAATATATGATAAAGTACATATGAAGCCTTGCTTATATAGGCAAGGTGAGGAATAGGATTAGACAAGATCATGACAAGTGTCTTAATCCTATGAAATGGGAAAACTAATTCCTAACAACCTAGGATAGGATAAGTTCTAGAAAAGAAAACTCATCCTTCTAGAAGGAATCTTAGAGCCTAAGTAAACTTAACATATTACTATGTCCCCTAATTACCTAGTGAGATAAATTACGAGGTACAAGACATTTATTCACACCAACACCCCCCTTAAGTGCAACCTAGGAGAGAAGATTATTATGCAAAGATGAAAAGATGTAATGATGGGTGTAAGCTATGAGGCCATGTTAGGTACCCATGTACAAAATGCAAATGAAATCTCTCACAAGTAGAGAAAAGGAGAAAACCCAGTGGGACAAAACTCCTCCCAAAAAGAGAGATTAAAAGAACTAAGTAGCTGCACCCAAGGAGATCCAATAGTAGATGCTCAAAACCGGATGGAGAAGGTAGTCCATGATCATCAAACAATGTTACCCCCTTAGAAAGAAACACAACCAAAGGTGTATGCAAGCTATCTCCCAAGTCCTAAAAGGAATGTGTAGGAAGAAATCGCAAGATGTATGAAGTCTCTAAAGTCGGCTCAAGTATCCCCATGTCAATGTTGGAAGTTGCCACAATCAAATTAGGTGTTCTAGGTCACACTATTGAAGATGAAAAATCAAAATCTCTAGAGACTGATGTAGAGCATAACCCAAAGACTCAAGTAACTCCTGTGAATATTTATTCTCCAAATGATGATCCAAAGTATCCAAACTCATGTCAAACTATAAGGAATTATCATGTAGAGAATGAAGAGGGGAGAAAAAGTGATCACTCAAAACATCTGAAGAATAATCAACTTCATCAAAGAGAAGATGAATACACTCAATAGTGTCTCCATAAACAAGTCTAAAATACCTGTCAAGAGATCATCCCAAGATGAATTAAGAAGACTATAGATATCTTTCTACAAGAAGTCATTGGAAGCTTTCAAAGAAGCAACTCTAAACTCTAAAATAGAAATAGTAGATGCAAGGACAAAAGAGTGGTCCTCAAAGAGAAGATGTATGTCCTTAATAGTATCATCTAGATCCAAGATGAGGGACTCTACAAGAAAATAAGATATTGTTGTTCCTATAGAACACATTCCCTCTTCATACCGGGGATCCCCTGTTGGAAGACAAGAATCACTGAGAGGGGGGGTGAATCAGTGATTTACGAAAATCACAAATTTTAAACTTTTAAACTAGAATATCAAATGACTATTGAAGAAAAAACTTCACTTGAACTCAAACAATATTATATGCACTACAAATCAGATAAACATTTCATTACCTAAGACTGGCTTGATAAACTTTACACATTATAGCTAAACATTTTATGCAAGATGCTTTGATTTAAAGAATGGTAAAAATGAATGACTGGCATCATTAACTTTTTATGCAATAGATAACAATATTGTAATCAAGCAAATAAACCAATCACACACAAGATCATCACATAACACAATTTCCCTAAGTGGAAAACCCTCTTGGGGAATGAAAACCACTCAAAAGTCAATCTCTTTATTCACTTAGAGAACCAACTCTTCACAGTCCAGGAGCACCGAATCCTTCACAGTTCAGGAGCACCAACTCCTTCATTTTTAGGAGCACCAAATCCTTCATAGTTCAGGAGCACCAACTCCTTCATTTTCAAGAGCACCAACTCCAATACAAAAGTACATAACAATGATATATCAGAGGGGTACTCTATTACAATACAACTCTCATATTTCTCTCATTCTAATTTGTCTAATATCCTGAAGATTCAACTTGAATATAAAAAATATCAAACATACTAGATATATTGGCTATATCTCTGCATTATATTTGTTGGATTTCTCTATTACAAAAAATCACTTACATTTCAAAAATAACCAACCACTAAACAATGAATAATCACTATATTTAAAAATGTATACAAAAGTATGCACTCATGCTTTTATCTAACTTTTTTTTTTTGAAATTTTTTTATGGAACAAAATACACTCATAGATTTGTTTTCAAAAACCCTCATAATTAGTGACAGGTGGAAAAAAATATATCACAGAAGCATCTATTTTATTTGCACCACATTTTTCCATTATGATAAAAACAAAAATAATTATCACTGCTAAGGCTTGTTAAGAGTTGTAACCGATTTCCCACAATAATGTTTATATGGCTTGAAAGAAATGAAAACATTTTTAGAATACTGATAATGGGGAAGAATAAACAAAAGAAAAGCATGATAACCTAACACAATATTCTAACCACCCACTTCATCTTCTTCCATAATCAAGCAAAGAGAAGTAACTATCCTTTTAAAAATATCTTCAAGCAATGGAAAGAATACTTGATCCTGAAGAATGAAACTAAAAAAGAGAGCATAATAACGTATCATGAAGCCGCTACCAACCCATCAGGGAAACTTCTTTGAATATCCTTCCATCTTCGTGCCCAAGCAACCAAACATAACATAGCTCATATAGTGAGCTTCACCTTCTATTAGTAGCACTTCAACAAGAAGGAATAATTAGTGATACAATAGTTACAATCTTTCCATGGTGGTGGCTAGGGTTCCAAACCCTAGCTAGTGAAAAATAAATGAAATTTCCCTAAACATTCTTTCATCCAAGACTATCAAATACTTTTCCAAGAAAAAATAAAACTTTGAAGTCTGAAATGACTAATACACATGTTTTAATAAAGCATCATAATGATTTTAAGTCTTCTATCAAAACCTTTTACCATGGATGTTGACACCATTATTTCCACATCACCAGTTACATCAAATTGTCAATGCCAAGAAGCTGCCAAGGATTATCAAAGACTTTACACAATGTTGAACTCAAAGTCACCACCAAAGTATGCTTAAGGAAACCTGATAGGGTTTAGACTATTTTAGATACCGACTCCAATAATGATAGTGTGAATGATCACTGCCAAAAATATCACAAGAAATGTTGACCACAAAGCAATTTTAATTATTAAAATCATTGAATGATAGCCTTCGATGCCATGAGTGCTGCCAACTACAACACACATAATAGAAAACTTGATACCAATACCAATCAAAATACTATCGATGTTACTGCCATGCGATGTTTAAACAAAGTCAACTTTATTTGATAAATGAATTGAAATGAGACCTGATAAGGCTTATTTTATATGCCTTCTTTGATGCCCAATCACTTTACAAGGTGATTTTTAACAAAGAAATCATATAGTAGGCCAAATGTATATCGATAATACCATCAAACAGATAACATTTCTTGAGCCCAATATGTATTCAATCCTTCTAGGAAATGTGAGTTCATAGAATGTAACAAGAAGGCTTTAGAGCCTTTAGAAAGACATGAGTATACTAGTCAATCTGAGGTACTACAAGTGCATACAATATAGTGTCAAGATTTCCAAGCAACCAGACTGATCCACAATGATGCCAATGATGTCAATAAGCCAAAATAATGCACTAACATATCATTCCTGATAACAACCAACTGAATATACCACAATCTGAAAGTGATCAACCAGAATATACTAGATAATTGTAATGATAATAATGCCACCTTTATATCTAAAAAAAACTACATGAACTAAAGTAAATGACCACTTGGAATATGATTAGTCTAAAAATAATCAACCTGAATAACCTATACCATGCCTTATCAACACTGTTAGTCCAACAAAAATATTAAGATCTACAAATGAATATATAAAAGTGAAGTAGCATCAAGATTCTGTAACCTTTGAATACCAATCCAACCTTTTAACCTCTGAATCATGACCATACATATCATGAATGCCATCACAACATAATAGGAAACAATAACTCAATAATGTGTATCAATAATTCAATACAAGTATCTGAGGATATTTCAACCAATTTGAGATACTATCAACCTGAACCAGTGCCTATAAATAGCATAGAACCATTTGTGTCTTTGTCATCAAGTAAAAACAACTGAGGGGTGAGAACAATAAACTCCCCCTTTGTCCTTGATGGAAAAACACAAATCTCTCTCCCCCTTTTTACATCAAAAACAAAGGGTAGGAAAAAAATGTGTAATGCCTCAAGTAGATATATATACCCATATATGTATCATATGAACATGTTGATATAATATAAATAATAACAATATGTCCTTTCCAAAAATATTATAATGCAACAACCCCAATTTTCAAATGATACCTGAAGACTGAAGACTTGTTACCTTGGCACTTTTCTTTGTCATCAAAGATTGAAGACCAATTACTTGAACATACCACCTTCTTTGTCATGTTAACCTTCATTCTCCATTGTCACCACATAGGGACAAAAATCTTTGATTAGCACTGATACATTGAGTAAATGTTTCAAAGTAGCAAGCCTTGTTAATGGTTAGCAAGCACCACAAACTAACATTTTGCAAGGAATGGAAACACAAGTATCCAATTGAAAGGCCATCAAGAAAATTTGAGATTCTTTTCAACAAGATGCTTCCAAGACAAACCATTATGTTCAAAACCCAAGCATCGAAAATAAGCTCATTTAAAAACAATGTGCATAGTCATTTCAAAAACTTCTTAATCCTATCAACCACTAGACCAAGCAAGATAAGTAACCACTATGAAAAGAATTTGAAAGAAAATAGAGCAACAAAGTAGATCACTGCCCAAAATATATTACTATCTAGAAAGCAAAAAGAGCCAATAGCATATCATGATCCAGAGCACCAAACATGGACAAACATGCATTGTTAGTAGCAAGGATACTGACTACCAAGAATAGAACAAGCTGCCAAAGAAAATAAATTCATTACCAATGCCCATTGCATCAATTTACCAATAGTAAACACAACATCATGAAAATAACTCTACACTATAGGCACATCTCCCTCTTTGAAGATGAAATCAACTAGGCACTATACATCAACCAAAGTGCTAGTTAAAAACTAAATAAGAACTTTTGCAAAGAATCCATTTAAAATCCATTGGTGTATAAATCATTGTCAAGAGGTTCAACACCTGTTAACATAAAAAAATTCATGGACTACAAAATAAAAAAAGTTACTGAAATATGTAGCACTGATATTTCACTTTCCATAAAACAAGTAGTGACTCCAAGATAGACTTCTTATTTCACTGTTAAAACACATCATCAAGATACTATCCAAGGATAGTTAAAACAAACTATCCCTCTCCATTAATCATGCATATCATTGTTATAGGATCCAATGCCTCCAAACTACCTAGCATTCACACAAACACTATATTTTCCCAATCATAGTTCTAATACTAATGAAGCATGCTAAAGTAATAAGTTATTCCACTTAACTAATTTAATCATATTGGTTAATTAATTAAGTCACTTATTCCTTTAGGTTGCGTAAGCTAAACTTAGGAAAATTAATAATTATTTATTAATTATTAAGTGTGCACACTAGGGTTTCATTTTAGGGTTTCCTAATTTTAGCTTTTCTTGATCTCCTCCATAAGGATTGATCACTTTATATTATCATATTATTCAATAATCATTTTCTGGTTTTGAGCTTGCACATTCTTGCTTGAGAGTTTACAGAACATCTTATTGTTTGTTATGGATATTTGTTCCATGTGATAGGTGATTGCATGCAGGTGATTCTTAGGGAATGTGAAGTTGGATTTATCAACTTCTACATGGTATCTGAGCTTTAGACCTATGGCTACCTATTCATGATTTGAAGATATTCTCTCACAGTGTTTCTTTCTATGTAAGGGTTTCAAGCCAGGCTGATTTTTTGTGCATTTGGGGGTTGGCATTTTTTTGTGCATCTTTGGGAAAAACGGTCATCTCCATCATGTTTAGGATGCCCAAAAATCCTAGAAACGCCCTTTGTTTCATCGATTTTGGACCTATTGAAAAAAAGGCAAAAAACAATTTCCAGAGAGGCCGTATGGCCTCCCCAGCACGTAGTCTGAGGCTCGAAAATCGAAAATAAAAATTAAAAAAAGTGGTTTTTTTTTTTTAAATTGCGCTGCCAGTTTAGAGGGCATGTGCTGCCACTCTGCCGCAAAGCGACCACTAGCCACCTCCATTTTCCACCACCACTGGTGGTCTTCACCAACACCCATTGCCATCGCTCCTGTGTTCAGCCCCCGTGGGCTCACTGTCGCGCCACCCCGGTCACATCAGTGGCCAGGCACTCAACGCCTAGCCCCGCCAATCAGCCTAGCTCCTACCTACAGTCATGTGGGTGACCAAGAGCTGGCAGATTCAATTCCCAAGTGCCAGCGGTGGTCACATGCGCGACCGAGAGTTAGCCCTTGGGTGCTCCATTTTTTCTCCTGTTTAGCATTCAAAGTGCCTTTAGAGGACTTTTTTTCGTTTTCTCATAACTTTTGCAAACAAAGGTCTTTTTTCAAAAATGAGATATCATCGAAAAGCTGGTTTGATGAAATTTGTAGTGGTGGAGGTTTGGTTTTCTGATTTTTCAGTTTTGAGGCCTTTCTCTCCTGTCAAAGTCCGAAGTTTTTGTTTTCACTCCAGGAGCCATATCTTTTGCGTCTGAACTCCATTTTACGAAAACCAATAGGTGTCAGAAAGTTGGTTCAATGCTCTACACAGATCTCAAAACTTTTTTTTCAAAAAAATTACTAGTTATCTGATATTCTACTTTGATCTCATCTTTTATCTTTTCAGTTATTTTCTTGAGAAGCGTGCAATCAGGCTATTTTTTGAGATCAGTGAGCATTTTTTTTTTATTTGAGAGTATATATTGTTTTTTTCTATCATGGATACACATAATATTTCACCCATTACTCCATTCAACTATTTTTGTTGGAAAAAACAAATGGAGATTCATTTGAAACACAAAGGGTTATACAGGGTAACCATGGGTACATATATTTCACCTCTAGGTGTTTCTGAAAAGAGAAAGTGGTTTAATAGATGTGATGAAGCTTATAGTACATTATGTCTATGTCTTTCATCTAACCTTCTTTTTCATATTGAGTCTTGCACTACACCCCATGAGGTTTGGAATACTTTACAGTCTTTGTTTGGGAAGCAAGATACTATGAGAGGGTTTCAGTTAGAGAATGAGCTTATTGGCTTAAATCCTAGGGATTTTGATAGCATCCAGGAGTTCTTAACCAAAATCAAGTCTCTTAGTTTGCAATTTTCACAGTGTGGTGTTCAGAAGGAAGAATCTCAGTTGATATTGTCCATTCTTTCTAAGCTTGGACCAAATTATTTAGTTTTTATTTCTACCTTTTATGCTACTAGGGATGCACTTGGTACTAGATTTACTATGCCTTCTTTTGATGATTTTCCATCTTCTCTCACTTGAGAGTAGGCCAAGTTGGCTAATATGGGAAAGTTGAAGCCCTCTTCAAGACAAGAACTTATTGCATCAAAGGAGCCCAAAGATCAAAAGGATTCTAAAGGAAAAGGCAAGAAATATAAACAAAAGGATTGCAAATCTAATGAGTAGTAGAAGGAGTCCTCAGATTCATCATCCTCTTCTAAGGGGAAATCATCTAGGAAGGAGAAGGGACCATGTGCATATTGCAAGAGAGAAGGACATGCAAAACATAATTGCTACAAGAAGTACATTAATGAGCTGAAGAATATTCTTTAGAAAGATCAGATTGATTTTCCTTCTAGGATGTCTGCCTCATCTCCTTCCCCTCATTCTTCTCCTTCTTCTTCAGTGCAACATGATTGGGGCACAACTAGTTTACATACTTGATCAGATATGAAGGGACATGCTCTTTGTGCTTCTTTGAGTCTTGGATCAGGTAGATGGCTTCTAGATTTAGGAGCATCTCATCATATGGCTTCTACACAATCTATGTTCACTTCCTTTGAGTCTCACACTATGTCTCCTATTTTGATGGGAAACAATACATACATGAGTGTTACAGGGAAGGGGTCTATTATTTTTGGGGACAACACTTTTTGGGATGTCTTGTTTTTTCCTCATTTGATGAACAACCTTCTTTCTATATATCAGATCACACATGGAGGCAATAGGAGGTATGTGGAGTTCACACCTGATTCAATTATGACAAGAGACCTAGAGCGTAGAGCGGTTATTTCTCCTGTGGTGGTTGATCACTCATCTCGGTTTTATTCCTTTGCAATTTTTCTACTGATGGTACCTCTGTTCCTACAGCTATTCATCACACTTCTAGTGTGAATCATCATTCAAAGGAGAAATTTGGCTTCTTGAACATTCGAGTTCTCACTTCAAATCCTGCTCTTGATCCATCCATTCCATCTCCTCCACATACTAATGTAGTTGATGATACTTCTATGACTATAGATGTGGTTTCTTTTGTGTTAGTGCAACATGATCTAGTTGAGCATTCATATTTGGAGGTTTCACTTCAGTCTTCACCTACTTTGACTTCTTCATTTTTTGAGGTCACACCTGCTTTTGTGGAGACATCTTGGGCTACACCTACTTCACCTTCAAAGATTGCATTCATTCGGCCTCTTCCCTCTCACTTTTTTCAGGAGATGTGGTTTCTTCAGTTCTTTTGGAGCTACTTCATTATCAGGGGGCTATGTGGTCTATTTCTTCCTCTCTTCTGGGGGGGGTTCTTTCATGTATCTTTATGATGGATGGTGTCCTTGGGGGGTCTTATGGAGTCCTCCATCTTTCATCACTTAGTTTCTCTTTGCATTCTATTTTGAGGAGGATTTTTATTCCCACTGGGTTTTCTCCTCTACCCTGGTTAGTTTAATTTCCATTGCATTCGTACTTGGGTACCTTATCAGGCCTTTGTTGTCGGGACCCATATTTTCTTTCATGCATCTTTTTTCTAGTGTTTTAGCTACTCCCTAAGTTCATATTAAGGGGGTTTGTTAGAGTAATAAGTTATTCCACTTAATTAATTTAATCATATTGGTTAATTAATTAAGTCACTTATTCCTTTAGGTTGCTTAAGCTAAACTTAGGAACACTAATAATTATTTATTAATTATTAAGTGTGCACACTAGGGTTTCATTTTAGGGTTTCCTAATTTTAAGTTTTCTTGATCTCCTCCATAAGGATTGATGACATTGTAATTACCATATTATTCAATAATCATTTTCTGGTTTTGAGCTTTTACATTCTTGCTTGAGAGTTTACAAAACATCTTATTGTTTGTTCTGGATATCTGTTGCATGTGGCAGGTGATTGCATGCAGGTGATTCTTGGGGACTGTGAAGTTGGATTTATCAACTTCTACAAATCATATAATAGCTATGATTAAATTCATGAGAATAGTATGACCATAGTAAAAGAAATATTGCTTGTCATACAAGTGTGAATACTGGCAAGTGTCATATCATTGTCAGAAGCATGCCATTTATATCAATGTTGATATGGCTTTTATTGTCAATACATAGTGCATACGATCAAGACATTATCAGCCTAATGAAGGTCATTGTTAAAACAATATGACTACACACATGAGACCAAAAACATATAGTGATCTTATCATCACATTTACAAACTATGACTACATCATAAGTTCCAACCTTATTCAGAATGAATCATCTTTGTGATCAGGAAACCTTTGAGAAAAAAGAAAATCACTAAACTGTCATTGTACTTCAAATTTGAATTCCTTAACAACCTGTAATAGCTGATCTATTATACTCAATACAATAATCATGATGATCTTTGTTATATCCAAGGCTTTCAATATTTGAGAACTCTTATTTAATATAAACCTTCAATATCATATGTAGACCTTCATAATCAATTCAACTAGAATAAAATAGAATGAAAATTTGTCATTTACAATACATTTCTTTACTTTTAATACCACCAATAGCAAATTCATGTTGTCATACCTAATTCTTGACTTCATAGGAGTAATATATGTTACCATAATAGACTCCCCCTGAGTCTTTGCTTCTTCTTAGGACTTGGGTGGCATCACATGTGCAAGGAGTGCACAAGGAGTTTTCACAAATTCATCTTTATTTCTCTTCTTTTCAATCTTGATTGCTCTTCTTGTCATCTTGATTGCTCTTTCTTCTCCACACCAATGTAGACTTTTTCACTTGTTTGTTTAAAGTACTTATATTTCTATTAAATCTTCATTGTTGTACTTTATGCCCAACATTATTACACCTGAAAGAAATTATCTTATGATTGAAATGAGGAACAAAAGACTTCCTAAAGACATTTCATACTTTTTTCCCTTCATAATTATCACTTGTATTCATTCTACACTCTCTCCTTAAATGACCACAATTGTAACACACCACATTCTCATTTCTAGAGACACTAGAATGATTCATTTTTTACCATCTCATGCAACCAATTGACTTATGAACAAAGTCATTACAAGCATAAAAATATCCTTGAAAAGAATTATTATACCTAAATGACTTATAATGCCAAGGATGTGAAGATCTGAAAAAATTTCTCCTTTCTTTGTGAATACCTTTAGATTGTCTTCTAGCATCAATGTTATGCTTCTGTGCAACAATATGGTAATCAAGGTCAACCTTCATACTTTGTGTTTGCTTGGATATAAACCTCTTTCCATCTACAGTAACAAACATTGTCTCATGTTTAGATTCTTTTTCGGAGCTTTGTCCAACCTCATATCCCACTCCTATAGGATCCTTAGAATGCCTTTGTCTGGTGATCATTTCATTCAATAGATTAGTACTATGATCAAATTTCTGATTTTTACTTAATTAAACCTTGACATTTTCAATCTCTTTCCTTAATGCAACTACTTCTCCTTCAATTTTTAGACATTCAATCTTTTTAACCTCCAAATCAGACCTTACAACATCTGCTATCCTCTTACATTCTTCAATTTCAATTTTCTGACTTATAATCATATCATCTTTAAGAGTTAGTTATTTTAAAAAGGAATCATTATATGAAAATTTATTTAATGAAGCAACCTCATTTTCTAGTTTATTGCACAACTTATCCTTGTCTTTTAACTTGACTTCCAATCCCTCTTCAATCCTTTTCCTATCAGCCATTTGAGCTTTCAAAAATTCAATAATCTTTTTAGATTTATCATAGTTTTGGTTTAATGCCTAATTAGTATCAATACTATTTTGAATTTGTACCTTAAGTTTTTGATTTTCTTGTTTAAGCCTTTTAAGTTCATCTAAGGCAGCAAGCAATTCTCTTTCCAAATCAACCTCATACTCATCACCTTCATATTCATTTTCACTAAATTCTTGTTCAAAGTCACTTATTAAGTGATCTTCTTCTTCACCAACTCCAGGATCACTTTTAGTATCAAATGATAGGGGTATTTCTTGAGACAAGACTTTACTAGACTTGATAGGGATTGATTGATCAACTTTTTGCTTGACACTAGTGGTTTTCTTTTGACCTTTTTTTCTTTTGCACTTAGCCATAACAAATACTCCACAATCAGTAAAACCTAATAATTTTAGACTTATGCACAAGTATGTCTCTATACACCAACATCAATTGAAACCAGACATGTCTTCATAAAACAGGATCTAAATAATTCAAATAGAAGTAATTTCTTGAACTTGTGACATGTTTAATAAACTCCAAAACTAGAATATTTCCTATGTGGTTTAGACCTATATGAGGACCCTATGCTTTGATACCAATTTTTGGAAGACAAGAAACACTGAGAGGGGGGGTGAATCAGTGATTTACAAAATTCACAAATTTTAATCTTTTAAACCAGAATATCAAATGACTATTGAAGAACAGACTTCAATTGAACTCAAACAATATTATATGCATTAGAAATCATATAGACATTTCATTAACTAAGAGTGGCTTGATAAAATTTACTCATTATAACTAAACCTTTTATGCAAGATGCTTTGATTTAAAGAATGGTAGAAATGAATGACTAACATCAATAATGTTTTATACAACAAATGACAATATTGTAATCAAGAAAATAAACCAATCACACAATATTTTTTCCCGAGTGGAAAGCCCTCTTGGGGAATAAAAACCACTTGAAAATCAATCTCTTTATTCACTTAGAGAACCAACTCTTCACAGTCCAGGAGCACCAACTCCTTCACAGTTCAAGAGCACCAAATCCAATACAAAAGCACATAACAATGATATTTTAGAGAGGCACTCTATTACAATACAACTCTCATATTTCTCTCATTCTAGTCTGTCTAATATCCCAAAGTTTCAACTTGAATCTAAAAAATACCAAAAACACTAGATATATTGGCTATATCTTTGCATTATATTTGCAATATTTCTCTATTAGAGAACTCTTCACTTAAATTTCAAAAATAACCAACCACTAAACAATGAATAATCACTATATTTAAAAATGTATACAAAAATATGCACTCATGCTTTTATCTCACTTTTTTTTTCGAATTGTTTTTATGGAACAAAATACACTCATAGATAATTTTTCAAAAATCCTCATAATTAGTGACAAGTAGAAAAAGGTCTTTCATGAAAGAATCTATTTTATTCACACCACGTTTTTCCATTCTGATAAAAACTAAAATAATTATGACTGCTAAGGCCTATCAAGAGTTGTAACCGATTTCCCACAATAATGTTTATATGCCTTGAAAAAAAAAAGAAAAAAAATCAGAATACTGATAATGGGGAAGAATAACCGAAAGAAAAGCATGATAACCTAGCATAAGATTCTAACCACCCACCTCCTCTTCTTCCATAATCGAGCAAAGAGAAGTAATTGTCCTTTTAAAACTTTCTTCAAGCAATGGAAAGAATACTTGATCATGAAGAACGAAACTGAAAAAGAGAGCATGATAACCTATCATGAAGCTTCTACCAACCCAGTAGAGGAAAATCCATCAAATCTCCTTCCATGTTTGTGCCCTTAACCAATTAAAAATGGTAGACTAAGCAACCAAACATAACATAGTTCATACAGTGAGCTTCACCTTCTATTTGTAGTGCTTCAACAAGAAGGAATAATCAGTGATACATCAATTACAATATTTCCATGGCAGCGGCTAGGGTTCCAAACCCTAAGAAATGAAAACAAAATGAAATTTCCCCAAACATTATTTCATCCAAGACTATCAAATACTTTTCCAAGAAAAAATAAACCTTTGAAGTCTAAAATGACTAATACACATGTTTTAATAAAACATCATAATGATTTTAAGTTTGTTGTCAAAAACCTTTTACCATGGATTCCGACACCATCATTGCCACATCATCATTTACATCAAACTATTGATTCCAAGAGGCTACTAAGGATTATCAAAGACTTTACACAATGTCAAACTCAAAATCATCATCAAAGTATGCTTAGGGAAACCCAATAGGGTTTAGACTATTTTAGATGTCGACTCCAATAATGATAGTGTGAATGATTGATGCCAAAGATGCCAAAGATATCACAAGAAATGTTGACCACAAAGCAATGTTAATTATTAAAATGAGTGAATGATAGCCTTCGATTACATGAGTGTTGCTAGCTACAACACACATAATAGAAAAACCGATACCAATACCAATCAAAATACTATCGATGTTACTGCCATGTGATGTTTAAACAAAGTCAACTTTCTTTGATAAATGGATTGCAATGAGACCCCATAAGGCTTATTTTCTATGCCTTCTTTGATGCGCAATCACTTTACAAGGTGATTGTTAACAAACAAATAATATATTAGGCCAAATGTATATCGATAATACCATCAAATAAATAACATTGCCTGATCCCAATATGTATTCAATGCTTCTAGGAAATGTGAGTTCATAGAATGTAACAAGAAGGATTTAGAGCCTTTAGAAAGACATGAGTATACTGATCAATCTAAGGTACTATAAGTGCATACAATATAGTGTCAAGATGTCCAAGCAACTAGACTAATCCACAATGATGTCAATGATGTCAATAATCCAAAATAATGCACTAACATATCATTCTGTATAACAACCAACAAAAAAATTGAGGAGAATGACTTGGTGCTAATGTGGAATGCTCGATGTCAAGAGAAAGGAAAACATGGAAAGTTTGGAGCCCTACGGTTGGGTCCTTTTGTGATCATTGGCAAAGGAGGGGAGGATTCTTATTATTTGTAGAATATGTTCTAAGAGGAGCAGGAATTGCCAGTACATGGGCAGCTCCTGAAGCATTTATTCTCTTAAGGATTGCTAGAGGATTAAGGGTTGCTAGTGCATGGAAAATTCTTAACAAACCTCTTAAAAAATTATTTTCCATGCACAGTAGTCTAGGAATTCAAAAGGGGTTGGGACTTGCTAGTACATGGACAATCCCAAAATTCCCTCGTCAAAAAGAAAATTTTCTTTCCATGTACAGTAGTATAGGATTATTTCCATCTCCTCCATCTTCTACCTCCTTTCATTTTTCACATCCTTGATGTCTTGATTTGTTCTCCCAGAGATCTGGATTCTTGCTATTCCCATGGGGGGCATACATCCCTAGTTGGAGCCACTGTTGGAGCTTTTTCCATTTTCCATTCTTGGTCATTCTGGTCTTGGGTCTTTGGATCACCTTGAACATTCTAATTTTTTATTGATTGGTTATCTTGGTTTCTGGTTTTATTAGTTTCCTTTTGAGCCATAGAGATACATTCAATACCGGCCTGAGACCTTGTGATCACCAGTCGCTTTAATTTTCCCTCATGCCTGATTTTAATATTTGATTATAAATTACTTAAGCTTAAGTCATTGACCCTTGAGGGTGTCATCCTGTTGGCTTAGTCAGTCCCCCTTTTTGATTAACATTTACCACATGTGTAGGATTTTTCGCTGTCAGATGAATATGAAATAATCAAATCTAGATCATTTTGGGCTGACCTCGTGAGGTTTTCACAAAAATGGTTGAGCGGTGTTCATAATACTGACACGTAGATGTCGATGCCAAGAGAGGGCTTACCTACTATGTCCCACCCTAGTGCTTGGAGCCTGAAGATCAACAGTACCGATCAGACCGTGGGGAATGATCACCACTGTTCCCTGCCATATTGTGAACTGAAGATGAGCACACTTTATGGATCGCGATATCATGAGAAGCTACCACATACACTCTACATCTGTAATCGAGTGGAGCCCACAAGTACATGTAGAAGCTCCATGTGAGGCTAAGATTAAAGGATATAGGATAGGATCAATGACTCAATAGTAAAGATGAAGATTCAGCTTGATCCATGCCCTTTCTCACTAGTTTGCACCCCCAAAGTGCTCAACAATTAAAATCTGTGAGATGTGCGATCTAGCACCATGTGGAAAGCAAACAGAGCCCAATTAGAAGGAAAAGGAACATCCCAAAATGAATCCCCAATAAGACGCCACATGGCTATGGTAGGAAAAACTATGAGCAATATTGGAAATAGTGAACGGTGGAGATCAAACAAAACTTTGATCGGATGTCTTTCTGAGATCTTGGTGTGAATATTGTAGATTCCCTTCTTCATTCTCCATAGTTACACAAGTGGTGTACTTATGCATCGGTGGAAGTGCTGACATGTAGATGACAAGGTGAGTATGAACCCTAGGTGGAGCATGGAAGCCTGATTAGCATGAGTGAACATCATCGGTGGAATATGAGAACTTGTTCCCCTGACACAAGGATGAGAAGGAAACATTATCTCATGGGACCCAGTTATAATGATGGGGGTAACATTGATGATGAGGATGAGGGCACAGTGGACCCATCAATAATAAAAGGATAGGGGTAAAGTTAATTTAATATTCGCTTTATAATTCAAAGGCCAATGTGTTCTTAGAATTAAAGTCCAACAAATAAAAGAGCGGCAAAGATTAATAGATTAATTGTATTATCACCTTTCAGTTCTATTTCCTGTTATCAAATGGTGTGACCATTGGTCTGAAGCTTGTTGACTCTCACTAGAATGCGAGAAGACCAAGGCCAAAAGGCATGAGATATTTTATAGGAGGGTATAAAAGGAGAAGATTGATAGAGAATAAGGGGTTAATACAAATAATTTTTCAGAGGGTTTTTCACATAGTGAAGACCATTTTGCATGTATAAATTCTAAAGAAGTCAATGAAGATATCTGATTTTGTGGCCTAATTTTGGTATCAAGTATTTGTTGGAATTACTCAATTATTTGGTTGTCTCCACTTTAATGTTTCTCTATTATTTAAATTGATATATCAAGTATATACTCAGTTTATCAGTGCACATTTTTTGTACTTGTATGATATGATTAATTGGTTCTTTCAAGTTAAGATTAAACCCTTCTTGTCAATCATAGTAATTTGGGAGTATTAATTGGATCAATAAGAAGATTCGTATAATAAGGATTGTCAATCCGTCTCAAGTAGATTTTTTCAACTAATTGCCTGCACGTTTATACAAGTTATAAACCCACAATAGTGTGTTGAACAATTTGAGTAATTGCTATTACATGTCACATTTTCTAGGGCTTCATTAGACTATGTTTACCCAACAAGGCACTGGTCTCATGCATTTCATTATTTAGTTTCATCCAGTTTTTACATCTATTGACTGAACATATTAGATTTTTATATTGCTTGGAAAATTTATACCAAATTAAGTTTGCATCTTTCCACTTCCATATTTCCATTGTGGATAGATTACTTAAGGAATAAAACACATAGTTTAAATTTTCTTCATTCATTTAGGTACACCCGCCTAGGTTTAGCAAAGCCTAAAGAGTAGAAGGTTCAAAAGAATCATTTGGCCTTGTAGTTAGCCAAAAACATTGTGAGAGCTTGGCAACCTCTCGTGGTTCAAACCTACATTTTTGAGACCTAACAGTTTGGTGACTCTGCTGGGGAAAACCCATAAAGAAATTTAGTTCTAGCCTATACATTTATAGAGTCAACAAAGTTTCAAAATTAGTCTTTAACCAAAGGGGATTCTGCTGGGGTAAACTGAGAACAGTATCATAATCCATTTCATTTTCCTACTTTTTGGAAAAGTAGGTGGCGACTCTTTTAAAATTGATAGATAATGCATAGACATTGTGGAACAAGTTATACTTTTCCAATTTTCTTGTCAAGATGTCAAAAGAAGTAAGAAAGTAGTAGTCAATAAGAGAGTTGAAATAATTGAAACAACAAACACTACAATGGAAACAAAAAATACTTCAATTGAAAAAACAACTGTTGCAATTGGGAGTCAAATGTGTTCCAAATGAATCAAAAAATAGGCCATTCTACGATAAGAATGAATATGTAAATGCAAGCAGACATTGGACACCAGAAGTGCCACATAATATAACTATGAATTTTGGCAATGGAGGTAATACATATCATTCACAACATGACTCTTATCCACCACAATCATCATTAAAACAAATAAATTATTATCATGTCCCTCCTAGTCAGAGGTTAGTAAGCTATCAAGATCATGAATATAATCAGTATGGTGGGAATTATCAATATCAAACTTCATTTCAAAACCTACAACAAGGTGTATATTAGAATCAACAATCTATGAAGAAAAATGATGAATGTTTACATATTCAAGAGATAAACAAAATTATTTTGGATGCCTTTCTTGACATAAGGAGACATAAAGCAGAATCTGGGTGCTCTTTGTTTAGCAAAGTGGAAGATATTTATATGTGAATACCTATTAGTTCCCTACCTAATAAGTCTGAATTACACTTCATTGAGTAGTTCATGAGGGTGTATGAGCCCAACTCCATTCATTGGCCAAAGTCATTGAAGCCAGTTACTCTAGACCAAATGAATAGGTTGATTGGTATCATAGATAAGAAAAGGCATAAAAATGGTGAAATCACTTATGAGTGTGAAGAAAATGATCAAGCAATATAGCTAGAAGATGAAACATGCTCAAATGAATGTGAGAGTACATCTACATGTGAAGAGAGTAACTATGATGATCCTAAAAATTGCTATGTTGATGAATTAGAAATTGAAACAAAAAGGGATTTGATAT